>CP139504.1:183912510-184400010 GCA_021014915.2 Artemisia tridentata subsp. tridentata | reverse complement strand
TAGTGGGTGCGAATAATGATATTAATGTTTTAAATATTTTTCCGTTATTCGACAAGCTTCTTGAAGACAAAGCCCTTGTTGCTCCGTTTGAAATAAATGAAGTTATGTATGAAAAAGAGTATTATCTAGCAGACGAGATTTACCCACAATGGGCCACTTTGTCAAATCATTTACGGTGACACTAGACGAGAAACATGGACTCTTTAAAAGGCGAAAAGAAGGTGCACTAAAAGATGTTGAACGAGCCTTTGGTGTCCTCCAAGGACGTTGGAAAATTGTACAACCGGCGTGTGCTTGGAGTTTGAACAAGATACGAAGAGTCATGTACACGTGCATCATATTGCATAACATGATTTTGAAAGATCAAAAGTATGCGATAAGTGATTTCACCGATTTGTATGTTAGTCCGTAGCCACATATACAACGAGAATGGTTCGAGAGATGCGAAGTGCAACGGAGAAAAGCCAAAGAATTGTGTGATAAAACCGTACACGTAAAGCTTCAACAAGATATAATGGATCATATTTGCCAACGACACCAACCAGAAGAAGAAAACTAGTTTATTGATAATTTGATGTACTTTCATATTTTCGTAATCTTTTTTTATTTTTATTTTTATTTATTTTTTATTTTTTTCCGTACTTTGTTTATTTTTCGTATTGCAATTTGTATTTTTTTTATAAATGAAAATTTAGTTTGTTTGAAAAATAAAAAAAAGTGGTAGGGCCCAAAAACTGAGAAACGGCACACAAACGACATGTGATATGATAAAGGGGGTATTTTTGGTGTGTGAATGTGAAATGTGAAAAGCTAAAGTGTCGCTGATTTGACACAAACGGCACCCAAACGTCATGCCATAATACCTCTTACTTTAATCAAGTCCTTATAACCTACGACACAAACTAATTCATCACAAAAGATAAAAATAAAAGAAAAAATTACACGTATGGTCCCATGTGGTTTGCTCAGATTTCATGTTTAGTCCCTAAGTCTTTTAAATTACACCAGAGATACATATTTTTTAAACCTTGCACTCATTTAATCCCTATTTTGGATGGGCCGTTAGTTTATCCGTCAAGTGCTAAAATAATGTTTTCCCGTTAATCCCTCCGTTAATATTTTTTGTACCATTAGTCCTCATTTTTTTAAAATGAATTAAAAATGGCAGCATTACACTTGAACTCGGGTCTTGTTACTCAAAAACCAACTCCCGAACCACTGGACTAAGCGTCCAGTGGTGTAATTATATCAAAATAAATTCTATTTAACCTTTTTTTTGCTCAAACTCGTTTTTGTTCGTTTTCGTCCATTTTTTTACGTTTTCGTTCATTTTTTTTACGTTTTCGTCCGTTTTCGTTGTCGTCCATTTTTATACCTTTTCGCCCGTTTTTTACGTTCTTGTCCGTTTTTATATGTTTTCGCCCGTTTTTTTACATTTTTGTTCGTTTTTATATGTTTTCGTCCGTTTTTTACGTTTTCATCCGTTTTTTACGTTTTCATCCGTTTTTTACGTTTTCGTCCATTTTTTTACGTGTTTGCCCCTTTTTTTACGTTTTCGTCCGTTTTTATGTTTTCGTCCGTGTTTTACGTTTTTGTCCGTTTTTATACGTCTTTGTCTCTTTTTTTTTACGTTTGCGTTCCTTTTTATACGTTTTTGTCCGTTTTTATGTTTTCGTCCGGTTTTATACGTTTTTGTCCGTTTTTATACGTTTTGTCCTTTTTTTTACGTTTTCGTCTATTTTTTTACGTTTTAGTCTGTTTTTATACGAACGAAGACGTATAAAAAATGGTCAAAAACGTAAAAAACAGACGAAAACGTTTTAAAAAACGTTGACGAAACGGAATAAAATACGATAAAACGGACTAAAACGTTTATAAAAACGGTTGAAAACGTATAAAAAACGGACAAAAAGATAAAAAAAATGACCGAAACGTAAAAAATGGACGAAAACGGATAAAAACATAAAAAATGGACTAAACAAAAAAAATGGACGAAATCATTTATAAAAAGACGGAGAACAGATAAAATGGACTAATGCGTAAAAAAACAAACGAAAAACGTTTAAAAATGGACGAAAATGTATAAAACGGACCAAAACATAAAAAAAACAGACGAAAAACTATAAAAACGGACAAAAATGGACGAAAACACTTGAAAACGGAAAAAACGTAAAAAACAGACGATAACTTATGAAAACGAATGAAAAAGTAAAAAAAAGACAAAAACCTTAAAAGTACAAAAACGTAAAAAAACAGACGAAAACATATTAAAATAGACAAAAATAGACGAAAATATATAAAAACGGACAAAAAGGAAAAAAAAAAGGGGCGAAAAAGTATAAAAACGGACGAAAACGTAAAAAAACGGACGAAAACATATAAACGGACAAAAACGTAAAAAATGGACGAGAACGTAAAAAACGGATGAAAACGTAAAAAAACGAACGAAAACGTAAAAAAAAATGGACCAAACGAATAAAAACGAGTTTAGGCCAAAAAAAGTTTAAATAGAATTTATTTTGATATAATTACACCACTGGACGCTTAATCCAGTGGTTGGGGAGTTGGCTTTTTGGCAACAAGACCCGAGTTCGAGCATATGCTGCCCTTTTTAATTCATATTAAAAAATGAGGACTAACGGTGCAAAAAATGTTAACGGAGGGACTAACGGGCAAGTATTATTTTAACACTTAACGGATAAACTAACGGCCCATCAAAAATAGGGACTAAATGAGTGCAAGGTTTCAAAAATAGGTATCTCTGGTGTAATTAAAACGACTTAGGGACTAAACATGAAATTTGAGCAAACCACAGGGACCAAACGTGTAATTTTTTCAAAATAAAAAGATGTTAAGTGGAAAAACTAACCCCATGTGCTTTGCTACTTCCATTTTATCACTAGCAATCATCCTCATGATCACTATTAATACTATTAAAACAAGGTTTTTCTTATGTCATCTTTGACTAGGTAGAGCTCTTAGGGCACAAGGAGTCATGTAGTGATTCTTTTCAACCCTCCCAAATTCCACCAATAACATCTCTCCAACTCATTTTACCCTTTCAACCCCCCCAACTTAATTCTTAGGCATTCATCACATTCTCAACCCTCCCAAAAAAATTTTTTCATTTAATTTAATCAAACATTTATATAATAAAAACTTAAACATTTCATTAAAATAAACTAAAAAAAAAATACATAAACGACATAAACATTACATAAACCTAAACATAATTAATAAAAAACTACATAAACGACATCATTATTAGAAAATAAAATACTACATAAAGAGACCTAAATCAATGTCTCGATCGGTGGTGGCTGATCCGCTGGGTCATCAAGGTATGCTAAGTCCAAAACCCGATATATGCGCTGTCAGATCATACCGGAGGCGATGATGGACTTCTTCGTCATGTATCTCCCGCAGCACATTCCGGTTATAAGCTACAGGGGCAGGTGGATCCATAATACGAACCGGTGATATTGCCCTCCCGTCGTCTTTTATGATCATGTTGTGCAATATAGTACATGTGGCGACGACTTTCCCGATCTTCTGTTTTGTCGTGAGCCGGAGGGGACACTCCAAAATCTTCCATTTCCCCTTGAGAACACCAAAGGCCCGCTCAACATCCTTTCTTGCCGCCTCTTGGAGTCTTTTGAACTTCTTTTCGTCCTCTTCGACCGGATGCCGGTATGCCTTAACAAACGTAGCCCACCTAGGATAGATTCCATCGGTAAGGTAGTACCCATGCTTGTAATTTCGTCCATTTACGGTAAATGAAGTGTCTGGTGCGGATCCATTACGCACATTTTGAAACAATGGCGACTGATTCAAAACGTTCACATCGTTGTTCGATCCAGGAGGACCAAAATACGAGTGCCAAATCCACAAGTCCTGAGAAGCAACACACTCAATCATAATAGTCGGCACCTTATGATCACCCCTTGTGTATTACCCTTTTAAGTATCTAGGACACCTCGCCCATACGATGTGTGTACAATCAAGAGAACCAAGCATCCCTGGAATGTGGTGTCTTTCTTCGTGTGCTTGTGTGATGAGAGCAACATCGTGAGATGTTGGCTTACGTAAAAACTCCGCTTCGTATAAAAAAATGACCGCATCACAAAAATACTCGAGGGTCTCGCGAGATGTTTTTCCGCCATGCATAAATACTCATCGTACGTGTCTGGAGGTTCACCCGTCGCCAATTGTTTGATCGCCGATGTGCATTTCTGTAAAGCCGTGAAACTTTTTTTTCCCTTAGCGTCGTATCCTTCTTGAAAGTACTCGAACCCAGCTTCAATATCAGCAACAATCTTCAAAAACAACCTTTTGCTCATGCGAAAACGATGACGGAAAACTGACTCATCGAATTTCGGGTCTTCAACAAAATAGTCAAGCATTAGTGTTTCCCCCGCTTCGACCCGTTCCCGATCAATGTACCTACGGGTGTCAGTAGAGCTTCCGGTGTCTTGATACGCGTCTAAGACCGTTTGCAAAAAGTTAAAAGTGCTCCCCGTTGACGAGTCGAAAAGCGAAGGCGGATCACAATACGAAGAAGAGGAAGAAGATGAATCCATTTTAGTTGTTTGTGGTTAAATTTGTGAAACTTGTGGTTTAATATGTGAAGATTTTAGTTGTTTATAAAGGGGGAAAAGTATTTTTTTTTTTTTTTTTTTTATAACCGTTGCAATTTAAAATGATGGAGCGTGTTTGGTTTTTTTTTTTTTTTTTAACTAATTTGGACCGTTGCAATTGAAAAGAACGAAGCAATTTCCCCAGCCCGCTGCTGCTTGTCCAACCCGTGAATTCTAGCCCGCTGGGTCGGCGGCGGTGTTCCCCAGCGGGTTAGCCCAGCCCGCTTGAAGCCCGTCTACCACTCCGTGAGGCCTTATATTGGTCACTTGAATTAAATAATATTAATTGATGATGTAATTATCACGTTAAAAATTCATATATCGGACTAATCTGGTCCAGGTCATTCTTCATGTATACTCCTTTTTGAAAGGCATTATAGATATTTGACTATTGGTCTCAAGTGTCTGGAGGTGTTTTAGGTGATGGTGTATGATTTTTCTGGTGCTTATCAGTTTAAGCTTCTTTCTTTCGTGTTTAGTAGGAGTTGGCGTAAGGGCTAGGGGCTTGTGAGTAAGTGTAATCGTTTATGTGTGAGTGGCTATGATAAGTGATAACTCAATATGCATTAAAAGAAAATGATAGGTAAAATATTTCGTTGTATTTATGTTTAAATGTAAAGGTGGGATTCATAGACTATGTCATCATTCATGAATGCCCTTGATAGTTAATGCAACTATGAGTGGAACAACTTTTAGTTGCCTAAACTAGATGAATATAATTGAATTCATGAACCTAAAGAAGACATGTACTATACTGACCCGTTGCCCCACTCACCTATTTTAGCCACCTTTGATGAGGATCTAGATCATTTAATGTACAAAACTATTGAACGAAGTGGGAGTCTTTCACTTGAATCATGTTTGTGCTACAATGTGCATACAGTTAAAAAGAAATATCAATCACTAGAAAAAAGTATTATATAGTAGTTGAGTAATCTCCATGTTCTTCAAAAGCTTAATTTTGAATCGTGTAAAGTGCATTTTATGATCTTTAGTGTAAATTTTATGGAGTTCTTTGATTTGTGGTGTTGCTGTAGAAGTTTCGTTTCTCAAGTTATGTGAAGGCTACAAAACTTTTCTTTCAAGTTCAATGGTTATAAATGTTAAATTTAGAGTGTAGATGCAAGATCAATGACAAACACGGATATGATGAGTTACTTTGTTTAACTTTGAGACTGTTTAGCTAACTCAAACATATAGTTGTAAATGTTACAAGGCACACTTTGACTGTAAACTTAGCTAACGTGTGAATGAAAATTGTCTATTGTAATATTGTTGGGTTCTTTGAAGTTTTTGTGTGGGAAGCTCAAATTTTAATGGTCAGTTTTTATTGTTGCACTCTTCTAAGAAAGAAAGTTCATGATGAAATGATGATTGAGGCTATGGTAAATGGTTGGTTTTATTATATTTGTGTGGAAAGCTGATATTGGTTCAGCTAATGTTATATTTGTATAGGTAATGGCGCAGACAACTTACAACTTATGATCGACTAAACGTAAAGTTAATTATGCTAACTTATTTGCCATTTAAAGCCACATAAATATAGGAAAAAAAAAAAAAAAAAAAAAACCCTAAAGACAAAATGCGTGTGTTGTACACGGGTATTAAACAAGTTTAATCCAAAAGCATAGATATGGAAGAATGCGTATGAAAAAGTCTAGGTTGGGAAAGATTTTAAAAACCAAGCATAGAGTGGGAAAAAACTCAAATTATTCAAACTTATGCACAATTTATTTGTTCATAATATTCATTAGACTAGATAAACGTAAGCAAGTTTAACTTCTTAAAGGCATATAAACAAATGAGTAAATTGCATTTTTGGTCCTTGTGGTTTGGCCAAATTGCAGGTTTGGTCTTTATCCTTTCGAAAGTGCTCCGATAGTCCCCATTTTAAAGTTTGGATTGCAAATACAGTCCCCTGATCGATGTGAAATGACCAAATTACCCCTGTCTCCTTCTTTATAAATAAAGGGTATTTTAGTCATTTAACTTTGGCCAGGGACCAAATATGCAATCCAAACTTTAAAATAGGGACTACCGGTGCACTTTCAAAATGATAGGGACCAAACCTGCAATTTGGCCAAACCACAAGGACCAAAAATGCAATTTACTCTAAACAAATTTGAAGTGTTTGGATGCATGAAACTCTTTTCAGCTAATTAAAGCAGTAAAAATAAGCAAGTTAATTTGCACCTTCTAATTATATTTGGAAGTAGTTAAAGAATTTTGAATAAACAATCCCCAAAACCCAAACACCTCTTAAGATTAGTTTTGTCCACCAAACAACCAAACAAGTCTTCACTGATCGAGATATTGCACGTGTAGGGGGTATAATGACCAAAAGTTCGTCGGTGTACAGGGTCTATACAAGCATCTCCCTCGTATTATACAAGAAGATCCGGGCTCATCACAAAGTGACTCACTTATTGAAGGCTCCACAATACTTTAAAAAAGTTGCTTCTTGTCACTATTGAAGGCTCCACGCAACTTTAAAAAGGTTGCTGCAATGAAAAAAGTTAAAAACCAATCACCAGCTTATTATTTAAATGCCATAATCAAGTCCTTATAACCTACGACACAAACTAATTATATTCATCACAAAAGATAAAAATAAAAAGATGTTCAGTGGAAAAACTAATCCCATGTGGTTTGCTACTACCATTTTATCACTAGCAATCATCCTCACGATCACAATGATCCAAGATTGTGATGGTTACCTTGCTGCATGCAACAGTAGTACTGCGGCCGAGTGTCAGGTTTTTGCGGAAGAAGCGGAAGAGTTTATGATGGATACAGAAGAACATAGGCGGATTCTAGAGACAACTAATGGTGGTGGTACCGGTTATGGTGCTCTAGAATCTGGTAGTTCGGCTTGCGGAGATGACTGTACCGGTGATAGTAGTTATAATATTGGTAAGCGGTCATGCGTCGGATATTGCCAGAAGGGCTTTTCGGTTCTTGTTTAAATCGTTTACTTTCTTGTGTATTAGTATTGATTCGGGTGAGTTCTTGTTGTGATGCTTTGTTTTATACTTAATCGTGTATCGAAATAAATACAATATGCATGTTTCTGTGTAATGGAAACCTTAGTAACTTAATGATTTTTATAAGAACACGGGTTTTGAGTATATAAACAGACCTTAAATTCGGCTTACAGTGTTTCTACAGCCGGACATTGTATTATATCCCGGTTGACCGCTATCTCTTTCTGCTTTGATTATTTATAAAATCAGAAATAGTCATTTTATGACATTTTGACCAAATGTAGAATAAATTCAAATTAACACCAATGGATTGATATTGTAAATATTGTACGTTGTCAAAGTTTTACATGTTTGTCATGTTTTGTTTCAAACGAGTAGGGAAGCCCGCACGTTGCGGTGGGTTTTTTGTGTGTCCTTTTTTTAATTCAGTTATAGTGGTGTCGATTTTTGTATCCTTATTTTACCTTCGTTGTGTTAAAATTGATGATTTGAACTAAAAGTGGGTTAGCCAGCGCGTTGCGGCGGGATTTTTGATTTCCGCTTTTTAGGGTTTCATATTTGTATTTAAAAGTCTTGTTTTGACAAAGGTACGTTTTGTTATAAATTTTTCTTGGGTCCTATGGTTTATACCCCATTTGACCAGCTTTTGACCTATTTTTTTCACCTCAAATTTTGTGAGCATGTTTTTCAACAAACTTTTTGACCAACATTGAAAACACTAAGGATTCAACATCTAACCACCTATAATTACTTAACTAATTTAATTACTATTTAATCTTGCTATGTTGATAGGTGTGAAAATTAATTTGACGAAAATTAATTTTTCTAAAAAAAAAAATTCAGAAAAAAAAAATATTTTTCTAAAAAAAATAATTTTTGTAAAATATAATTTCGGAAAAAAAATATTAATTTTTCTAAAAAAATTATTTCTAAAAATTACGGAAAAAAAATTTATTTTTTCTAAAAAAATTAATTTCGAAAAAAATATTTCTAAAAATAAATTTCAAAAAAATAATTTTTTCTAAAAAAATTAATTTCGGAAAAAAAAATTTAATTTCGAAAAAAAAATTCTAAAAAAAAGTAATTTTTTTCTAAAAAAATTTATTTCGAAAAAAAAATTTTGAAAAAATGATTTGAACGTTGGACTCAATTTAGCGTAACGACAGGGACCATTTATGTAATTATATCTTAAATTCATATTTCTTACAACTATCAATGTGAACAATCATAATAAATGATAACGATTATTTGTAATAAACACAATCATGACAACAATCAAGTGACCAAACATGAATGATTATATAAATGAGAATGATTATTTGTAATGATTGGTGTATGGTGGGTTGGCTCTGTTAATCTTACTATTTAACTAATTACTATTTAATCTTGCTATGTTGATAGGTGTGAAAAAATTAATTTGACCAAAATTAATTTTTCTAAAAAAAAATTTCAGAAAAAAAAATTTTTTTTCTAAAAAAAAATAATTTTTGTAAATATAATTTCGGAAAAAAATATTAATTTTTCAAAAAAAATTAATTTCGGAAAAAAAATTATTTTTCTAAAAAAAATTACGGAAAAAAAATTTTATTTTTTCTAAAAAAATTAATTTCGAAAAAAAAAAATATTTCTAAAAAATTAATTTTTCAAAAAAAATTAATTTCGAAAAAAAAATTTAATTTCGAAAAAAACAAAAAAATTCTAAAAAAAAGTAATTTTTTTCTAAAAAAATTTATTTCGAAAAAAAAATTTGAAAAAATGATTTGAACGTTGGACTCAATTTAGCGTAACGACAGGGACCATTTATGTAATTATATCTCACACTAAATTCATATTTCTTATAACCATCAAGTGACCAATCATAATAAATGATAATGATTATTTGTAATAAACACAATCATGACAACAATCAAGTGACTAAACATAATAAATGAGAATGATTATTTTGTAATATTGGTGTATGGTGGGGTGGCTCTCCTAAGTTGATGGGGGTAGAAACCCATGCCTCCACGGTACACTTTCCCAACAATGTCAATGAATTCCTGCTTCTCCTTTATTGGCCATTTGATATTAGTTGTTGTTGCCAGTACCAAGATCTATCATGATGTGTATGTTCCTGAAGAAAAACATTAGACTAAAGGGAGTGGGGCTACCTAACAAAGGGGCGACTCGCGACACGTGGCGCTGAGTCAGCATGTTGGGTAGCCTTAAAAAAAAAGAGAGGAGTGGGGCTACCGAGGAGGGTGGGGCGACTCCTGACACGTGGCACTTGTAATGATTTTTTTTTTTTTTTTTTTTTTTTTTTTCAATATTAATTTTTAATAATACTAAAATACATTTATATAAATAATACCTAAAAATACATATTAAAAATTATTCTTAAACTAAAAATACATATTAAAAACTAATAAAACATAAATATTACATAATTGTTATACCTAATAATACTAAAAATTATTCTTCATCACTAACAAATCCGTCGACTTCTGGAGGCGCGTTTTCGTCTTCATTCGGGCCACGATTATCCCATACATGATCCACCAAATCCGCCTTAAGAATATTGTGTGTTTCGCGGCTTCTAACGACATTTGAATTCTCAATCCGTTGCTCCATTGGAGTTTCTTGAGTCCAATACTCGGGGTTCAATGTCTGGTCGTGCTCGTTGAAATCTTGACAAAATGCCTTGTCCTCATCCTCCAAAATCATGTTATGGAGAATAATACAAGTATACATGACGGCATGCATTTTCTCCTTGTCCCAATATCTTGATGGAAAACTAACAACTTTCCACCTCTTTTTCAAAACCCCGAACGCTCTCTCAATATCCTTCCGTGCCGACTCTTGTTTCTTCTTAAAGTATTTTCTTTTTTCATCAATTGGGTCGGTGAAAGTCTTCACAAAGGTAGTGTATTCCGGGTATATGCCATCACCCAAATAATACCCGGCTCTGTAAAAAATATAATAACCTGTTGGCGCCAACCCAGATATAATTTCTTCAAGTATAGGTGAAGACTCAAACACGTTGATGTCGTTGTTTGATCCTTGCTGACCAAAATAAGCGTTCCAAATCCATAAATCGGTAGACGCAACCGCCTGAAGTATCAACGACGGTTTCCCAATATCCCCTCGTGTGTGTGTGCCCCGCCATGCGGTCGGACAAATCTCCCAGGGCCAGTGCATGCAATCAATACTACCAATCATGCCCGGAAAACCATGAACCTGCTCATGCACCTCGTAAATACGTTGTAGATCCGTCCAAGTCGGTCTACGTAGATATGTCGGCCCATACATCTCAATAATACCTATTAATAGTTAAAAAGTTTATCAAAAAAATACTAACTAATAATTCTATAAATACTAACTAATAATAATACTAATAATAATTCAAAAATACTAACTAATAATAATACTACTAATAATTCAAAAAAATACTAAATAATAATTCTAAAAATAATACCTTGACAAAATTTAGTCAACGAATCCCGTGAAGTCCTCGCCGACATTTCCAGGTTCTCGTCAAATGAATCGACGCTCGATCCGTATGCTAGTTGACGAAGCGCGGAAGTACATTTTTGTATTGCGGTGAAACCTAGCTTCCCACGACAATCATAATTTTGTTGAAAATACGGGTACTCTTCTTGCAACTCATTTGTTATCTTCAAAAAAAGCCGCCTACTCATACGAAAGCATCGTCGAAATACCCGCGCATCGAATACCGGTTGATCAACAAAGTAAAAATGCATCAACCTCTCGTTTGCCTCCTCTCGACGACGATTCACATACGCCCTTCGTCTAAAACGGGGCCATCATCTGCTACCCGCTCTTCTTTCACGACTTCAATAAATATATTAACGGTGTTATAAATGGCACCTTCGATCGCCTCATCTAGTTCCGAAGAATCGGAACTTGATGATGAGGAGGACGAATCTTCGAAATCTTCCATGATTTTTTTTTTTTTTTTTTTCTGGATTGGTGGGCTTTTTTTTTAGAAATTAGAGTGTTATGTGTGTTTTTTTTTTTGGAAAATATGAGTTTGAGTGTGTTTTTTTGTTGGAAAATAAAAGGTTTTAAAAGAAAAAAAAGAATAAAGCCGTTTGTAACGGCTAGAAAATCATGGAACTTCGAAATGGAATAGGCGATACAAATAAGTCGCCTGAGGACCTAATCGCCATAGGGGGGCGATGTTTGGGGCGATAAGGGGGCGATCCAGGGCTGTATCGCCTGTGAAGTCGCTGCACTCCCTTTAGTCTTACAGTTAATGGATAGTAAAGCTTATACATTATCTTGAAATTAGGCACTTCATCAATATCAACGCTGTTTGATAAAATTGAGTAATTTAACACTGAATGAATAAATGCTCTGAATGATTTTGAGGTTCTGGTTATGAACAAAAACATGTTGTTTGACAAATATTATAATCCGATAGTGTGAACCGAAAAAATTATCATCCTAACTTGTTGAGTAATCAACATTTTTTCAATGTTATTAATCAATTTTTAATTATTTTTTTATATTTAATTTGTTGACATATTTATTCTCTTAAATTATCAAATAATTTGTTAATAGTAGTAAAGTCTGTATAGTTAGACGAGAAATTTGTTATTGTTGAACTAATCTAGCTCGTTAGAACAACATACAATTCTTCATTAAATCTGGGCTTAGTTATATTTTGTTTTATCTCATGAATAAAATAAAGAAAAAGAAATATAAACACAACAAGCACAACAATAAAATACATATGCAGAAGTTTATAATTAACATTGGGTAAACCAAAATGTATATTTTATATTTTCATTGTAATAAATAGATCAACTACAAAATCTTCAAAATGGTTTCTCAAAGATGACAATTATATTTACATGCCGAATCATTTTACATGTCACGGACGTTGGCCCATTCTATTCTTAGTGGAATGATTAAGAGAGAACAAAAATGTTACCAAACAAGTTTTGCTGCTGACCGAATTAGCATATGGTCCAATAAGAGGCTATCAAACACGCTATGACCGGTCCTTAAGTACACACATAAATAGTCTTGCTTCAAATTAACATCAATCCTAAAGGTGTTCTATTATGAAACGTGCGTTATCGTGTGAGCATTGTATCGAAGCGTAGAACCGTATTCCAAATGATTTATGGTTAAGAGAAAGCTAATTACATAGTCCATATGCATGCTAAAAATATATGTCGCCGTCAAATTTGTACTCGTGTTAGAGGCTTTGTCTTTATGCTGCAAAAGAGTTCACCTGCTTCTATTTGTAGGATTAAGATTTACATCTATAATGGGAAGTTGGCTAGTAGAACTGTTGAAGGCCACATCAGATTCTAGCCCAAACCCACATACGCTAGTCAACATTTTGTTCCTTTTTCGTGATTATGCATGTGATTGAACCGAATTCTCGGAAATGGATAAATGATTTGTGTTTTGATCAATGGAGTTACACAGTTGTTTATTCTTATTTTTCTTTTGTGTATCAATTTAGTAAAGGACATTATTTCATAGCAAATGCAAAAAAACATATATCATCAAACGCAAATGCAAATGGCAGTGCCGCAGTGGCATCTTTTAGCAGTAAAAGCACACTGAATAACACCCATTAGTAAGAGAAAAGAATATATGAGCATCATGAGCTAACGCAAATGGCAAAGCGTATGTACCTTAGTCCATAGGAAGCTGCTACTCTTAAAGGCAGGCAGCACGGAATTTTCAAGAGCCTGAAACATAATATAGATGGGTTAATTACTTGAAAATGTATCATACTTGCCACTTTTTGTTATTGTATGTACTGAACTATTTTTTTTCTTATTGTATGTACTGAACTTTCAAATTTCGATTATTGTGTGTATTTTGTGACTATTTAGCCATGTAAAATGACCATTTTACCTTTCGAAATTTGAAAAAAGTAAGGGTAAAATGGTTACAAAATACACATAATAATCGAAATTTGAAAGTTGATCAGTACACACAATAAGAAAAAAAAAGTTCGGTACACACAATAACAATAAGTATCAAGTATGATACATTTTCAAGCAATTAACCCAAAAATATAGATGTGCGTTATATTATTGTCAAAGTGTTACATTGATTTTTTTTACTTCAACTCACATATTCATATTTAAAATGCACATCCAAACACCCCTACGACAGCATTATTTATTTTATTTTATTTTATTTTATTTTTATTTATTTTTATTTTTTATTTTTTATAGTTAAACTGGAAGAAACAATTTACTTAATATAACTCAAACAATGCACTCGATCCCTAACGTCTTTGTTTTAAATAATTATCTTGCAGTATAATACTACCGGTCCCATTCAAGTTGCGTTATTAGCCTCAACTCCATTTAAAGAAGTAATCAGCATGGGGCAGGCCTATAAACCTACTGATACAATACACCATGCGAGAAGGAACTGTTGGTTAAGATGCTACGCACATACATAGAGTAAAGAAAACTAACAGAAAACTAACAAAGGAATACACAGTCAAATGACCTTTGTTCATTTGTATCTATCATATGAGGTCTAGACGTCTAGCAGTGTTAGTAAAGCCTATGCGGGAAGCATCGATGTTTACCTATGGGATGGAATGGGCCTTTAAAGGCATTACACCAACACGCGAAAACAAAGATTGTAAATTCGTATAAAATGTTGATTGATGATCGTTATTCTAGATCGTTTGGTGTTGGGTCGAAAATGGTCGTTAGGAAATATAGATGGAATAAATTGAAAGTGGAGCGTATGACCAAGATTTAAGTTTAAAATGGGTTCATTTTGATACAAGTCAAACTTAAGTATCTGTTCATAGACCTCAAATGTTGACTCAGATGGTCTAACTTGAGATTACCTGTACTATTTCTTCCAAATCAGTAGCATCTGATGAGTACCATCTCTAAAAAGTACATGTTTTTTGGCCTAAAATACATTGAAGAACCAAATACCTCGAAAAATTGCAGCTTTCTTGGCTTCTGATGAAGATTTATATCTAACCGGTGAGACCATTGTGGTTGCCGGAGGGGTGCCTTCTAGTTCAAAAACCCTTTTGTCACCAGTTCATTTAAGTGTCACTTATGATTTTAAAGGTTGCACAATAAGCTCCCGTTATCCTTCCCAAAGGCTTTCTTCGCTTTTGGATACCATGTTAATTTCAATAATTCATATCTAGATAGCAATAACAATTATTACACAAACATAATATCATCTGTATAACATCAAAGTCATTAACTAAAACTATGTCTGGTCAAACATCAACATGCGGAGTGTTAAAAGATAACAGAGTTTATCCAAATTACCTGTAAATAGGGTGATGGTTAAGAACAGACACTTCCACTTTAACTGGATTAGGAACCGGTTCCGGCGGACGTGGAAAAGATTCTGAGGGTTTCTCTGGGACCTCCTTTTTTTTTTTTTTTTTTTTTTTTTTCTGTATTTTATGGCCAAAATTTCTTTCGGTTTGCTATCAACTCCCTGTTTTGTTGGGAACACATAAGTAAGCAGAACGATCAACTTTGAAGGTTTATAAACAAAATGAGAGAAATCATACCATCTTACAAAAGTTAGAAGCGCGAGGAGCTCTTCTCACATATTCTTCCAAAGCTTGTAGAAATGAAGATGGAGGCTTCAATATTAACGAAAAAAGGAAGTCTAAATGCAAATTAGCGGTGTTGGCAATGGGGCGGGGCGCCCATCCCCATCCCCAAACCCGATTACCAAAGTTCTTCCTAAACTCGCCCCGATCCCCATCGGGGCGCCCCATTGGGACGCGATGCTCCCCCAAACCCTCCCCGTATTAATCGGGGATCTTATCGGGGTGTCCTCTTTGGGTGAAATTTTCGACCAAAGTCGCACCATTTCACATTTATTATTATTTTTAGGTAGTTAACAATAACTTGAAGAACTACAAACCTATAAATAATCAATTACAAACTAGCCTTATTAACATTTCAACGACAATTTTATAGATAAATAATGATAAATTAACGGCAAAAAATTAAAACTTAAAAATATGATACTAAATGAGTTTCTATATTCCCCGCTCCCCGCCCCAAATCCAATTAAAATCCCCGTTTAAGCCCCAAACCCGCCCCGTAACCCGATTAGCATGCCCCGCCCCGCCTCAATTAGTTCGAGTTTCGGATTTTCCCGTCAGGTTCGGGTTTTTTTTACCATCCCTAGTGTTGAAAGAATATTACCAATAAGTTTGCAGAAAGGCGTAAGAGGTATTGAACTGGAACTTTGGCCGAGCTCGACAAACACTAATATAATGCTTTCTGTTTAATTATATAAAGAATCTTGAAAAATAACACAATTCTGTGAGAGTGAATGACACGTCTAATAGTGCCCGTTTCACCCCTATCTTTTCCCCTACTTATCATCATAACCGGTGAGAAAATATTAATCAAAACATCACCGTATACAAATACCAACAGGTATACACTACTAGAGATTGTGAAATAGAGCCTCGTTTTAGTGAAAAACGGGGCTCTAAAAGGAATTCAGTGTTCCAAAAAAGGTATAGAGTCATGTTTTATTATACAAAACCAGGCTCTATGTTGAAAAACATTAGAGCCATGTTATCTTTTACAAAATCGGGCTTTTTATCAAATATTGTTTTCTAAGGCTATGAAACCAAAATACTTAAAAACTTTTGGGCGCCTTATTTCCCTCCCCCATTTTTCATAACCTTCACAAAGTTTTCCTCCCTCACTTTCACAAACCCTAACCCTCTAACCTCATTTCATCCAAATTAAACGTAGCCACATCCATTATTGTGTCTCTCCAAATCTGTGTTTCTTTCCAAGTTACAAACCACAATCAATCACAGTATCTCATAGTCATGTTACCTACCACTATGTACCTTCAATTTTAACCAAAATCTTAAACACAACTTCAGCCACGAAAATTTGATCACCAAGAAACTCACACAATAAACTATATCTTGTTCCTGTGATACCAGCCCTTAAAGAGCGAAATACCAGCGTAAATTTCGGAGGTACCAAACTGCTACAATTGATGTTGTTGTTCAATTAATCTTTTTAATGTTGGAAATTTTTGGTAAATTATTTAGGTTTCACCAAATTTAGTGTGAATGAGATATCGACTCTCAAAATGATGTGTTTGGAATGAAACCACATTCGCCCGTTATGAGTTAAAATTGTAACATCATCTTAGTTAATGACATCATAAAAAATCATTTTGAATGTCATTTAACATGCTAGATGATGTTTATAAAAATGACTTTGAATGTCATTTAACAGGTTGAATGTACACCTTCGGTTTTCTTTTGGGTGTTTAAGTACAACATGAGATTGTAGCAAAATAGATGAGGAAAACCACCAAGATGAAACACACACTTTCACATGAACACACATGACCTCCATGAGAATTTCAGGCATGTAAGTCATATCCGGCAGTACAACATACTGTTCCGATCGTTGTACCCTGGGAAACAGACGCCGAATTGGCGGCGAATTGGCGGCGAATCTGTTTTAAGGGAAGCGTGTCAAACACGTGCCTCGATCACGTTCTTGAATCGGTTATATCTATTTCTTGTAACTAAAGTTTATGCTCGTAACTTCAATTTATGTATTTATGTTTTTTATTTCTTGTATTGTATCGTTATTGTGATTTCTAATTCAGATACCTTTCCCTACAATCTTAAAACAGATTCATAGCCTTAGCGTAACCATAAAAGATACAATAGTTGAAATGGGTTGTTATATCTTAGTTTTTCTGTCTATATATGCTGAAACCTAGCATAAACTTTAGTATGATTGCTCAAATTTGTGCTAAAAGATTATGTGTGTAGAATTTTATAAAAGCAATATGTGTACTGGATTTATGATATTTGCTGAAATTCTTGCTTGAAATTACATGTCTTGTGTGCAGAAGTTTTGGTGCAATTTTGTGTAGACATAAATAGTTTTAAGGGTTGTTTGGTTGTTGAATGTTTTTGTGCAGAAAAAGTATATTTTAAAGGAAGGTTTCTTTTTTTTTTTTTTTTTTTTGCGAAACAAGGACTTTTAAAAGTTTGTTTGATTGTTGAAACAATCTGTGCAGAATATAAGATTTAGAAGGTTGTTTAGTTGGCGAAATTTTTTGCAAAAATGTGAACTTAAAAGGGTGTTTGGTTGCGAGAAATTTTGTGTGGAAAAGGACATTTTAAGGCTTGTTTGGTTGCCTAAATAATTTGTGCAGAAAAGAAAGTTCTACAAGCTTGTTTAATTATGCACGATACTTGGCTGTCTCGATCAGCTATTATAAGTTGTTCCGTGCAAAATTTTGTGGTTACTTTATGCATGATATTAGACTGTTTGGATCAGCCTTTTTCTTTTCGATTCGTCTTGTGCATAAAATTGTTGCTACTTTATACAGGATTTATTGGTTGTTTGGATCAGCTTCTATGAACTATTTTGTGCAGAAACTTTATGCCTCTTTTATGCAGAAAACTCACCTTTTAGTTGCTGAAATCTTTGTGCCAAAAAGGACTTTTAAAAGGGTGATTGGTTGCTGAAAATTCTGTGCAGAAAAGTGATGTTCAAGGGCTGTTTTGTTGCTGAAGTTTTGTGCAGAAAAAATAACTTTAAAGGGTTGTTTAGTTGCTGAAATTTCTGTGCAGAAAAGTGACTTTAAAGGGTTATTTTGTTGCTGAAATTTTTTGTGCAGAAAAAATAACTTTAAAGGGTTGTTTAGTTGCTGAAAATTATGTGCAGAAAGTGATGTTCAAGGGCTGTTTTGTTGCTGAAGTTTTGTGCAGAAAAATTAACTTTAAAGGGTTATTTAGTTGCTGAAATTTCTGTGCTGAAAAGTGACTTTAAAGGGTTGTTTTGTTGCTGCAACTTTTTGTGCAGAAAAAAAAAAACCTTAAAGGGTTGTTTGGTTGCTGAAATTTCTGTGCAGAAAAGTGACGTTCAAGGGTGTTTTGTTGCTGAACTTTTGTGCATAAAAAAAAAAAAAAATAAAAATAACTTTAAAGAGTTGTTTGTTTGCTGATTTGTTATGAAGTAAAGTGATCTTTGAGGGGCTGTTTGGTTTCTTATTTTTAAAGTGACCTTTAGATGGTTGTTTGGTTGCTCAAAAGATTGGGCAGAAATTTATATGCATAAGATTATTAAAGGAGTTTGTTTCCTGATATCTTATCAAATGAGGTGAACTTAGCACGTTCAAAAGCAAAATGGAGGTAGGTCGACACGGGTGCTACCCATCGTGTATGCTTGAACACGAGTCTCTTTGGTTCTTTTAAAGAAGCTAACAAAAGCGAAAACACTTCATGTGTAATTTAACCGCCACTAACTTCCTCTCATGCATATATGAAGGTAACATATGAGTATATGACAGTTTAAATTGAACGCATATATAGATGACAACAAACTATGTTGGTTTATATAACTAACTTGAATGGTGTGATTGTCATCCAAAGTGAGGTTTTTGTCCATTTCTTGCATTGGATATGTTTTGAGTGTGTGTAATGGTTACTTGTTAATATTTGTGATCATAGTTTACATAATAAAATTGGGATTAATATGATTATATGATCTCAAATGAATTTGGATGACATGTTGTATGTGTAGATTTACATAAGTACCGATGTATGGGATCCACCTAAAACATTTGTGGCTTAAGGTGGTGATTGAATCTCATAAGTAATTTGTCTTACGAAAGAATGTTAGTAGGTGAAGCAATGAATAATCAGAATGATGCATCTTCTGTTCATATGCTTAATTCATTGGTCTATACTCTATAGCATGCTAGACATGGAATTTGTTAATTATGATATGGAAAATAATTAACGTCAAACATTCAAAGAGTGTATACACAAATATGAAACTTGTGTAGTGACAAATTACTAAGGTTACTCATGTCATATACTCAAAAGAGTATCTCTTAAATGAGATTGACGTTGAAAGGAAGAACTTTTTCTACAAAATTCTTGAGATAGGTTCAATGTGGGGGATTCCGGCCCAACTAGAGTTCAAATGACACCAATCAACATCTATTTAAAATAGAGATGGCGGTGTTACACACTTGAAATACTCATGAATTATTGGGAGAACCGCAATTAGATTTTGTTTAGAGCAAAACATAACAACCATTTGATGGGTAATTAATGTTATTAATGACCATCTGAGTTCAAATCATGAGTGGATATATATACACTCTTGAAATGACCACTATATTTTGGATGTCTTCTAGACATAAAATATAGCTAGGTCCACGACGAATTCTGATTTTATCGCGATAGATAAATTTGGATAAGAGACATAATGTCTACGGTTAATAGAAGATGACGCACCAACATTGCCTAGAATGGTAGTTGTATACACTGTGATAGCCATTAATGAATTGGCAGAGCTTATATCACAATGTATAAGGGTGAGTCAAGACATATTATGTCAATACGACAACTACTCTCAACATGAGTTATTATTTTTGACAATGTGAAGTCAAATGATAATAATGTGGATCCGTTATAAAAAGGCTTAACAAGAGAGTAAGTTAGCAAGTCGTGTGGAGGAATGGGACTAAAGCCCCAGAAAAGTTTATATGAAGGAAAACCTAACCTAGCTGACTGGAGATCCAAGATCTGGGTTCAATAGGACAACCTAATTGTATAAACTGAGGGAGGTCACTGTGGGGGGTTATCAACTCTTCATCCATTTAAGGGAGTTAGTAAACTTCCTAGTCCATTCCTATAACAGTGACAATATGAGGTTAAGCTTATCGCTTTTAATGATTCAATTGGAATCACCTATGTGAGAGAGAAGTGGGGTCGCTTCAAAGGGAAATGTGTGGGGGCGCAATTCCTAAAAGCTCTTGCAGAACCAGGCTAGTGTTCATGACCATAACGAACATGACTATGAGGATTTGACCATGTCAGGGAGAGTCCTGTGTGAACTTATATTATCGTCTATATAAACAGCAGATTCAAAGACATCGCGTTCTACTGGCAGCTAGTAAGCTAAGTATATTTCACAAGGGAAGGTTCAAAGGGTAACACCTACATATTCTATGCAGGATTCAACTGTTGAGATTTTCATTGGAGTTTTTTGTGTTATTGAATCGATCTCCATTCATGTGGGGGATTGTTGGAAAATTTTGGTGAATTATTTAGGTTTCACCAAATTTAGTGTGAATGAGATATCGATTCTTAAAATGATGTGTTTGGAATGAAACCACATTCGCCCGTTATGAGTTAAAATTGTAACATCATCTTAGTTAATGACATCATAAAAAATCATTTTGAATGTCATTTAACATGCTAGATGATGTTTATAAAAATGACTTTGAATGTCATTTAACGGGTTTAATGGGTTTAATGACTAGTCATTACACCTTCGGTTTTCTTTTGGGTGTATAAGTACAACATGAGATTGTAGCAAAATAGATGAGGAAAACCACCAAGATGAAACACACACTTTCACATGAACACACATGACCTCCATGAGAATTTCAGGCATGTAAGTCATATCCGGCAGTACAACATACTCTTCCGATCATTGTACCCTGGAAATAGACGGCGAATTGGCGGCGAATCTGTTTTAAGGGAAGCGTGTCAAACACGTGCCTCGATCACGTTCTTGAATCGGTTATATCTATTTCTTGTAACTAAAGTTTATGCTCGTAACTTCAGTTTATGTATTTATGTTTTTTATTTCTTGTATTGTATCGTTATTGTGATTTCTAATTCAGATACCTTTCCCTACATTTAATGTATCTCATTAATGTTGTTGTTAAGTTTGATTCTGGAATAAGTTGTGTTAAGTTTGTTTACATGGTTTTTTTTTGTATTGTTAGGTAATAAAGTCTTGATTTTGGATTGAAATTTATTGGGCTAATGGCCTCTAAATGTATAATATTTGTTATAAATTTCTTCTATATGTATCGAACAATTTTTTTTTACTATTCTATATACTAAACTTGATTTTATTGTATTTTTTGTGTACTTTATGACCATTTTGCCCATCATTTTTTTTGCTACTATATGTATCATAGTTGTCATAAATTACAAAAAAAAATACAATAAAATCAAGTTTAGTACATAGAATAGCAAAAAAAAATTGTTCGATACATATAGAAGGAAATCATGACAACAATGATACATTATCATGCCATTAGCCCAAATTAATTATGTTTTCCTCTGTATGGGATTCAAATTGTATGACACTAAAACAAATCTTTATTTTCAATATAAAGACAATATAATTTGTTGTAAATGGGTGTTTTGGTTGTGCTATTTCCAGTCATAAATGGGGAGTTTGGTCAAACTTTTTTGCTCTCACAAATAGGGTGTTTGAACCTGCTGTTTGCTGTCAAAAATAGGGATTTCAGGACTTGGTTTTTGATGTTGTAAATGGGGTGTTTGGTTGTGGTGTTTGCTGTCATGATTGGGTGTTTATGCTTGTGCTTTTGTCATACATGTAACAATGTATATTGTGAGATATGGTAAAGTACCCTCTGCAACGATGTATATTTGGTTTAAGCATATGACATATAATTTTAAATGTGCTCATTACATGGGCTTATCTTGAATGCAGTCATTTGAGAATGTTGTTGTGTTATCTATCTTCATACTCAAAACATGGACTTAGATGGTCGAATTGGTCATTCGAAATGCTTGACTTCCTATTTCTTTGGAATTAGTGATTTTGTCATTGGAAAACTTTGTAACTTATATGTTATCTACATGTTAGTATGGTTATACTTCTAACTTAATTTTTTGGTTTTCTATATTTGTGGCGCTACACATTGCTTGGGCAAATGGCAATGTTGACATAATGAACTATCTTATCAACAATAAAGTGGTAAGAGAACCATCCCATGAGATATATGTTGGATTTAAATATCTTGACATTCAAATAAATAAATAAACATCAAAGCACATAATAGCGGAAGCAAGGATCATATTTAACATGTATAAAGTATTACCGAATATTAAATAAAGGAACGTACCTTGATCCTAGCACAACAAGGATCTACTCTTATCTTCTCTTCAACAAGAACAAATAAATAGGATTAACGTGACAATCCATGATGAATAACAAAAGTATGTTATATCTGAGCTCTCGAACACACGTACTATTACTCGATCAAAGGTTGATGCTAGTGAATGAACACAATTATTGAACCAAAACTATTTTGTTTAATAAACCTTGAATCTATTATTCAAGAAGGAGGC
The DNA here is from genome assembly GCA_021014915.2 of Artemisia tridentata subsp. tridentata. Classification (NCBI taxonomy): domain Eukaryota; kingdom Viridiplantae; phylum Streptophyta; class Magnoliopsida; order Asterales; family Asteraceae; genus Artemisia; species Artemisia tridentata. The sequence continues at coordinate 184,377,220 of CP139504.1, read as the reverse complement.
ACATAATATATATATATATATATATATATATATATATATATATATATATATATATATATATATATATATATATATATATATATATATATATATATATATATATAAACATACTGTCGATACATATGTATATTAATCATGCATAGTGTACGTACAGTGCATATGTTGCACTATATGATGCATAAGTCAAAGCTATCACTGTACAATGCAAGAAAATAAAGTCGATTTGACTTCAAATATATATTATCATGTCGTCTGACTTTAGGGATTAAATTTGTGTGTTTTTTTTTCTTTTGAGGCTAATGAGGGTGTATATATAGCCTCCAAACTTGTTCTTCAAGTTTGAGTCTAATACATCCTCAAGTTTCAAAACTCGACACTCAACCCCCTCCTTTATTTACTAACAGTCATTAGTCAATTCTGTTAATTACTTTAACGTCCGTTAGTTATTATTTCGTGTCCAAATAATTAAAATATATAACAATTATATATATTAATTATTCCTTTGATCATTCATACGTAAAGTGTGCAATCCCTCAGTCCCGGGTTCGATTCTAGTCATACACGATTTAATATTTTTCCAAAACTCTAACAGCTCCCACTTGGAAATCTATTAAAAGGGTAATGACATTGGTTAGCGTCTAGCAACACGCCAATGCCCCTAGTACAACTCGGGTGGTGGTCTCCTGGAAAAACCACTTGATGATTAATCATCATACTTATCTTTTTGTTCTAATACTACATTAATAAAGATATGGATCTAAGTCATTATTTATTAATAATTATGTTTCTCGTTGTTTATGATTGAGCAAGATTACCAAATCATCTGAACCTATTCAGGGGAGATCTTGGTGCGGCCGCACAAACATCTTGTTAACCCTACGAGGGGCCCAACAATATTAAACTCCAAACAATTTGAAGGAACAAATTCTATCTTGACTACGAGCATAACACATGCACTTCGCAACGCTTCCCAAAACAATCCGTATAGCTACCAGTTACGTATAGCGTTAAATTGAATCAAAGAAATGCACTACATGCATGACAGTTATCTGGTATCTCAAGTCTGAGGATAACTATATACTCATGATTTACTTGATGACAAGATCCATAAAGTAAACTCATGTGGCGGGATTAAGTCCTATATTCAAACAATTTGAATATCATGTGAAATCGGCATGACAACGCATCAATATACTTTAAGTATATTATACCAATACTCAGATTTACCTTAATTTAATGATATTCCCATATCATTAACTGGCAACGGACAGTTTAGAATATATAAATATATTCAAGGATATAAACATGCAAATATAGGATATATTATTAAGGAAATGATAAATAAACATAACCATTATTTTATTTCATTAAAATAATAACTGTTCAAAACATCCCATTATCCAAACACTAAAATAGATCAATGCATGATAATTCTAATTAATGAATTATGCCTCAAGTCATGTCAAACATACTTGTTGACAAGGCATAAATCAACTAATTTTGATCTATGGAAATTTTGAGAATACTTATTTCAAGAATTCAATTAATGAAGTTCTTGTATGTGTGCTATCAATTATCTTGATAATGCCACATATTATTTCATAAAATACGTGACATCCTCAACCACGAATTTATGACAAGCAAACTATCAAACCTTTTATAGTTTAAAGTATTCTAATTATTTAATGTAAAAATGCAACTATGCTTACAGTTAAGCATAACTAGTACACATGGCTATAAACTAGGATGAAATCCTACCATGATTAGTATTAAGTGTCATCTCAATCTTATCAGCATCATTGTATGCAAACAACAATATGCTCTTTAAAATCCCGTAAACTTTAATATCCATTTTGTAATGTTTGACACCTTCAAATCTTTCAAGATTTGTCGGCTACATCAATTACGCAACAATTGCCATATGGTTCATATTTAGAATTCAGGAGCTATTCCAGGATGAGGATGTTAATTCTAAATCCAACCATATCCATTACACTTAGTTATCTAATAACATTTCAATTAGATATTAATGTTGTCAAATCATCTTTCATCAAGCATGATACAAAAAACAACATGATGTACATGAAAAATCCTTGCATTAAACTTAGATTTATTCATGCCATATCTTTTCAAAGATATGTATCTATCTAGACTTTCTAATAGTATAATCATGTTTATTAGAATCAATTATTTTACCGCTTATGTTTATAATAAACATATATTCCAAGGTTGTCAGTTTATTTTCTAAATCTTCACGTGAAGTTTCATTCCAAACTAAGACTTAATATTTAATGTTATTGGAATGCTACTTCCTATATGTTATACAACATACATGAAATAAGAAAATAAATATAACACTCCCACTAGCTTTCAGGAATATTCAGAGATTATCTTATTTTAATTATAAATCAAAACTAGGATTTAATAATTAAACATAAGTATATTCAGATGCATGCATTAATCCATTCATAAATGATTTGCACTTTGTATACTTCCAAAGATTATTTGAATTCAAATACTCCTTTCAATTACTTATCGTCCTCGCACAAGTAATTACTCAAGAAAGAGTATTGATATTCCATTGTTAATTTCATATAAATGAAACTAATAATGTCAATCATAATCTTTATACATTTAATGTCCCTAGAAAGAATATCAATCGCAGTTAATTGCTTAAGTGTGTTTGATAATCTTTTCATACATTAAATATGTACACATAATTGTCCATTATGATTTCTACACAGGAATTTAAATCTCTAGGATTTTTATTCCTTTTGAGAAACTCATCATTATTCTATAGTGTAACTATAGAGTTCAAGATTAATTAAGTTTCCAAAACTAATTATCTTTATGGACTGCAACTAATCATTCATAGTATCAGTAACTTGCCAAATTCAATATTTGCAATTCTTCAACAGGTTTACCATAATCCTGTAACTCATAATCCTCAACATATTATACAAATATTTGAGATATCCTTGCGGATCTATGAATGAGAATTCCTTGATCTTGAGATTTAACATTTACATGTTAATCTTCAGCATGACATTTGCTAGTGTGTTTTAGAAGATCATGTATCTTGTAATTTTATCTTTTCAAGATAAAACTCCCACTTGCCTTTTGTAATTTACAGACTATCTATAAATACTTAGCAAGTAGAGCAACATAAAATTGTTCTCTTTTGGGACATTACAAATACACATTGGCAGTTCCTTACATGAAGTTTGTTAATAACCTACTCAAAATAGTTTTAACAAATTCAGAACTTCAATTTTAAGACTTAATGTGATTCATCACATTCCATAATAAATGGTGTCTTATTAATCTTCTAGGTTGGAGTCTAATTGAGTATATACAATGCATACTCAATTTCCTAACCTTGATAACTATTTGGAAGAAAAGAAAATATAGTTATCTTTAATCAAACGATGAACATACCATAACCATTATGTATTTCATTAGGATTAATATTGTAAAACAATCTTACAATATGTAAGATAAATATATTTCGTTTGGCTTATCTATTCACCAACTAATTCAGCTTAATGGTATAATAGATTTTCCAAACCAATTGCATGCTATATAACATAAGTACTTTAACCAAGTCACTTCATGTCCATGTCTTAACAAGAAGACATAACTGTTATAATCCCAATATACGTTATAAATCATTGATCAACTCAATGACTTCTTGTATATGTCTTAATTAAAAAAACATAACAAGTTAACGTCTTACTTTATTATAAGTCTTGTAACAATTAAAAGACTTCATATTTATATCTTTACAATAAAATATAAATTCATAACTAAAGTAATCATAAACACCACAATTTGGTTTCAATAGTATTTCCAGTTAATTTATTACTTCATATATTTATGACATTTCAAGAATACATAAACATTTAAATTTGAAGTAGTATTAGATTACTTCATTTATTTATGTCATTTCAATAATACATAAATATTTAGTTTGAAGTAATCTCATTTATCATATTGACACTTGTTCTAATAAGAATCTAATTTAGAACTTGCAAATTAACATAGTTTCATTACATCAGTTGATCTACTAGTAATGAAAGTATGTAATTTACCTTGTCATTAATATCTATGTCAAGGTCTCACTTACGCTAGATATTAATTCCAAGTGTTCTATCTATTAGATGTGAATAAATCACATTAGAACATTAATTCTCTTACCTTGCAGTCAAGAGAATCCTTTAAATCATATTCCTTTGTGTTGTTGCTTGCACACAATTAAGATTTCTCCCACTTGTGCATGGAACAACATCATGTATCAGATAAATAACTCGTCAATCGTTTGTTTATGTGATTAATATGATTGTGTCATAGATATTAGTAGATATAGAACCACTTTGTCTAGTAAGGAAACGCACATGACTATCCTTAAACTCACAAGTGTCTATAATTGGAAAGTAATTATCTCAAGACATTCTAGAGATAATATGGGTTACTACCAAGATAACAAGCTTGTAGCTCCCACTGAATTACAGATAATTACATTAATATATGTTATTCAGTAATTACAACACTATGCTCCCACTGGATTTGACAACATTATAAGTGTTTCATAACCAATAAAAGCAAATAGTGTGCTATTTACTTTCCTACACCTTTGAGTAATCCCATACGTAACAATTACTTAGGTACTAAAGAATGTATTCTACTTAGTAAATGATGGACTATCCATCACTGCAATTAACTTGGAAATAATTGGGCATGCAATTTCTTCCTTAATTTGACTACCATCCCCACAATGGTATGTAGCATCTAAAAATGGTCAAAGCACAACAACTAGACAAAGTGTGCTAGTTTGCCTTTTACCAATTTTGCGGTAACTTGTCTAGCTTCTAATTTAATAACTCATAAAATGTGCAATTTTCTTAACTATTAAAATTTTGCTATGAGTTATTTCTTAGAATTTAGACAATTCTAATTTTCCCATTATACCCTTCTCATACATGAAAAGGTATATGGTTTAAGTCTCACTCTTCTCAAAGAAAGTAGACTTGGTTTGTTCTTTTAGTAAAGTTGACTCTAGCCTAAACCCCTACAGGTGTAGATCAAATTTCCACTAAAAGAATGCCCCACGTTTACGATTTTTAACGTTGCATTAATACATTAAATGAATTTACAAAATTCAATTTTAGTATTTTCGATAATAATTTTTCAAGAAAAAAAAATTACCCAGGAAATACAATATATCCATTTAATTTTCTTGAAAACTAGGATCCAACTTTCCATAGTTCCACTACATCAGTTGATCTGCTAGTAGTGAAAGTACAAAAGATGGTAACTTGTCGTACAATAATCGCGAAACAATTTCCGAATCCTAAATTTATGGGAATTACATTTGCCAAACAATTTGCAATGTAAGCATGTTTCTTCCCATCTCATGCTTTAAGTCTCAAGGTCTCACTTATAACTTAATTAAGTCGTCTAATTTAGAAACATGTAAATTCACATAATTTTATTACACTCAGTTGATCTGCTGGCAATAAAAGTATGTAATTTACCTTGTCATTAATATCTGTGTCAAGGTCTCACTTACGCCAGATATTAACTTCAAGTGTCTCTTATAATTAGATAGCATGGACTTAAATTTTATAGGGTATTTATTTTGATGTTATAATCAAAATATGTACAAAGATGCATGCACTCATCTTTGTATCATAGGTTTTCAAAACAATTTTAATTACCAATTAGCTAAGAGTTAAATCAACAAAGTTTTAATTGAGGCGTTGAGTAACTTACAACTTTGCCTTAAGATGCTTCGTACATATAATGGTGTACTTGGTAAGTCTAATTAGACGCACAGGCGAGCGGAGAGACAGAATGGAGTCTCTTTAAGGTCACAATTTAATGCGTACCAACCTTATACCCACTTTATAGTTTGTCTAATTAGGTCCGCCGCTTCGACCATTTGTACAGTTACATCAATCAATTAAAAGTTTATGATTCTAAGTCTTATAAAATTATGTTGTAAATTATTAAATTGCTAGTCTCGCCTGGGAGCAAATTACCGTGCGAAGCGAACCACTGTCGGCACATAAGACTTGGCAATAAATAATTTACCACATCAAGGTTTCATAGTTATTAGGTCCATTTAATTTTTATACAAAAAATCACCCTCTTTTTGCTTACAATTCAAGAACAATTTAAACAAATAAGACAAGTAATTTTAACAAAAATTAAATAAACACAAATAACGTATATAATCTTAACAATTAAATCATATAGCCACATGCAAACCTTTTGATAAATCCTATTAATAATCTAAATGTGTAATTATTATGTATATAATTAATAAAACTCCCATTGGTTTTCGAGCGCATTGTACCCAATGGACCACATACGCCAACAATTGACCGTGTAAGTTTTAATAATTAAATACCACATTGCACATAACTGATTCATTAATTTAATAGATTAGGTCTTCCCAAATTTTTTTTTTTTTTAAAAAAAAAAAAAATTTTTTTTTTTTAAAAAAAAATTTTTTTTAAAAAAAAAATTTTTTTGGGAAAAAAAAAAAAAATTTTTTTTTAAATTTTTTTTTTTTAAATTTAAAATTTTTTTTTTTAAAAAAAATTTTTTAAAGGTTTTTTTCCCAAAAATTTGGGGAAAAAAAAGGGGGGAAAAAAATTTTTTTTAAATGTTTTTTTTTTTTTCCCCCCCCCCCCCCCTTTTTTTTGGGGTTTTTTTTAAAAAAATTTTAAATTTTAAAAAAAAAAAATTTTTTTTTTTTGGGGGGGAAAAATTAAAAATTTTTTAAAAATTTTTAATATTTTTTTTTTTAAAAAACCCCCCCCAAAAAAAAAAGGGGTTTTTTTAAAAAAAGGAAAACCCCCCCCTTTTTTTTTTTTTAAAATTTTTTTTTAAAAATTTAAGGGGTTAAACCAAAAAATTTTAAAAAAAAAAATTTTTTTTTTAAAAATTTAAATTCCGGGAAAACCCCCCCAAAAAAAAACCCCCCAAAACCTTTTTTTTTCCCCCCCAAAAAATTTTTAAATTTTTTTAAAAAAAAAAAAAAACCCCCCTTTTTCCCAAAAAAAAAATTTTTTAAAAAAAAAAAAAAAAAAAAAAATAAAAAAAAAATTTTAAAAAAAATTTGGCCCAAAAAAACCTTTTTTTTAAAAAAATTTTTTTAAAAAAAAAACCCCCCAAAAGGGGGTTTTTTTTTGGGGGGGGGAAAAACCCCCCAAAATTTAAAAAAAACCCAAAAACCCCAAAAAAAAAAAAATTTTTTAAAAAAACCAAATCCGGGAAAAAAAAAAATTTTTTTTTAAAAATTTCCCAAAAAAACCCTTTTTAAAAAAAAAAAAGGGGGGTTTTTTCCCCCCCCCTTTTTTTAAAAAAAGGGAAAACCCCCCCTTTATTTTTTTTTAAAAAATTTTTAAAAAAAATAAAAATTTTTAAAAACCCAAAGGTTTTTTTAAATTTTTTCCCAAAAAAAAAGGAAAAAAGGGTTTTTTGGGCCCCTTTGGTTTTTGGGGGAAAATTTTTAATTAAAAATCAAAAAAAAAAGGGGGAAAAAGGAAAAAAATTTTTTTAAAAAATTTTAAGGAAAAAAAAAAAAATCCAAAAAGGGCCCCCCCCGGGGGGTTACTTTTTTTCTTAAAAAAAAAAAAAGGGGCCCCCGGGGGTTTTTCCCTTTTTTTTAAAATTTTTTTTTTTTCCTTTTTTTTTTAAAATTAAAAAATTTTTTTTAAAAAAATTTTTTGGGTTTAAAAAACCAATTTTTTTTTAAAAAAAAAAAAATTTTTTAAAATTCCAAAATTTAAAAAAATTTTAAATTTTTTTTAAAAAAATTTTTTTTTTTTTTTTTTTTTTTAAAATTAATTTTTTTTTTTTTAAAAAAAAATTAATTTTTTTTTTTAAAAATTTTCCAAAAAAAAAACCGGGTTTTAAAAAATTTTGGGGTTTTTTTTTTCGGGAAAAAGGGGGGGTTTTTCCCCCCTTTTTTAAAATTTAAAAATTTTAAAAAAAACCAAAAAACCCCCCAAAATAAAAATTTTTTTTTTTTTTTTCCCCCCTTTTTTTTTTTTTTTTTAAAAATTTTTTTAAAAATTAAAAAAAAAATTTTTTCCCCAAAAAAAAAACCCCCTTTTTTAAAATTAAACCCCTTTTGGGTTAAACATCAACAAAAATTTTTCCCCCCCAAAAAAAATTTTCCCTTTTTTTTTTTAAAAAAAATTTTTTTTTAAAAATTTTTTTTTTTTTTTTTTTTAAAAAAAAAAAAAGGGGTTTTTTTTTTTTTTTTTTTTGGGGGGCCCCCAAAAAAAGGGGAAAGTTAAAATTCCCCCCAAAAACCCCAAAAAATTTTTAAAAAACCCCTTTTAAAACCCCCCCCCCAAAAAAAAATTTAGGGAACCTTTTTTTTTTTTTTTTTTGGGGGGGGTTTTTTTAAAAAAAAAATTTTTTCCCTTTTTTTTAAAACCAAAATTTTTTTAAAATTTTTTTTTTTTTTTTTTTTTGGGGTTGTTAAAAAAAATTTGTTTTTTTTTAAAAAAATTTTTTTTTTTCAGGGGTTTAAAAAAGGGGGGTTTTTTTGGTTTTTGGGGGGGAAAAAAAAAAAAAAATTTTTGGTTTTTTTTAAAAAAAGGGGGAAAAAAAAAAAAAATTTCCCCCCAAATTGGGAAAAAATTTTTTTAAAAAACCCCTTTTCCCCCCCAAAAATTTTTTTTCCCCCCAAAAAAAAAAACCCCCCCAAATTTTTTTTTTAAAAAAAATTTTTTTTTAAAAAAAAAAAAAAAAAAAAAATTTTTTTTTGGGTTTTTTTTTTTTTTTTAAAAAAAAATTTTAATGCCCCCCAAAAAAAATTTTTTTTTAAAAAACCATTAAATTTTTTAAAAGGGTTTTCCCGGGGTTTTTTTCCCCTTTTTCCCTTTAAAATTTTGGAAAAAAAAACCCGGGGGGGTTTTTTTTTGAAAATTTTGTTTTTAAAATTTTTAAAAAAAAAAATTTTTTTTTTTGGGGGGGGGTTTTTTTTAAAATTTTTTTAAATTTTTTTTTTCCAAAATTTTTTATTTTTAAAAAAAAAAGGTTTTTAAATTTAACCCCCCCCTTTTTTAAAAAAAAAAATTTTTTTTTTTAAAATTTAACCCTTTTTTTTTTTTTCCCCTTTTTTTTTTTAAAATTTTAAATTTTGGAAAATTTTTAAAAATTTTTTAAAAAATTTTTTTTAAAAATTTTTTTGGGGTTTAATTTTTTTTTTTTTAAAAAATTTTGTTAAAAAATTTTCCTTTTAAAACCCTTTTTAAAAAAATTTTTTTTTTCTTTTAAAAAAAAAATTTAAAAAAAAAAAAAATGGGGAAAAAAATTTTTTTAAAAAAAAAAAATTTTTAAAAAAAACCCGGTTTAAAAAAAAAAAAATTTTTTTTTTAAAAATTTTAAATTTTTTTTTTTTTTTAAAAAAAATTTTTTCTTTTTTTTTAAAAAATTTTTTTGGGTTTTAAAAAAAAATTTTTTTTTTTTAAAAAAATTTTTTTTAAAAAAAAATTTTTTAAAAAAACCCCAAAAAACCCCCCAAAAAAAAAAATTTTTTTTTAAAAAAGGGGGCCCCCCAAAAAACCCCCCCCCGGGGGGGGGGTTTTTTTTTTAAAAAAAATTTTAAAATTTTTTTTTTTGGAAATTTTTTTTTTTAAAAAATTTTTTTAAATTTTTAAAAAAATTTTTAATTTTTTTAAAAAAAAACCCCATTTTGGGGGAAAAAAAAATTTTTTTTTTTAAAGGTTTTTTTTTTTTTTTTTTTCAAAAGGAAACTTTTTTTTTTTTTTTTAAATTTTTTGGGGGAAAAAAATTTTTTTAAAAAAAGGGGGGGTTTGGGGGGAAAAAAAATTTTTTTTAAAAAAGGGGGGAAAAAAAAAAAAATTTTTGGGGCCCCGGTTTTTTTTTAAAAAATTTTTTAAAAAAATTTTTGGGAAAAAATTTTTTTTTTGGGGGGTTTTTAATTTTTTTTTTTTAAATTTTTTTTCCCTTTTTTTTAAAAAATTTTTTTTCCCCCCCAAAAAAACCCCCTTTTTTTAAAAAAAAAATTTTTTTTTTTAAAAATTTTAAAAAAAGGGGGGGCCTTTTTTTTTTTTTTGGGGGGGAAAACCCCTTTAAAAAAATTTTTTTTTTTAATTTTTTTTTTTTGGGGAAATTTTTGGGTTTAAAAAAACCCGGGGGAAACCCTAAAAAAAATTTCAAATTTTTAAAAAAAAAAAAAATTTTTGGGAAAATTTTTTAAAAAAACCCAAAAACCCCCCCCCAATTTTTTTTTTTTTTTTGTTTTTCCAATTTTTTTTTAAAATTTAAAATTTTTTGGGGGGGGGTTTTTTTTAAAATAAAAACTTATTTTTTTGGGGGGGAAAAATTTTAAAATTTTTAAAAATTTTTTTTAAAAAAAAAACCCCAAAAAAAAATTTTTTAAATTTTTTTTTTAAAAAACCTTTGGGGGTTTAAAAAAAATTAATTTTTTAAAAAAATTTTTTTTTAAAAAATTAAAAAAAAAAAAACCCCAAAAATTTTTTTTTTTTTAAAAAATTTTTTTTTAAAAAAAAAAAAAAAAAAATTTTTTTTTAAAAAAAAAAAAAACCCAAAAAACCCCAAAAAAAAAAAAATTTTTTTTTTTGGGGGGCCCCCCCAAAAAAAGGGGGGGGAAAAAAATTTAAAAAAAATTTTTTCCCCAAAAATTAAAAATTTTTTCCCCAAAAAAAAAATTTTTTTTTTAATTTTTGGGGGGTTTTTTTTTTCCCCAAACCCCCCCTTTTTTTCTTTTTTTTTGGGTTTTTAAAATTTAAAACCCCCGGGAAATTTTTTCCCCGGGAAAAAATTTTTTAAAGGGGTTTTTCCCCCCGGGGGGGGTTTTTTTAAAAATTTTTTTTTTTGGGGGGTTTTAATCTTTTTAATTTTTTTTAAAGGGTTTTTAAAAATTTTTTTTGGGGGGGAAAATTAAAAAGGGAAAGGGTTTTTAAATTTGGGTTTTTAAGGGTTTTTTAAATTTTAAAAAAAAAACCTTTTTTTTTTTTTTTTAAAAAAAAAATTTTTTTTTGGGGGGGGTTTTTTTTTTTTTTAAAAAAAAAATTTTTTTATTTTTTTAAAATTTAAAAATTTTTCCCCAATTTTTTTTTTTGGGAAAGGGTTTTTTTTAAAAAAAAAATTTTGGGGGGGGGGGGGAAAGGGAAGGGGGGTTCCCCCCAAAAAATTTTTTTCCCCTTTTTTTAATTTTTCCCCTTTTAATTTTATTTTTTTTTTTTTTTTTTTTTTAAAATTTTTTTTTTTTAAATTTTTAAAAATTTTAAAAATTTTTTAAAATTTAAAAAAAAATTTTTTAAAAAAAAAATTTAAAAACCAAAAAAACCCCCCCCCTTTTTTAAACCCCTTAAACCCAAAATTTTTTTAAAACCCCCCTTTTTTTTAAAATTTTTTTTTTTTTAAAAAAAAATTTCAAAAAATTTTTTTATTTTTTTTTTAAAAAATTCCCCCGTGATCGATTGGTATTTTCAAAAAATTTTTTTTTTGGGGGGGTAAAACCCCGGGGGAAAATTTTTTTTTTTTAAAAAACTTAAACCCCCCCAAAAAAAACCCCAAAAATTAAAAAAAAAAATTTTTTAAAGTTAAGTTTAAAAAAAAAATTAATTAAAAAAAGAGGAAAAAATTTTTTCGAAGATCAAAATTTAAAAAATTTTTTTTTTGGGGAAAAAAAAAAAAAAAAAATTTTTTTTTTAAAAAAAAAAAAAAAGGGGTTTTTTAAAAAAAAAAGGTTTTTTAAAAAAAAAAATTTTAAAAAAAACAAAAAAAATTTAAAAAAAAAAAAAATTAAAAATCAAAAAAAATAAATTTTTTTAAAAGGGGGGTTTTTTTTTTTTTTTTATGTAAAAAAAGAAAGGGGGTTTTAAAAACCCCCCCCGGGGGGGATAATTTTTTTTAAATTTTAAAAGGGGTTTTTTTTTTTTAAATTTTTTTAATTTTTAAAAAAAAGGTTTTTTATTTAAAAAAGAAAATTTTTTCCCCCAAAAATTTTAAAAAAATTTTTTTTTAAAAATTTTTTTGGGGGGCCCCTTTTCCCAAAAAATTTTTTTTTTTATTAAAAAAAAAACCCCCCCCCCCCCAAAAAAAAATTTTTTGTTAAAAAAATTTTTTAAATTTTTAAAAATTTTTTTTTTATTTTCCTTTAAAAATTTTTTTAAAAAAATTTTTTTAAAATTTTTATTTTGGGGGTTTTTTTTTTAAAAAAAAAACTTAAAAAAAAAATTTTTTTTTAATTTTAAAAATTTTTAAATTTTTTTTAAAAAAAATTTTTTTTTTTTTTTTTGGGGGGGTTTTTTTTTTTAAAAAAAAAATTTTTTTTTGGGGGGGGGGTTTTTTTTGGGGGGCCCCCCCCACTAAAAAATTTTTTTTTTAAATTTTTCCCCCCTTTTTTTTTTTAAAAATTTTTTTTTTTTCTTTTTAAAAACCCAAATTTTTACCCCCCTTTTTAAAATTTTTTCCCCCCCTTTTTTTTTTTTTTTTTGGGTTAAAACCCAAAAATTTTTTTAAAGGGGGGTTTTTTTTTTTTTTTTTTTTTTTTTTTTTTTCGGTTTTTTTTTTTTTTTTAAAAAAAAAGGGGGTTTTTTTTTTTTTTTGGAAATTTTTTTTCCCAAAAAAAATTTTTCCCAATTTTTAAAAAAAATTTTTTTTTTTTTTAAAATTTCCCAAACTAAATGGGTTTTTTTTTTTTTTGGGTTTTTTTTGGGGCCCCCTTTTTTTTTGGGGTTTTTTGGGGTTTTTTTTTTTTTTTTGGTTTTCCCAAAAAAAAAATTTTTCCCCCCAAAAGGGGGGGAAAAATTTTTTTTTTTGGCCGTTTTTTCCCCCAAAAAAAAATTTTTTTTCCCCTTTTTTCCCCGGGTTTTTTTTTTTAAAAAAATTTTTTTTTTTTGGGGCCCCAAAAATTTTTTTTTTTTTTGGGGGGGTTTTTTTTAAAATTTTTTTTTTTTTTCCCCCGGTTTCTCCCTTTTTTTTTTGGGGAAAAAAAAATTTTTTTTCCCCCTTTTTTTTTAAAAATTTTTTTAAAAATTTTCCCCTTTTTTTTCCCGGGTTCCCCGGTTTTAAAATTTTTAAATTTTTCCTTTTTTTTAAATTTTTTAAATTTTTTTTTTTTTTTTTTTCTTTTTTTAAAAAAAAAAACCCCCCCTTTTTTTTTTCCCCCTTTTTTAAAAAATTCCCCCTTTAAAAAATTTGGTTTTTTTAAATTTTTAATTTAAATTTTTTTTTTTAAAAAAATTTTTTTTTCCCCCCCCCCCTTTTTTTTTGGGGGAAAAATTTTTTTTTAACCCCTTTTTTTTTTTTAAAAAAAAAAAGGGGGGACCCCTTTTTTTAAATTTTTTTTTTTTTTCCCCCCCCCCCATTAATCCCTTTTTTTTTTTGGGGGTTTTTCCCCAACCGTTTTTAAATTTTTTTTGGGGGGTTTTTTTCCCCAAACCAAATTTTTTTTTTTAAAATTTTAAAAAAACCCCAAAAAATTTTTTTTTTTTTTGGGGGGCCCCTTTTAAAAACCAAACAAAATTTTTTTTTTTTTAAAAAAATTTTTTTGGGGGTTTTTTGGGGGGAAAAAGGGGAAAAAAATTCCCCCCGGGGGGGCCCCCGGAAGGGGGGGCCCGGGAAATTTTAAATTTGGTTTTAAAAAAAACCTTTCCCTTTTTTTTTTTTTGGGGTTTTTTTTAAAAAGGGGGGTTTTGGGGGGGTTTTTTTAAAAAAACCCCCCCCTTTTTTAAAATTTTAAAAAAATTTTAACCCCCCCAAAAAAAATTTTTTTTTTTAAAAAAAAAAAAAATTTTTTTTGGGGGGGGGTTTTTTTTTTTTTAAAATTTTTCCCAAAAAAAAATTTTTTTTTAAAATTTTTTAAAAATTTTAAAAATTTTCTAAAAAAAAATTTTAAAATTTTTTTTTTTAAAAAAAAAATTTTAGGGAAAATTTTTGGGGGTTTTTTTTTAAAAAAAAAGAAAAGGGGGAAAAAAAAATTTTTTGGGGGGGGGAAAAAAAAAAAGTTTTTTTAATTTTTTTCCCAAATTTGGGTTTTTAAAAAAAAGGGGTTTTAAATTTTTTTTTAAAAAAAAAAAAAAAAAATTTTTTTGGGGAAGGGGGAAAAAAAAAATTTTTTTTTTTTTTTGGTTTCCCGTTTAAATTTTCCCCCCTTTTAAAAAAAAAACCCAAAAAAAAAAAAAGGGGGGCCAACCCCAAAAACCCCAAAAATTTTTTTTTTTTGGGCCCCCCCTTTTTTTTTTTCCAAATTTTTTTTTTTTTAAAAAAAAAAAAAATTTTTTTAAAAAAAAATTTTTTTTAAAAAAATTTTTGGAAAATTTTTGGGGAAAAAAAATTTTTAAAAAAAAGAAATTTTTTATTGGGGGGTTTTTTTAAAAAAAAATTTTTTTTAAAAGGGGAAAAATTTTTAAAAAAAAAAATTTTTTTTGGGGGAATTTTTCCTTTTTTTGGGAAAAAAAAAAAGGGGGGAAAAAAAAATTTTTTGAAAAAATTTAAAAAAATTTTTAAAAAAAAAAGGAAAAAAAAAAAAAAAAAAAAAAATTTTTTAAAAAATTTTTTTTAAAAATTTTTAAAAAAAAAACCCCTTTTTTTAAAAAATTTTTTTAAAAACCGGTTTAAAATTTTTTTAAAAAATTTTTAAAAAAATTTTTTTTTTGGAAGGGGAAAAAAAAAAAAATTTTTTTTTTTTCCCCAAAAAGTTAAAATTTTTTGGGAAAAAGGGTTTTTAAAAAATTTCCCCAAAAAATGGTTAAAAAAAAGTTGTGTGAAAAAAAAAGAATTAAAAAAAATTTTTTTAAAAAAAAATTTTTCCCCCTTTTTTTTTTATTTTGAAGGTTTGCCCAAAAAAAAATTTCCCAAAAAAAAGGGGAAAAAAAAACCCGGGGAAAAAAGGGGGGGTTTTTTTTAAGGGTTTTTTTTTTGGGGGCCCATAAAACCCCCAATTTTTTAAATTTCCCCCTAAAAATTTTTTTAAAACCGGGGAAAAAAATTTTTTTTCCCTCCAAAAAATTTTTTTTGGAAAAATTTTTTTGGGGGGGGGGTTTTTTTAAAATTTTAAACCCCCCCCCCCTTTTTTTTTTAAAATTTTTTTTCGGGGTTTTTAAACCCCCCTTTTTTTTCCTTTTTATCCCAAGGGCCCCTTTTTTTTAATTTTTTAAAAAAGGGGGTTTTTATTAAAAATTTAAAAATTTTTTAAAAAGGTTTTTTGGGGGGGGGGGAACCCCAAAAAATTTTTTTTTAAAAATTATGCCAATTTTTTTTTAAAAAAAAAGGGGTTTTTTTTAAAAATTTTTAAAAAAAAAAGGGTTTTTTTAAAAAAAATTTTTTTAAAAAAAATTTTAAAAAAACCAAAAAAAAAAACCCAAAAAAAAAAGGGGGGGGGAAAAAAAATTTTTTTCCCCTTTTTTTTCCCTTTTTGGAAAAAATTTATTTTGGGTTTTTTAAAAATTTTTTTTTTTTGGGGGTTTTTTTTGGGAAAAAAAAAAATTGGGAAAAAAAAATTTTCCCCCAAAAAAAAAATTTTTTTTTTAAGGGGGGAAAAAAAAAAAAAAAAAAAAAAAAAAAGGGGGGGGTTTTTTTTTTTTAAATTTTTTTTAAAAAAAAAAAAGGTTTTTTAAAAAAACCCCGGGGGGCCCCCCCCAAAAAATTTTTCCCCCCTTTTTTTCCCCTTTCCCCCTTTTTTTTTTTAAAAAAAAAAAAAAATTTTTTTTTTGGAAAATTTTTTGGGGAAAAAAAGGGGAAAAAAAAAAGGGTTTTTTTTAAAATTTTTTCCCCAAAAAAAACCAAAATTTTTTAAAAAATGGAAAAGTAAGGTTTGGGGGCCCCCCCCCCCCTTTTTTTTTAAAAAAAAGGGGGGAAAAAAAATTTTTTTTTTTCCCCCTTTTTTTTTTTAAAAAGGCCCCCAAAAAAAAAAATTTTTAAACCCCCCCTTTTTTGGTTAAAAACTAAAAAATTTAATTTTTTTTTTTCCCCAAAAAAACTTTAAAAAAAGGGGTTCCCCTTTTTAAAAAAAAATTTTTTTAAAAAAAAGGGGGGGGGCCCCCCCCGGAAACCAAAAAAAATTTTTAAAAAAAAAATTTTTGGGCCCCTTTTTCCCTTTTTTTTAGGGGGGGGGTTTTGGGTTTTTTCCCCCCCTTTTGGGTTTAAATTTAAAAAAAAAAAGGGGGAAAACCCAAAAAAATAAATTTTAAAACCCCCGGGGAAAAATTTTGAGGTGGGGAAAGGGGGGGGTTTAAAAAAAGTACGGAAAAAAAAATTTTTTTTTTTGTTTAAAACCAATTTTTTTTTTTTCCCCCCAAAATTTTATTTTGGGTTTTTTTGGGTTTTTTAAAAAAAATTTTTTAAAATTTATAAAAAGGGGGGGTTTTTGGGCAGGAAAAAAACCCCTTTAAACCCCAAAAAAAAAAAACCCCAAGGGGGAAAAAAAACCCCAAAAAAAAAAAAAGGGAAAAAAAAACCCCGGGGGGGGTTTTTTAAAAAATTAAAAATTTTTCAAATTTTTTTTAAAAAAGGGGGGGGAAAAAATTTTTAAATTAAACCCCCTTTTTTCCCCCCCTTTTTTCCCCCCCAAAAAATTGGTTTTTTTTTTAAAAAAAATTTTTTCCCAAAAAAAAAAAAGGGGGGTTTTTTTTTTTTTTTTTTAAAGGGGAAAAATTTTTGGGTTTTTAAAAAACCCCCCCCCTTTATGGAAAACCTTCCCCCCAAAAAAAAAAAATTTTTTGGGGGGGTTTTATTTTAAGGGGAAAATTTTTTGTTTTTGGGGGGGGTTTGGGGTTTTAAAGGGGGTTTGGGGTTTTCTTGGGGAAAAGGGGGAAAATTTTTTTTTGGGCCCCAAAATTTTTTTTTCCCAAAAAATTTTGGAAAAAAATTTTATTTTTTTTGGGGGGTTTTTTGGGGGGGGCCCCTTTTAAAAAAAATTTTTTTTGGGGGGTTTCCCCCCCCTTTTTAAAATTTTCCCAAAAAAGGGGGGGGTCTTTTTTTTCGGAAAAATTTTTTTTTTGGGGCTTTTAGGGGGGAAACCCTTTTTTCCCCCCTTTAAGGCCGGGGGTTTCCCCCGAAAAAAACCCAAAAACCAAAAAAACCCCCCCTTTTTTTTTTCCCCCCTTTTTTTTTTGGGGGTTTTTTTTTTAAGGGGAAAAAAAAAAAAAAAAAAAAAAAGGGGCCCAAAAAACCCCCTTTAAAAAACAAAAAAAAGGGGGAAAAGGGCCAAAAAAAAACCCCCCCACCAAATTGAGTGGGTTTTCTCAGCCTGGACTGTGGAGTCAGTTCCTAAGTGACTGGATTCACCATGGGGGGTTGTGGGTTCCGTATCAGCGAGTGGTTTTAATCCCTCTGAGTCTTTGTCCCCCTGAGTGCCTTCAAGGACTGGCGGGTGTTCTCCAGTACTATCATGAGGCAATGATTGGTTGTGGTCCCCCTTCCTATCAGGGTTGTACTTCCCTTCTGAGGATTTAGGGACCTTTTCTCCCTGAGATCCTGAGTGTGATTTCTCAGGACCGTAAACAGGATGTGATTGGGTGAGGGTCCCTTTCTCAGTAGAGTGGTGCTGCTCCACTGAGGGTATAGGACCCTGTACTCCCTCAGGCAAAGGTTGTGATTGACTAATGCCTTCATCGGGATGTGAAAGGGTGAAGGTTCCAGACCCCACTGACTTATGTATGTCAGTAGAGCCATGAGGAAAGGTTTTTCCCGAGGACACTGAGGATGATTTCTCAGTATCCTCCATTGGCGTTTGTTTTAAGGTCAAGAGGGTCTCAGGAGTGGGTGTCTCAGAGGTCTTGGCCGTTGTTTGCCTTTCTTTAGGCTCTGAGGCAGAGGTCTTAAGGGCGAGTGGTTTGGGTTTAACCACCTTCTTGGACCCTGCCTTCTTCTTCTTCTCCTTTTTTGTAGGAGAAGGTACTGGTGAGACAACATTTGCTCCCTGAATGACCAACATCATGTATGTGGTCAGGGAGACTGGTTGTACCTCAGTAAGGTCTCTTGAATAGTTGGCTTTGTGTAAGACGTCAGGTTTAGATCCCTCAACGTTTGGCCTAACATATTCAGAGCCTAGTAAGTCCTAAAGCACACAGGAAATGAACCTAGGGTAAGACATATGTCTTTGCCTAGATTTTCCTGATAGCTTGGCTACGAGGTCTCGTAAGATTATTCCTCCGATGTCTATCTTTCTACCCTCCAGGAGACTGAACACCATCAATTGTTGTGATGCATTTAATTGCTCCGTAGAGGATTTATTGCCCCCAAGGACCTGAATGACAAAGGTCATCAGGATCCTCCAGACAGGAGGGAACCAGGTCTTAATGATAGGCGCTTTGGCCAAAAGGGTTCCTGGGGCCACATCAGGATGTTTTTCATCATGTGGCCCTAGTAAAAGCAATTCGGCCTTTACTTCTGCGTCAGTAGGGTTAGGCTCAAAGTTCTCAGTGAAATCAAGACATGTGGCCTTGATAAAGGTTGGGTAATCCAGGGAGAGGGTCCTTCTCCCATTCATCACTGAGAACGTGATTATGGAGTCTTTGGTGTCCTCAGGGCTTGTTGCCACTGCTGTACACCAGAATTCCCTCAGATAGTCATGATATATGACTGAGGGGGTTTTTGTAAACGCCGTAGCAAGAAAGCAGTTTTGAAGATATTTGACTACATTCTTGTACGCCCAAAAATTTTCGGGTAGGCAAAATTTCCTACGACGTTATTTTTGGTCAGGTCTACGCCCTCCATTGTGAATTCCACATTTGGGGCGTAGGTGATAGCTTTAGAAGCAGCCATTTTTTTTGAAAAGTCTTGGTTTTGCAAGAAAAGGATGGTCTGGGTCTAAAGATGAACAACACACACACTAATTTTTGAGAGAAAAAGGGCAAGAGTTTTGCTTAAATTTTTTTTAAAACGTGTGTGTGTTGATTTGTTTGGGGGTATTTATAGGGAAGTGGTTTAGGCAATAAGCAGAATTATTCTCAAAAATTTTGAACACCGTTTTGTATAAAAATGTTTGGGATCCGCATTAAATGCCATCACTCCACTTTCCCGGGTTTTGCGCAACAGTCGAGGTGAACAGTTGTGTCGTCTGCAAAAAGTGTAATTTGCAGAGTTTACATCATCACATATTTTTTATGTGAGATAAGAGGCATTTAATGCCAAGTGGGTAAGTGGGGGCCCAGAGGTGGATGCCAGAAGGCAAAAGAACAAATATTCTTATACTAAATAAGAATTTAGTTACCAACCTCGGACATTTACTAACTAGATACTTAGAGCATTTATGTTAGCATTGAATGTCATTTTGAGGGCCCTGAATGACTTTTCATTCAGTGAGGGGTTCAGGGAAGGTGATTCAGTGATCTTTTTCACTGAGGAACACATTGAGTCAGGGACCTGAGGTTTTCAGAATTTACACTTAGTTGGATGGATTCAATCAGTGGACTGATTCTTAATATCCAACATTCCTAATTTAGCTTTCAGTCTTGTGAAAGTTGGTTCATCCAAAGGTTTGGTGAATATATCAGCTAGCTGATATTCAGTAGGAATGAAGTGTAATTCAATATCACCATTCATGACATGGTCCCTGATGAAGTGATATCTAATATCAATGTGTTTAGTTCTCTGATGAAGAACTGGGTTGTTTGAGATGGCAATTGCACTTGCGTTATCACAAAAGGTGGGAACCATCTTATACTGGATTCCATAGTCACTGAGTTGACTTTTCATCCAGAGTACATTTGCACAACAACTGGCTGCTGCAACATATTCAGCTTCTGCTGAGGACATGGCAACTGATTGTTGCTTCTTAGCACTCCAACAGACTAATTTTCCACCAAGGATTTGGCAGGAGCCTGAGGTGCTTTTTCTGTCCATGTTGCATCCAGCATAGTCAGAGTCTGAGTATCCTTTGAGATCAAAGCCTGAGCATTTTGGATAGTATAATCCAAGGTTTGGAGTACCTTTCAGGTACCTGAGTATCCTTTTCACAGTTGTGAGATGAGATTCTCTTGGGTCAGATTGATATCTGGCGCACAAACAGACTGAGAATTGGATGTCATGCCTTGATGCAAGTAGATACATCAGTGACCCAATCATTCCTCTGAAAAGAGTTTGATTCACTGGTTTTCTAGTAAGGTCAGGACCAAGGTTGTTTGGTGGAACCATAGGAGTTTTGACTGAGGCACAGTCACTGAGCTCATACTTCTTCAGTAGGTTTCTGACATACTTCTCTTGACTGATAGAGGTTCCTTTATCAGTCTGCTTGATTTGCAGTCCAAGGAAGTAAGTCAGTTCTCTCATCATGCTCATTTCAAATTTCTTTTCCATCAGTTTTTCAAACTGTTTGCAAAGTTTATAACTTGTTGAGCCAAAGATGATGTCATCAACATATACTTGTACAAGTATGACATCATTATTTGTCCTGTAGATAAACAGTGTGTTGTCTATCTTGCCTCTGACAAATTTGTTTTGGATCAGGAAGGCTGAGAGAGTTTCATACCATGCCCTGGGAGCTTGTTTCAGTCCATAAATGGCTTTGTTAAGCTTGCAGAAATAGTCAGGAAACTCACTACTTTCAAATCCAGGAGGTTGCTGAACATAAACTTCTTCTTTCAGTGAGCCATTTAAGAATGCACTTTTAACATCCATTTGGTACACTTTGAAGTTCATGTAGGTTGCAAATGCAAGAAAGATCCTGATGGCTTCCATCCTTGCCACTGGTGCAAATGTTTCTTCATAGTCAATGCCTTCTTGTTGATTATAGCCTTTGGCTACAAGTCTGGCATTATTTTTAATGACTATGCCATTGTCATCAAATTTGTTTTTGAACACCCATTTTATGCCAATGATTGAAACATCTTCAGGACATTTGACCAAGGTCATTACCTTGTTTTTTTCAAATTGTTCCAGTTCATCATGCATGGCCTGAACCCAACTTGGATGTTTAAGTGCTTCTTTGACACTTTTGGGTTCAATTATGGAGATGAAGTCCACAAATAAGCATTCATTGGCAAAGGCTGCTCTTAAACTAGCAGCCATGCTTCTGGTAAGCATGCCTTCAGTAGGCTCTCCAATTATATTGACAAGTTCTATATCCTGAGACCTAGTCCAACTGTCCTAAGGTCTTAGATACTAATTAGAACTTGTGGAGGCCTGATTGGTAGGGTCTGGTGTAGACACCTGATGATCTTTAAGATCTTGAGTGTCTGACTAGGTTGACTGATCACTGAGATTGTTTGGTTCCTGAGCACTTTGTTTAGACTGATTGATTGCATCAGTACTTCTTTGTGCTTCAACAAACTCAGTGATGGTTGGGTAAGGAAGGTTGTGAGGGATGATGTAGTAGGAGATGTCAACATTTGCTTGGTACTGAGTGGAAGGATCATCGTCAGGATGATGTTCATCAAGAGGGTATCTTGATGAATCATCAATACCTATCTATTCCACTGAGGTGTTAGAGACACTGATTGAATCAGTGCTCTCATCAAAGGTAACATGGAATGTTTCCTCAGTTTGCTGTCTCCTAGTGTTGAACACCCTGAAGGCCTTTGAGACAAGTGAGTATCCTAGGAAGTATCCATCATCAGCTTTGGCATCAAATTTCCCTAAGTGATCCTTGTAATTATGAATAAACACAGGACACCCAAAGACATTAAAGTAGCTGATGTCAGGGATCCTTTCATTGAATAACTCATAAGGGGTTTTGCTATGTCTCTTGACAATGATGGATCTATTTTGTGTATAACAGGCAGTTTTGAATGCTTCAGTCTAAAAGTGTTTGGAAAGGACTGATCCATTTAGCATTGTCCTGGCAGCTTCAATGAGTGTTCTATTCTTTCTTTCAGCAACACCATTTTGTTCAGGTGTGTAAGGAGAGGAAATTTTTTGGAAAATTCCTTTCTCATCACAGAAACATTCAAGTTCATAGTTTCTGAACTCTGTTCCATTGTCAGTCCTAATCTGTTTGACTTTAATGTCATTTTGATTTTCAATGTTCCTGACAAAGGACATGATTTTTTCAGCTGCCTGACTCTTTTTGATCAGGAAGTAAACCCAAGTGTATCTTGAGTATTCATCCACAATGACCAGAGTAAAGTTCTCATGGTTAATGGATCTAGGACTGATGGGCCCAAAGAGATCCATATGGAGAAGATGAAGGTAGTTCCTGATGGAAAAGTTTGTTTTGGTTTTAAAGGATGCTCTGTGATGTTTACCTTTTTCACAGGCAGAGCATGGTTTATCCTTTGAAAACACAAGTGATTGTAAGCCAATGACCTTGTTTTGTTTCACAAGATTGTTTATGTTTTTGAAGTTCAGATGGGAGAGTCTCTTATGCCAAAGCCAGTTGAGGGTTTCAGTGGCCTTAGCAAAGAGACAAGTTCCATTCTGAGTTAGATTGGACATGTCTAACACATAAACATCTTGCCTTCTTGGTGCAATAAGGACAACTTCCTTATTTGCATTGAAGATGGTTCCTTGCTTATCATCAAACTGAACTATGTACTTTGCATCACATAGTTGAATGACACTGATTAAATTGTACTTAAGACCATTGACATAAGCTATCCTAGTAAAGACTATACCACTACAGTTTACAGAACCATAACCTTCAGTGAGAAATGATGAATTATCAACAAATACCACATTGGGTCCTGGTTCTTCTACATATTTGTGCAGATATTGTCACAACCGTGATTTTAGCAGGTTACTCTAACTGATAGTCTTGACTCATTTAACTTTTGCTTGGTGTGACTTAAGTGTTTTGTGTGGCATATGTGTGATATACGTGTGTTTTGGCACTAAATCCCTTTGTGTGACTCTTCTGGTGTGTCATGAGTAGTGTTGTTTGGTATAAGTTCATTTTGTTCACTTTGGTGACAAGGAAATGACTTGTGTGGTTTTGGTGTTCGGGGTTTTTGCGTAATGAGTTGTGTTCAAGTTTGTGAGCGTTGGTAAATTAAGAGGTGTTTGGTGTTATGGGTTATACTAATAATGAGTGTGAAATTCTATTTTTGGAAACTTTGTTTTGAAAATGATAATTTTTCCGGGTTGTCGTAAAATGAAGAATTACCGCGTAAGATGTTAGGTTTCGGTATAGGCTTTTATAAAATATCAAGAGTACAAGGTTTTAAGTGTAATAATTAATATTAATAAATATATATATATATATATATATATATATATATATATATATATATATATATATATATATATATATATATATATATATATATATATATATATATATATATATATATATATATATATATATTAAAGGGGCGGCCGAATAGGGTATTGGGGGGGGGGGGGGGGAAGGAAACCAAATTTTAATCCAAATACACTTACCAATTATAAGGCTTATCAAGAATCTTCCACAGGGCCTTATAAATACAAAACCAAAACTCCCACACCCATTTTTTTGTGATATACGACCGGCCAAGGAGAGGGGAAGAAGAAAAAATTAGGGTTTAATTATTTAAGCCTAAAAATCAAGATCAATGTATAATTTTCAATACTTGTGTTCAATTTATTATTATAATTCATGTAACAATAATATGATGGATTAGGGTTTATGTTTAATTCTATAAATTAATGATATACATGATGGAGCGTGATGTGTCGTTGCGGTTTAGCAGTATTAATGCCTACTCAAGTTTTAAATTTATATTTAGCCGACTTATCAATAACACACACACTTAACGAGCAGTGTACCCGGTCAGTATGAATATAATGGTAAGTAGAGTGTCGATCACTAAGAGTGGAACGTATTATCTAGTTATTCTAATCAGCATTTTAATATCCTAAGTTAGCTATACAATCTAATCTAACGCAAGGGGGTTTCAGCCTGAGAGACTGGCATGGTTTGGTTATGATTAAATATAAACTAAACTAATGAGCACGAATCAGCGATTAGCACACACGTACACAGATAGATACTTGAGACAATAAGAAGACCTGTCATGATAATTAAGTAGCTTGTCACTTGTTTTATTGCTAGTTTTATATGAAGTGTATATAATTAAACCTTTCTCATTGGCTCTAATCTTATCGGCGAGTAAATTCTTAATGATTACTTATGTCTATCCTATTTATTCAAGAGACGCTAAAACAAATAGGCGAGGAAGGGGCATGGCGACCCAAGCAATGCTCAGCTAGACACAGAGGTTATCAATGCACTAATAAAAGTCACCAAAGACATCAACATATAAACTTTAATTAATGGGAAAGCAATATTAAGGGGAGTGCATGATTTTCCGTAGTCACATGACACAAGCCCATCAATCCTGATGAATTAAAGTGTACTAATACAATAAAACAAAACTACTTAATGAATTGAATACATGCAGGACCTTCTTACAGCTCTTGTATCTTCGTTTAGGTGTGTCTTGTGCTGCTTGGTCGTCTGAATTCGGCTCTAGGGTTATTCCTTCACACACTGTCCAACTCTCAAAACTCGTCTGACCTTGGGGTATTTATAGTTTCTGTCTCAGGGATAGATGCAACGCATAGAGTTGATAGATGCGGCGCATTGACTTAACTTCGCGTGGGGTCCAAGATTAATATATTCAGGAATATTCGTACACCGTCTTCAGATGCGGCGTATCTTGACTTTGTATGCGGCGCATGTACTTGGATCGTAACTTGTGAAATCTTGATAGTGATACGCCGTATGTTAGAAGTATAATGCGGCGTATCTGGAGTAGAACGAGCTTGATCTTCTGGATTTCATTAGGCTTTTGACATCTTGCTTGTTTTGCTCCATAATTAGTCCAAAATCGCCAAGTTTCACATAATGCTTGTTTTTACCTGGGAATTACTAAAGTAAACATTAATGTATCGATTCTCATATATAATATAATAAAACAAGTCAAATAAATAGGATAAATGATGATAATAAAATTTACTTATTTGAGTTCATCAAATATCCCCCCACTTGAACTTTACTTGTCCCCAAGTAAACCTTAGAATTAATCATATGAAAATGTATCCTAAAAGATATTATGATTTATTTTTATATTTAAGCACGTATTCGTTTTGTCATAATTACACAACCAAACACTTAACGAAGTAGAAACCAAAATAATTTTTAATGTAAAACAATTCTAAATCGTTTAGTTGCTTAGTCGTGACGAATATTCTATCATAGGCTTGGCAAGTATACGCATCTCCCCCACTAAAGCCAAGGAATAACAAGTCTAAAGCGGTAAAAAGGGTTTGTTGGTTAAGGGTTGATCATCCTTTTTAATCTCTATCGATCTCATATTCCAGAAAAGGCGACAAAATCACAAATACATGATCGAATCCACGACCACGATACTTGCAATTGCTCAAATCCATAACTCGAATAGGCTAAAGATAGGACCAAGTAATCTTCACCAATAATATTATATCAAAAAGGGCGACAAAATCATAAATACATAGCCGAATCCACGACTACGATACTTAAGATTGCTCAAATCTCTAATCTCAATAAATCAAAGGTTTGGATGAAGAATGATATAGGGTATGGATAATATTTGGGATACAAATTGGTGTAAAATGAAAAATAAACAAAACAGATAAATTAAAATCCTAAGTGTGGTTAATCACTATCCCAACCATCCCATGAATAAGACTCATATCATTGAATAACTCACGCTTTAACACTTGAAACAAACGCTTTAGGTAGACACGAATTATACTCAACAAGATCTCAATCAAAGAATAACCTTAGTTGGCGTTCCATAATTGCCAACTCCCATTCAATCCATAAATATAATATACAACAACTAGTGGTGATATCTCCCACTTAATACAAAACTTTACATAAGTTGGTTAAAACAAACTTCCAACTTTTCCTTTTTCTT
Organism: Artemisia tridentata subsp. tridentata; assembly: GCA_021014915.2. Classification (NCBI taxonomy): domain Eukaryota; kingdom Viridiplantae; phylum Streptophyta; class Magnoliopsida; order Asterales; family Asteraceae; genus Artemisia; species Artemisia tridentata. The sequence continues at coordinate 184,351,385 of CP139504.1, read as the reverse complement.
TTTCTTTTCTATTTTTTCGAATTTTTTTTTTTTTTTTTTTTTTTTTTTTTTTTTTATATATATATATATAAGACATCAACATATATGTGTAAAATTTCACAACTTTACTATCACTTATTTTTCCGGATAATTTTTCCATACTCTTCATACTTTCAGAAATAACTGTAATAGTGAAAGTAGCAAACACACGAAAAATAAACTAAAAGCTATACAATATTTACTTTCATACCAATTGCATTGTGCAATTTCCCGACCTAACCAAAGATAATGAATTACGCACGTGAACACAGGTAATGTAGGGAAACACACTCTGCCTAAAGCAATTAACCACGGATTTTAATCTACAGGGTAGGCTAAGGTGTAAGGGTGTATCGAAACATTATAACAAAGGTGTAAGAAACGAAAGGAATGGCTCTGAGGGTTTTTCTAGGGGTATCTTACTCTAAAAGTGAGAGTAACAAAGGGTTTATACGGGGGTTAACTAACCAGTGTAGTAAGTTAATATCACATAACATATAAAGGCTATTTGGGTGTAATCCTAGAAATTTACCAATTTAGACAAGTCATTCCAATTATATAGATAATACTTATTATGGTGGTCTCGAATAGTATACAAGCCAAGTTCTAAAGTTTACAAGTCACCAGCACACTAAAGTTTTAATATTTTTGAAAGAATAGAGTTATGTGTGCGGTTATGTAATTTAGACTTTAAACAAAAACATGCTAAAAAATTTTAAATTTTGATATATTAAGCGCATTTTAAGCATATTTTGAAAAAGTTTAGGACAAGTAAGTGTTCTAATTCTCCAATCCCCCCACTTAAGTTAAACAACGTCCTCGTTGTTTGTGTCAAAGGTTAAAAACTGGAAAATAAAAGAATTAGAACAGAAAAACTCCCCTGAGATTTGCTCGGTATGATCCTCCATTGTTCGTATAAGAGCAAAAATCAACTTTCTTGTGGATTAGAACGTTTAAGCTTCATAGATGATGTATCTACAGAAATGCAGGAATCTATAATACCATTTAGACTTTAACACACCTGAGTTAAGAAGGTTCAAACTTGCATAATACATTAGTAGTTAGTAAAAATAAAACCTAAAAAATTAAACTGTAAATCATCAGGTCAGTCGATACGCCGTATCTTATGGAAGAAGATACGCCGTATCGAGCCTGGAATAAATATGAAATAAAATAAAATAAAGGATAGGATGCGTCGCATCTGTTTCACCAGATGCGGCGCATGTATTTACCATACAGACTGTTAACTGTCCGTTGTAAAATGGGCTCGTTCCACGGTTTACCTTTCGGGTTCTCTCGTTCACTCATGCTGAACTTAATGTCAGTCTTCATCAAACACAATAAGAAACACAAACTGAAACATCAAATAAATACATGATAATAAAATTCAGTACAATCCCAAAAAGAATAAAAATGTATGTGGAACAATGTCTATAAGCCCAAACACATGAGATCAAGGGTGTGGGGAGTCGTCTCTTGCAGCTGAGTGATTCCCTGAGGTGCTGGCATCATCTGTCCTAGGTCGGACTCTGCGCGTGGGGAGTCGGGAGTATGTGATCATCCCTCTAACGAAAGTACCATCAGGGCGAGTATGGCTCGTGCCCTGACCCTCCAAAATCTGGCTCACACTCCCGACCAGCCAACCTAAATCCCTCCTGACTACAGTGAGGTCAGCCCTCATCCCATCAATGACGCCCCTCAAAGCTTTAACCTCCCCCTCGACTAGCTCTACCCTCTGACCGACTGTGCGTGCAACTGGTGGTGGTGGGGGTACCTGTGGCTCCTCCTGGGCCGGAGCAGCAGCCGGAGCTCCCTGGGGACCTCCCTGCTCCGCCTCTACCTCTGCTGGTCTTGCAGGACCCAACGTCACCCAATAGCATCCCCCCATAACCATCTCACAAATCCCCAACCTGACCAAATAATCCTGCCCAATAACTGGTAGACTGGTTACCTCAACCTCTAACCCGGCAGGAATCTCATCACCGATCACACCAAAATGACGGGCCAGTCTAGATACAAAATGCCCCCCAGTCATCTGGCTCCTCCTATCTCTCCCCAAAGCACCCCTGTGAAGGAAATGCGCCAAAAAGTGAGGGATGTTCACCGCCAATCCCTCATCCATGCTCCTGAGAAGGAAGAGGTCAAGAGTGGTCACCTTCTCAGGTGACTGACCCCTCCCAGCGATGGTCAATGCAATCATCCTATGGCATAATCTCCTCATAGGCTCTCTGATCAATGTGTAGGATGGGGTGGAAGCAGTAGAATCACCCCCGGAGGATATCCTCTCCCAGAAATCACCAAGCAACATCCTATCTGGAACAGCCCGTAAACTCTCAGCCTAGTACCTGGCAAACCCAGCAGATCCAAGCTCCTCCTCAGTGTGTAGCCCCATGGCCAAAATAAACTGCCTCATCGACATCTGCCTATGCACCCCTCCTAACCTGAACACCAGAGTGTCAGCTGTATCAATCTCCAAATCCGTCTCCCTGTAATGAATTGTGCTAAAGAACTCCAGTATGAGCTCCCTAATCAGAGGCTCATCAATCCTGAACAACCTCTCCCATGCATGTGACCTAAACACAACCTCATCATCATCATCACTCACAACCATCTCCAGCCTATCATGAAGACCACCAGCTGCGTTCCCTCCATCAATCGAACTAACATCCGCAAAACCCAAAACCGGGAACCTTAATATTTTCCTAAAGAAAATCGCTCTAAGTCTCCGTACATAATCAGCCTCGGTGTCCGAGGTAAGTCCCATGGTCTCGAAACGGAGCCACATATGCCTGTGTCCAACGGCTGGTAATTCCATCTTATATTGCGATTAGGATTCGGTCTAGAGTTCGGATTAGAAGTTTGATTCGAGAAAAGAACTCAAATTAGAGGGTTTAATTTCGTCAAGAAGTGTGCGTTTTTACTATGTGAATATTGGGGTAAAAAGTGGAAATCCGGCGCATCTCTTTCGTATTTATAGGGTTAGTACGATGCGCCGTATTGCATAATTGTTATGCGCCGTATTTATCTAAATTCGTTGACTGGTCAATAAGTTTTAATTAGTCAGAGATACGGCGCTTAGAAAACTAAGATCCGGCGTATTACTGTGCTAGTGAACAAAATTTAAATAAGGAACGTACCTTGGCCTCCGCAACACATTTCCTTACACATCAAATTGGGGTAAAACGGTATACCATATGATATATATATAAATTCAAGATAAGAGCAATAAGCATATCTGTTTTATTAATGATTATAATCTTTATTGTTTAGTGGATAATGATTTACTCCAAGGTTAGGAGCAAATATCGTTTTAAGCTTACAAAATTGAGATTATATTCGGGAGAGGTTTCGTAGAGAACTCTCTATAAGGCTAGGTAAATTATTGTAGAGGATACCTAGAATTCTATTTAAAGAATTTTAAGATACTCAATGTTACCAGTACTGAATTCTCCTCCACTCTTGTCGTCTTATTACAGCCTTTCAATCATTTAAGGTTTGATTACTCCAGCTGGCGTCTCTTGGTTAGGTTCAGAATGTAATCTTCCATAGTGATGCTTAAGCCATCATTTATCCTGAAAGTAAACCAACTTGTGCACGAGAGTAGTGGAACGATCAAAGTGAATATCAAAAATCAACTATATTTATCAAATTAAATTCGTCGTATTAACAAAAGCTAATGCGCCGTATTTCCGTTATGTTTCAAAATACAAGATTTTTGATTTAGCAGATGCGCCGTATCGATAAAGATCGATGCGTCGTATCTGTTTAATAATTCGAAAAACTGTTTTTAATTTAAATAGAAAATACGCCGTATCTGTGAAAACAGATGCGTCGTATGGCGTTAGGGTTTAGAAAAATTTCTTATTAAAAACAGAATACGCCGTATCTTGGGGAAAGATGCGTCGTACTCGAATTTATTAAACGCGTTGTATTTTATAAAAATTAAACGCAATACGCCGTATCTGTGAAAACAGATGCGTCGTATCGTTTGTATCAGCACAATACAACGATAGCAGAATGCAGAAAAAAAAAGAAAAAAAAAAAAAGAAAAACAAAAATTAAAACAAACAAAAAGAAACAAGAATTACAGAAAACAAAAAAAAAACAGAAAATATGCAAAATATACAATGAATGCAATCTATCTAATATATAACATGGTTAGTGGTTAGAATCTAAAAAAAACTAAGAAAAACCTAATTAAAATACTAATCAAATTAACAGATAATAACAATTCACTCCCCGGCAACGGCGCCAAAAACTTGATGGAGCGTGATGTGTTGTTGCGGTTTAGCAGTATTAATGCCTACTCAAGTTTTAAATTTATATTTAGCCGACTTATCAATAACACACACACTTAACGAGCAGTGTACCCGGTCAGTATGAATATAATGGTAAGTAGAGTGTCGATCACTAAGAGTGGAACGTATTATCTAGTTATTCTAATCAGTATTTTAATATCCTAAGTTAGCTATACAATCTAATCTAACGCAAGGGGGTTTTAGCCTGAGAGACTGACACGGTTTGGTTATGATTAAATATAAACTAAACTAATGAGCACGAATCAGCGATTAGCACACACGTACACAGATAGATACTTGAGACAATAAGAAGACCTGTCCTGATAATTAAGTAGCTTGTCACTTGTTTTATTGCTAGTTTTATATGAAGTGTATATAATTAAACCTTTCTCGTTGGCTCTAATCTTATCGGCGAGTAAACTCTTAATGATTACTTATGTCTATCCTATTTATTCAAGAGACGCTAAAACAAATAGGTGAGGAAGGGGCATGGCGACCCAAGCAATACTCAGCTAGACACAGAGGTTATCAATGCACTAATAAAAGTCACCAAAGACATCAACATATAAACTTTAATTAATGGGAAAGCAATATTAAGGGGAGTGCATGATTTTCCGTAGTCACATGACACAAGCCCATCAATCCTGATGAATTAAAGTGTACTAATACAATAAAACAAAATTACTTAATGAATTGAATACATGCAGGACCTTCTTACAGCTCTTGTATCTTCGTTTAGGTGTGTCTTGTGCTGCTTGGTCGTCTGAATTCGGCTCTAGGGTTATTCCTTCACACACTGTCCAACTCTCAAAACTCGTCTGACCTTGGGGTATTTATAGTTTCTGTCTCAGGGATAGATGCGGCGCATAGAGTTGATAGATGCGGCGCATTGACTTAACTTCGCGTGGGGTCCAAGATTAATATATTCAGGAATATTCGTACACCTTCTTCAGATGCGGCGTATCTTGACTTTGTATGCGGCGCATGTACTTGGATTGTAACTTGTGAAATCTTGATAGTGATACGCCGTATGTTAGAAGTATAATGCGGCGTATCTGAAGTAGAACGAGCTTGATCTTCTGGATTTCATTAGGCTTTTGACATCTTGCTTGTTTTGCTCCATAATTAGTCCAAAATCGCCAAGTTTCACATAATGCTTGTTTTTACCTGAGAATTACTGAAGTAAACATTAATGTATCGATTCTCATATATAATATAATAAAACAAGTCAAATAAATAGGATAAATGATGATAATAAAATGTACTTATTTGATTTCATCAATACACCATGTTAGGATCAAAAATTAGTAATATTATGATTATTGGTGAAGAGATTAGGGCATAAAACGTGTTAATTATTGAGTTAGGGTTTGACAGATTTTTAAGGCTGTAAAGATACGACGAGATCTAATAGATGGATATGAGTTAATTGATTATTCTTAAGTCTAAATTGTAGTTCAGAGAAAGAGCTTTCCAAAAAGTCCAGCCACGAGTGATTTCGAGGTTGGGAGGTCAGTCAAACGATTTTTGCAATTGAAGGTGTCAGAACTGTTAAACCGGGACAGATTTAGGTTAAAAGTATTGAGGTCAAAAGTGGTTTAAAAAGAGTAATTTGGGTTATCCCTTCTGGGGAAATTGAGTTCTATATTTCCTTTGACTTCCATGCGAAAATTAGCCGATAATAAGTTGTGCAAGTATGGTTGTTGAGTCAAAACTTTTTAGTGTGCGTTCAGATCTGAATCTGGATAGTTTTTATGTTTGATTTTTCATAGAATACTTGTTTGTGTGTTTAGTGAATGGCCTTCTGGGAGAAGCTTGTATGCTCATGAAGGACCATGGTGAATTTTTGGTGTGAGTTTTTGAGTTATTTTTGTTGTGATTTTATGTGGGTGAAAGTACCCCAAAAATCTGCGTATTCTGAAAAAGTATATGCAAGGGATTTAGTGAGTATAAGTGTTTTGTAATGGTTAGTATGGAGTCTAGGTGATCCGCGGTGGGTTATATGAACCTTAGACATCCATCATATGTGTGTGTTACATGGACTATAGCTTTTAGCTTGGTCGCGTGTAATGTGATATTATTTTGTTTGTATAGATTGTGATTTGATAATTTGGAAGCTGCACGGTTGAGGTGAGCTCTTAGTCCCATTTTTACTTTGTTTTAAACTTGGGATGGGAATGATTCTTGTGTAAATTATGATTTTTAAGTTACTGTGATTATGTGTCTAATAAATGCATGGACGTGTAAGTGGTTATCATGTTTGTGCTACATGTTATGATATTGTGATGTAATGTGATTCTTGGATCGGTGGGCACGTTCCGTCCCAATTAATGTGTGATGTGGTATTTGGATCGGTGGGCACGTTCCGTCCTAAATTATTGGTGGATATTGAATTTGGATCGGTGGGCACGTTCCGTCCCGTTAGTTGGTTTTGGTGATTGCATGTTAGCTTATATGGTAACTATACTTGTTGTCCTGCTATGTTTTATAATCACAGCGAACTGGTTGCCTTGAGTAATATTGTGTGTCTTAAACCTATGAATCTCACCAACATTATGTTGACGTTTTTAAGCATCATTTTCAGGTGAGCATTCTAAGGCTAAAGTAGAAGGAAGCGACTAGACGAGACTTAGTTGCATTTGAGGATGAATTATCTTTATGTTTTAATTTGAATAAGTTGGATTTTGATTATGATACTTAAATGTCTTTCACTAGTACCTTATGTTTTTATGAAGATTCCTTTGGAGATTTGTTTTGGTTGTTTTCTTTTGGGGTATCGTTACGACACTTTGTGTCTGTACTTTGCTCTATTTATTTGCATGTAGAAATTCTCTATTTAGACACCATGTGTTGTGATGATATCCATGATGTTGCACTCGCATTTCCGCCTTGGCGAGGTGTGACAGATTGGTATCAGAGACTTGGTTATAGAGAAGTAGGTGGTTGAACCTAGACTATAACCTAGGAGTCCCTCATATAGTTGCATTTAGGGCTTATGTATCAGTATGGTATTTTATATGTCTATTTTTCTTGAGTTTATGAGAAGTTTTGTCGAGTTTCGGACGCCGATTGAACCCCTATACTTAGTATTATATATGTCACTTTTAGCATGGCACCTCTCGCGCGTAGCAAGTTTCGTTGGACTACCGTTGTCGCTACTGGTTGCAAGAGGATTGGTAATTTGAAACGGACTAACAAGAGAATCTTAGTTCCTGTTGGTATGTATCCATGTAAGATCGAGGAGAGGATGACTCTAGTGAACGTGGATGGAAAGGAGATAGAAAGGTACAAGACAAAGGTGACAAATAAAGACGGTTACATTATTAGGTACCTTAGAAAGTGCCCCAAGTTCCTAGAAAGTGGAGGAGAGATTTGGACTGGGCCTCGTGAATTGTATGGGTTTGTGGACCATATAGAGGAGGAAGAAAGGAATCTCAAGAGTGGCTTTGCTAGTCGCCCACTACCACAGCCCGAGGGAAACCGAAATGGATGGATAAGTGAAGAGGAAGAGTACGAAGTGGATTCGGACCTAGAGTCTACGGCAAGTAGTTGATTTATTCCAAGATAAACGAGAGGGGCAAACGTTAGGATGGAGCTCAAGCCGTGTGCGATTTTTGTTTAATTTAGTGTTATGTTTTGGGATGTTTTCTGTTGACTTTTGATGTTTGGTATTATGTTCGATCGCGAATTCTTTTGGATTCTGGGATTTTACCCAAGTTTTAATAATAAGGCTTGAGCGAGTTTGAATATTTTATGTGTGTGATATGTGATTAATTCTGAGTTTGTGTATGTGTTATTGTAAGGTGTGGTATTGGAAGCGAGTACACATGTGAAAGGATACATCTATAATTATGGGTGGCCAACATAATTATACATGTATCACGACACATGTGGACTTATGGCCAATGCTACGTTGACCAATGATGACATGCTTACGTGTAGTAGGATGAGGTTTAACTGTGATATTTGTGTTAATTGTCCCATTCGATGGGGAGTACTAGTGTTAAGTATGATTGTGTATTCGCGAATGTCGTGAACGGCGCCTAACGGTTTTAACAATCTGTGTGTCCAGGAAATGGCACCAAAAAGACCAAGATGCCCAATTGTTGAATGTTGAACCTAGTGAACTTAGGTCTAGTATTGTGATTGAGATAGCTAGCGGTAGGGAGGTAGAGGTTGACAAGGTTATTCGTGGGTGTACTATATAGTGTTAGAGGGCATTCCGTTTATGATTGACTTGTTACCTTTTGGACATGGGAGTTTTGATGTGGGGATAGGGATGAGCTAGTTGTCTAAACATAAGGCCGAGGTTGTATGCCATGAAAAGCTAGTTCATATACCTTTAGAGAATGGTGTTATACTTCGAATACAAGGAGAATGCTTAGGGACTAATTTGAAATCCCTTAAGAATGCGAAATCCAAAGAACTTAAAATAGAAGAGATTCTTGTGGTGTGCGAGTTTCCTGGCGTTTTTCCTAAAGACTTGTCTGGGTTACCTCCAATCCGTCAAGTTGAATTCCGTATTGAATTGATTCCTGGAGCGGCACCTGTGGCGAAATCCCCATATCATTTAGCACCCTCTGAGATGCAGGAGTTGTCCGAGCAATTGCAAGAACTTCAGGATAAGGGGTTTATCCGACCCAGTCACTCTCCGTGGGGAGCACCTGTGTTGTTTGTTAAGAAGAAGGATGGTTCGTTCCGGATGTGTATTGACTATCGGGAATTGAACAAGTTAACTGTTAAGAATCGGTATCCTCTTCCTAGAATCGATGATCTCTTTGACCAACTTCAAGGTTCTCGATTTTTCTCAAAGATAGATCTACGTTCTGGGTACCATCAGCTGAGAGTGTATGAGGAGGATATTCCGAAGACTGCTTTTAGGACTCGTTATGGACACTTTGAGTTCACGGTTATGCCATTCGGGTTGACAAATGCACCTGCGGTATTCATGGATTTGATGAATCGCGTTTGCAAGCCTTACTTGGATAAATTCATGATTGTGTTCATAGATGACATTCTAATTTACTCTAAGACGAAGGAGGAGCATGGAGAACATTTGAAGTTGATCCTTGGATTACTGGAGAAGGAGAAGTTGTACGCCAAGTTCTCAAAATGTGAGTTTTGGCTTGAGGAGGTACATTTTCTTGGACATGTGGTCAATAGTGAAGGAATACATGTAGACCCTAGTAAGATAGAAGCGGTCAAGAACTGGAAGGCTCCTACAACGCCGTCTGAAATACGCTCATTCTTAGGATTGGCGGGGTACTACCAAAGATTTATAGCGAATTTTTCGAAAATTGCTAAACCCCTCACTCTATTGACTCAGAAGATCAAGAAGTATGTTTGGGGAGAAGAACAGGAGGTGGCTTTTCAGTCACTAAAGGATAGCTTGTGTAATGCACCTATTCTGACGTTACCTGATGGGCCAGATGATTTTGTTGTGTATTGTGATGCGTCGAATCAAGGATTTGGATATGTACTAATGCAGAGGGGTAAGGTGATAGTTTATGCATCCCGACAACTCAAGGTTCATGAGAAGAATTATACCACTCATGATTTAGAGCTTGGTGCGGTAGTGTTCGCTCTCAAGAATTGGAGACATTATCTTTATGGCACAAAGAGTATTGTTTATACGGATCATAAGAGTCTTCAGCATATTTTTACTCAGAAGGAGCTGAATATGCGACAAAGAAGATGGATTGAATTGTTTAGTGATTATGATTGTAAGATTCGCTATCATCCTGGAAAGGCGAATGTGGTAGGTGATGCTTTAAGTAGAAAGGAAAGGATTAAGCCTAAGCGTGTGCGAGCTATGTGCATGACCTTGCAATCGGGAATCAAGAGGAAGATATTGGCAGCACAAGAGGAAGCCCTCAAGGATGAAGACGCAACAGCTGAGATGCTGCGTGGGTTGGATCAACAAATGGAGAAAAAGGAGGATGGTGGGTTATATTTCTTGGATCGGATATGGGTTCCGATGGTGGGAGAGGTAAGAAAGCTGATCATGGACGAGGCTCATAAAATGAGATACTCGATTCATCCAGGATCTGACAAGATGTATTATGATCTTTGAGATGCTTATTGGTGGCCAGGAATGAAGAGGAAAATAGCTGAGTATGTTAGTAAGTGTTTGACTTGTTTGAAAGTTAAGGCTGAACATCAGAGACCCTCTGGATTACTACAACAACCGCCGATTTCTGCGTGGAAATAAGAGAATATAACGATGGATTTTATTACCAAGTTGCCTCGAACAAGTAATAGGCATGACATGATATGGGTCATAGTGGACAGGCTGACAAAGTCTGCACATTTTCTGGCCATTCGTGAGGATTATAAGATGGAGAAGCTGGCAAGAATTTATATCAATGAGATTGTGGCACGACATGGTATGCCAGTGTCTATTATATCTGATCGCGATAGTAGGTTTACATCGCGGTTCTGGCAGTCGCTACAGAAGGCTTTGGATACGCGTTTGGATATGAGTACAGCTTATCATCCACAGACGGATGGGCAAAGCGAGCGAACAATTCAGACTTTAGAAGATTTACTTAGAGCATGTGCTATCGATTTTGGAGGAAGCTGGGATACTCATTTACCTTTAGCTGAGTTTTCCTATAATAACAGCTATCATTCCAGTATTAGGTGTGCTCCGTTTGAAATGTTGTATGGGAGGAAATGTAGATCGCCTGTTCTGTGGGCAGAGGTTGGAACAAGCCAACTAATTGGTCCTGAACTGGTGCAAGAGACTACGGATAAGGTTTTTCAAATTAAAGAAAGACTTAAGGCAGCAAGGGATCGCCATAAGATTTATGCGGATAATCGCCGTAAGCCTTTAGAGTTTGGTGTTGGTGATCTGGTGATGCTGAAAGTGTCTCCTTGGAAAGGTGTTGTGCGTTTCGGTAAGAAAGGAAAATTAGCGCCAAGATATGTAGGGCCGTTTGAGATTACGGAAAGGAATGGACTTTTGGCATATCGGTTGAAATTGCCTGTAGAGTTAAGTGGTGTGCATGATACATTCCACGTATCTAATTTGAAGAAATGTTTGGCGGATGCTAGTCTGCATGTGCCATTAGATGAGATTAAGGTTGACAAGACCCTTCATTTTGTCGAAGAACCTGTTGAGATTATGGACCGAGAGGTCAAGAGTTTGAAGCGTGGTAAGATAGCTTTGGTAAAAGTATGATGGAATTCAAAGCGTGGTCCTGAGTTTACTTGGGAGCGCGAGGATCAGATGAGGTCTAAGTACCCAAATTTGTTTGCTGATGTGATTGGTGAGACAAGTAGCTAAATCTCGGGACAAGATTTCCCTAAGTGGGGGATGATGTCACAACCGTGATTTTAGCAGGTTAGTCTAACTGATAGTCTTGACTCATTTAACTTTTGCTTGGTGTGACTTAAGTGTTTTGTGTGGCATATGTGTGATATACGTGTGTTTTGGCACTAAATCCCTTTGTGTGACTCTTCTGGTGTGTCATGAGTAGTGTTGTTTGGTATAAGTTCATTTTGTTCACTTTGGTGACAAGGAAATGACTTGTGTGGTTTTGGTGTTCGGGGTTTTTGCGTAATGAGTTGTGTTCAAGTTTGTGAGTGTTGGTAAATTAAGTGGTGTTTGGTTTTATGGGTTATACTAATAATGAGTGTGAAATTCTATTTTTGGAAACTTTGTTTTGAAAATGATAATTTTTCCGGGTTGTCGTAAAATGAAGAATTACCGCGTAAGATGTTAGGTTTCGGTATAGGCTTTTATAAAATATCAAGAGTACAAGGTTTTAAGTGTAATAATTAATATTAATAAAAAAAATAAAATATATATATATATATATATATATATATATATATATATATATATATATATATATATATTAAAGGGGCGGCCGAATAGGGTATTGGGGGGAAAAAGGAAACCAGATTTTAATCCAAATACACTTACCAATTATAAGGCTTATCTAGAATCTTCCACAGGGCCTTATAAATACAAAACCAAAACTCCCACACCCATTTTTTTGTGATATACGACCGGCCAAGGAGAGGGGAAGAAGAAAAAATTAGGGTTTAATTATTTAAGCCTAAAAATCAAGATCAAGGTATAATTTTCAATACTTGTGTTCAATTTATTATTATAATTCATGTAACAATAATATGATGGATTAGGGTTTATGTTTAATTCTGTAAATTAATGATATACACCATGTTAGGACCAATAATTACTAATAATATGATGATTGGTGAAGAGATTAGGGCATAAAACGTGTTAATTATTGAGTTAGGGTTTGACAGATTTTTAAGGCTATAAAGATACGACGAGATCTAATAGATGGATATGAGTTAATTGATTATTCTTAATTCTAAATTGTAGTTCAGAGAAAGAGCTTTCCAAAAAGTCCAGCCACGAGTGATTTCGAGGTCGGGAGGTCAGTCAAACGATTTTTGCAATTGAAGGTGTCAGAACTGTTAAACCGGGACAGATTTAGGTTAAAAGTATTGAGGTCAAAAGTGGTTTAAAAAGAGTAATTTGGGTTAGCCCTTCTGGGGAAATTGAGTTCTATATTTCCTTTGACTTCCATGCTAAAATTAGCCAATAATAAGTTGTGCAAGTATGGTTGTTGAGTGAAAACTTTTTAGTGTGCGTTCAGATCCGAATCTGGATAGTTTTTATGTTTGATTTTTCATAGAATACTTGTGTGTGTGTTTAGTGAATGGCCTTCTGGGAGAAGCTTGTATGCTCATGAAGGACCATGGTGAATTTTTGGTGTGAGTTTTTGAGTTATTTTTGTTGTGATTTTATGTGGGTGAATGTACCCCAAAAATCTGCGTATTCTGAAAAAGTATATGCAAGGGATTTAGTGAGTATAAGTGTTTGGTAATGGTTAGTATGGAGTCTAGGTGATCCGTGGTGGGTTATATGAACCTTAGACATCCATCATATGTGTGTGTTACATGGACTATAGCTTTTAGCTTGGTCGCGTGTAATGTGATATTGTTTTGTTTGTATAGATTGTGATTTGATAATTTGGAAGCTGCAAGGTTGAGGTGAGTTCATAGTCCCATTTTTACTTTGTTTTAAACTTGGGATGGGAATGATGCTTGTGTAAATTATGATTTTTAAGTTACTGTGATTATGTGTCTAATAAATGCATGGACGTGTAAGTGGTTATCATGTTTGTGCTACATGTTATGATATTGTGATGTGATGTGATTCTTGGATCGGTGGGCACGTTCCGTCCCAATTAATGTGTGATGTGGTATTTGGATCGGTGGGCACGTTCCGTCCTAAATTATTGGTGGATATTGAATTTGGATCGGTGGGCACGTTCCGTCCCGTTAGTTGGTTTTGGTGATTGCATGTTAGCTTATATGGTAACTATACTTGTTCTCCTGCTATGTTTTATAATCACAGCGAACTGGTTGCCTTGAGTGATATTGTGTGTCTTAAACCTATGAATCTCACCAACATTATGTTGACGTAGTCTCCACCATACATGCAGTGGTCAAATTCCATACACCTTATGGGATAGGAACCGTGTTCTCCAGTTACAATCACGGGAAGATCGAAGATAATGGCAAAGAGATCAAGGAAAGTCCCGAAGAGCCTCCGAAGGCCATTCTAAGTTGTACAGATGCCGAAGAACGTACTGTGGTAAATGAGCTCTATCTAGAGCAAACGGTGGTAATCGGGAAACAACTCCCTGCTAACTTTAAAGCAGACTTGGAGAAGCTACTCAAAGCCAACAAAGACGTCTTCGCATGGACGTACTCAGATATGACGGGGGTTCCTCGGACTCTTATAATCGATGGCAAGCCCTTTGGCACAGAACACAAGCTTAATGAGTTCAAGCACATTGAACCAATTAAGCAAAAGCGACGAAGTCTGGCACCTGAAAGGAACGCAGCCGCTTGCAAAGAGGTGGATGAACTTGTACGAGCAGGAATTCTCAGGGAAGTGAAATACCAAACCTGGGTAGCCAATCCAGTTATGGTAAAGAAGAGTGACGGAGGGTGGCGAATGTGTGTTGACTTCACCGACATCAACAAAGCTTGCCCGAAGGACTGCTACCCTCTTCCAGAAATTGATTGGAAGGTCGAATCCCTCTCGGGTTTCCGTTTGAAATGTTTTCTTGATGCCTACAAGGGGTATCACCAAATACAAATGGCGGAGGAAGATGAGGAGAAGACAGCCTTCTACACAGGAAAGGGTGTCTATGTACAAGAAAATGCCCTTCGGTCTAAAGAACGCAGGGGCAACTTATCAACGTTTGGTAGACAAAGCCTTCCACAAGCAAATAGGAAGGAACTTGGAAGCCTACGTTGATGACATGGTAATAAAAAGTAGGACTGAGGAAGACCTACTCTCTGACATTCAAGAAACCTTCGATCAATTAAGGGCAATCAACATGAAGCTTAACCCAAAGAAATGCTCCTTCGGCGTAGAAGAAGGACAATTCTTGGGGCATCTGATTACAAAGCAAGGGATCAAAGCTAACCCTTCGAAAGTCAAAGCCATCACTGATCTACAAGCTCCAAAGTTATTGAAATAAGTACAGAGCCTGAATGGGAAGCTCGCAGCACTCAGCAGATTCTTGTCGAAAGTGGCAAATCGTTCTTTGCCATTTTTCAAAACACTCAAGGGGTGCACGGATAAAAAGACTTTCCAATGGAGTTGTGATGCAGAAGCTGCTTTCCAAAAGCTGAAGGAATTTATGGAAATCCTACCAACACTTACAGCCCCAATCAAAGGCGAAGTGTTGTTCATGTACATTGCGGCATCCTTAGAAAGCATTAGTGCTGTTCTTTTGGCAGAAAGGGATAAGAAGCAAGTCCCGATTTACTTTGATAGCAGGGTCCTGCAAGGGGCCGAATTGAACTATCCGGTGTTGGAAAAGCTGATCTTAGCTTTGGTTTATGCCGCAAGGCATCTTCGAAGGTACTTCCAAGCTCATCCCATCACAGTATTAACCGACAATCTAATTAAACAGATATTGGCGAAGCCAGAGAAATCGGGTAGAGTGGCTAAATGGGCCATCGAACTGGGGAGCATGAAAAAGAGTACAAGGGTCGAAACTCCGTCAAAAGCCAGATACTTGCAGACTTTCTTGCTGAAACACCCTCCGGACCTAGCTAAGACAAGGAAATCCCAAAAGAAAAGCCCCCAATGACGAAGGAGGGGTGGAAACTATACACAGATGGAGCCTCAAGCTCCGATGGTTTGGGAGAAGGTCTAATGCTGGTTAGTCCGGAAGGGAAGGAGTATACTTATGCATTACGTTTTTAGTTTGAAGCCACCAATAATGAAGCTGAGTAAGAGGCTTTGTTAGCCGGTCTTCGACTAGAAAAGGAGATGGAGGTTCGAAACCTCTCCATTTTTGTGGACTCGCAGCTAGTCGCCAACCAAATCAAGGGCTCTTACGAAGCAAGGCAGCCCACCATCAAACAATATTTGGATAAAGCTAAAGAGCTTCTTCAGGGGTTCGACTCCTATGAGATAGCACATGTTCGCAGAAATCAAAATAAGAAAGTAGATACCTTGAGCAAGCTAGCTTCGATGGCATTTGCTCATCTGACGAAGGAAGTTTTGGTCGAAGTATTGGCTGACAGGTCAATAAAAAGAGGCGAAGTATCTAATATCATACCCGAAGAAGGCCCAAATTAGATGACCCCAATAAGGGAATACTTGATCAGTGGTATCCTTCCTGAAGACCCAAAGTTAGCACGAAAGGTCAGGGTCAAGGCACCCCAATATAGAGTTATTGGGGATAATCTCTACAGGAGATCTTTCTTATCTCCATGGCTTCGTTGTGTGGGACCAAATCAAGCTTCGAACATCATCTGTGAGGTACATGAAGGATCCTGCGGTTTACACGCAGGCCCTCGTTCCGTTGTCTCGAAAGTAATGAAGCTCGGATATTATTGGCCGTCCATGCACAGGGACGCAATAGAGATAATACAAAAGTGTGAAGCATGTCAGATCCACTCAAAAGTTCCAAGAATGCCTAAGCAAGACATGACCTCAGTCACTTTAGCATGGCCCTTTTGTCAATGGGGAATTGATATAGTTGGACCCCTACCAGTAGCTCCAGGAGGGGTAAAGTTCTTGGTTGTAGCCATTGATTACTTCACCAAATGGGTTGAAGCAAATACTTTGGCATCAGTAACAGGAAGGCATATGGAAAAATTCGTGTGGGAACACGTAATCTGTCGTTTTGGTGTTCCTCACATTATCATCTCTGACAATGGAAATCAGTTCGCCGAAAGGGTGTTCCCGGTCTTTTGCGAAGGCCTAAAGATCAAGCAGTCATTCACTTCCATCTACCATCCTCAGGGTAATGGGCAAGTCGAAGTTACCAATAGGGACATCATTAACGGCATTGAGAAGAGGTTGGGACGAAGCCATCATGGGTGGGTAGACGAACTACCCCAAGTTCTGTGGGCACATAGGACGCACCCCAATTCAAGCCATGGGGAGACTCCTTTTAGCCTTACTTATGGAACGGAGGCTGTTATACCGTCTGAAATAAGTATCGAAACAGAACGCATTGTGAACTTTGAAGAGAAGACAAATGAAGAAAGGCTTTGGAAAAACCTCGATCTTCTTGAAGAAAGAAGAGAAATAGCCTCAATCAGAGAGGCTATCTATAAACAGAAATTTGAAAAGTGCTACAACAACCGAGTTCGACCCTCAATAATTCAATCCAAGTGAATATGTCCTTCGGTTAAACAGTGCAAGCAAGGCTGAGTACGAAGGAAAGCTAGGGCCCACATGGGAAGGGCCCTACGTCATATCGGAAGCCTACGGCAATGGAGCCTACAAACTCGCAACACTTTAGGGAGAGGTCATGGATAGGACTTGGAATGGTACCAATCTTCGTAAGTTTTACGTATAAAGACTTACTATCATTAAAAGCACTCAGTTTGTTTTTTCAAATTTATGTAACGCATTCTTCTCACTTGGGGAAAGAAGCATTAATGGTAGGTGCCTTAGTGTTCATTTCTTAAAATGATGTAATCCTCCTTACCCACTTAATGATATAACGCATTTCTCTCAAATCTCTTGTTTCGTTATTTACAACAAAGATTTGTTCAGCCAAGTACTTTACAAGTTTCAATGTCGAAGGATGAAGCAAGACACATGTCTTGTATGAAAATAACATCCATTACAATTTACATTAACTTTCCTATAAAGTCTTAGGATATTCTAAGCCCTTTGCAACTTAAGGATAAAGACGGAGTGGGTCGCGACCCTCTGTCGCAGTCAAATTATACGATTTCAGAAAATCTTGGTTCAAAATACATACAATAAGGTTATAACCTTAGGTTGTATGTGTACGTTTAATATAAGCGTAAGAGAAGAAAAGCATGACATTCAAAAAGGGACATTATCCCTTAAATGGTACTACTAAGACCATGCATGGTCAAAGCCATCAAAAAATGCTAAAGCAATTGTTTGAGGCATGAGTCGAAGCCCAGCATAAAGCAAGGACAACTTGTTCAAACATGCAAACGCCTAACAAACATGATGGGACATTGTTCAAAAAGGGTACAAGCCACCCTTAAGACTAAATTACTGCCAACATGGCAGCCATTATGCATTCTTCGAGAAATTGGGGTTCTTTGATGGAGACGAAGGCCTCACGGATGCAGTCTTCTTGGTTGGAGAGGGGGGCTGAACCTTCCTCGGTTTCCTTGCCAGGAGATATTCTACTGAAGCTGAAGGGTCTTTGGTTGCTTCGGTAAGGAAAGGATATTCTGCTGTAGTGAACGCATTGCCAACATTATTATACTCTTGCTCAGAATTCGGACGATAGTAAGGTATCTCCGACAAAACCACAGGTTTCTTTGTTTGAGCAATTTCTTCTAATGTCGTACATGTACCATAGAAAAGGGATGCGTTCACCAGCCTCCCAATGACTTCCCCTACCTCATCACTATGGTACAATTCCATGGCAACATGAGGAACAACCTTTGAGACCACCTCAGCTCTATCCTTCTTCAATTTCTCACATTGGAGTTTAAGTTCATCAATCTTTTCGCAAAGCTGGACATCCTGCTCAACCAACCTAGCCTTTAAGCCTTCGAGACCTGCACATGTGGAATTAAGTGTTGTAATCTGTGCTCTATATCGAGACACCTTAGCCTCCTCTACCAGCAATCTCTCACAAGATTCCCTCAACTGTCCCTCGAGACTATTGATTTTCATTCGCATATCTTGGACAATTGGATTCTTCTCTAAATCCTCCAATGCTTCTTTGCACCTAGCTTCCAATTCATCATACTGACGATCCATGTCCTTCTCTTTGGCTAAAATAGCATCCATTTTACCTCTCACAGCTACCACCGTTTGCACCAATTCCCTTGTTCGAGAGTTAAGATGATTATCCAAAACAGCCTGTCTAGCATAGCTCTTGGAATGGAAGTTACAAAGTTCCTCCATTGACATATTGTCCAAAATCCCTTTCCAACTGGGAGGCGTCATCTTGTCAACCAATTGGTGACACGTAAGCGCACTCAGAAAATCCTTCGTATCAGGCAAACCTGCGAAAGATATAACAGTCAGCTGTATGAAGTATAGTATCTATTATGCATGAAAAATTTCCACTTACTAGGAGTTCGATCTTCGGGAATCTTTAGGGCGGTAGGTACGAAGGTTTTAGCATGAGAGCTTTTGGGTTTAACCGTTCTTGTCGAAGGGGTTGGGAGAGATAACTTCCTTTTTAGAGGGGTTTTCACAGACATAGCTACTCTTCCTTTCCTACTCTTCTTGTTTGATATGCCAGAGGACTGTGCGAGCCTCGATTGAAATTCCTTGATAAGGGGATCATCAGAATCTGCCACATTTTCCACAAAGTGTAGGGTCTCTTCATCGTTAACTGATATTGATGGAGAGCCTACTCCATATCTCACATTTTTGGATCCTGGGGGATGAAACTAACTTCTCTGTTACCACGGGCAACAACAAAATTTCTGAATGCCATTTCTGCAGCAACGAAGGAGAAAAGATAAATATCAGCAGATAAGTTATTTACTCTATTCAAATAGATATATACATACTTTTCCCTTGACACATTATCTCAGGTTTCATCGGAAAGCCTTCCCAATGATCAATGATGCCCGCCATATAAAGAACCGACTCAGGAAATGTTTGAACATCAAAAGGGTGGCATGCCAGACGTGGGTAGAGGGGATTTCTCCTTATATGATATGGTAAGGGATCATCAAAACGTTTCTCATCAAACCGGAATGCTTTATCTAGTAAGGCTGGATATTTTGAAGGTATGATCGTGTTTTGTACATAAAAGAACAAGCCTTTCCATTTTCTTATATTGGCAAAGGGTTTAGCAATTAAACAAGGCACATCATACTCACATCTCTTGGCCAAGGTTATCCAATCACCACCCGAGCAAAGTTTGATGAACCCTCTCAGAACAGTCAGAGTCGGTTCATAGCCATAAGCTTTGCACACAACAATGTATGTGGTCAACTTGGCTAGGCCAAATGGATTCAACCTTGAAATATGTACTTGATAATATTGTAAGAATTCTAGGATTAAGGGATGAATAGGAATCCTAAAGTTGGATTCCGTGAATGCATGAACATAAAGCCCCACATACCCAGGTGGAGCATCAAAAATATTTTGGTTTTCGTTTGGAAGAATCACTTTAAACTCCCTGGGTATGGGGTATTTTCCAAGAAATTCCGTCAAAGCCTGCTTTGATAGAGTACATTTTTGCTCCCTAATAATTCTTTTCGCTGCCATGCTCATCTTGAACTAGACACTATGAGAGCAAAAGGACAAAGGATCGGAGAGGAAAAATGACCTTTAAGCTCAACCGAAGCACAAAGCACAGTGTTGTGTATGTGTATTTTGGGCGCAAAAGAAAAAGTGATCTAGGGTTAGGATCATGAAGGGTTTATGTATATCATTTGTAGCTTTATCCTAGCCATCCACGTGCAGTTATAATCCGAGACATATACGGACTCTAAATTGTTTTTAAAATTTTGAAAAGATGTTTGTGGTTACCGAAATCTTAGCTGCTGTAGCATAAGGTGGTAGTTGCATATTTATTAGCCGCATTTATTGCGCAAAGTCTGTTTAAGCACTTATCCTTCTTCGTACGAATTTGTGATGAAAGGGATAAAGTGTAGAATTTTTTTTGAGTCGAATGCAATTTATACTCGTACGTATATATCACTTTCGACTGGGGGGCTTGATGATGTACCCTCCGAACGGGTCGAAGGACTCCCCTTCGAACCTGTGCAAAGCCCTCTCTTCGGAGGCCCAGTTAATCTCCTAACACGTTTCATTGGCGTAAAACCATTCATCTATGAAGTGGTTACCATGTGGGAATCCGCCAATTGAAGCCTTAAGCCCTTCGGGGTATCTCCTATGAAGGAACTACAACGGAGAGCTACCTTGACCTGGTCATACCCACGTCTCCTCTTCCTTTAGGCTTTCCCGCCAAAACAGAGATCGTGGGCTACAAAGCCCTAGCGGTTACCACAAATCATGGGACGCCCCCATGATCTCCGAATCAAGTGCAACCGCCCTCTAAAGCCTATTTCTCCCCTATAAATAGCTTAGACGGGCCAGAATCATGATAATGTTAACTGAACTTCAACTTAACTCTCTCAACTTACCTCAAACTTACCATTACACATAATTACTCGCACGCCGGAGGTGGTTCGCAGGGTCCATCCCCTGCGCAATCACTTAACGTAGTGTTTTAGTATTTCTTATTTCAGGTTAGAGACAAGCTTGGCGCAACCTCAACACCCCATAAATCCTTTGATCATCATCAAAGGCCTGGTCGTGCAATTTATTGTACAATCACATATCTATGTAAATTGATGTATTTGTTTATATTTTCTTGATTGTTGATGGTGTGTGTGTGTGTGTGTTTGTAGCTCGAAATTTGACGGAGGAAGAGAGAAGGGGACACAAAGAAATTAAATGGGATGATAAGGAAGTTATATGGCTTCTACATGGTCAAGTTTTGTCCTCATGATCTCTTCGTCAACACGAAAAGTGATCTCGGTATGTCTTTCCACTAGATTGGTTATGTTAAATTGACGATTAGTTGCCAAAAATATCAAAATTTTAATCTTCTCTTTTTTTAAACAAGTTTAGTATTTTTTTAATGGTTTAAGAATATTGAAGTAGTTACTGATTCATGTATATTTGTTTGGATTGTTTCTTATATCAGGTGCATGCCCTAAGATCCATGATGCGAAGTTGAAAGAAAGGTAAGATAATAAAATCTAGAATTTGTGCTTTAAACTATAGATAGACTGTTTGTCATGTTTATTTGGTATGTATTGAAAGCTACGTAAAGATTTTCCTTTTTTTTTTTTTTTTTTTTTTTTTTTTTTTTTGAATAAGCTTTAAGTTGGTAACATTGGATTCAGAAGTAATTTTAGCTCTTTCAAAAAGCCAACGACAAGAAAGGGCCAGAGGATCAAGAGGAAAGTAGGAAAGCTTATGATTTCATGATCAGTTATGTTGGTTTGTTAATCTATCAGTTGTTTATTTTTCGTATATCAGTATATAACCCTGTGACATAAGTTGCACGTGTTTGTTTTTATGTTCCTTAGATTATCATAACGATGCGCACATAATAGCTGCAACCGCGGTGTCTGTTGCAACTTCATGCATTCAAAGAATGTCTGCAGGTTAGCTTTCATCTTTAACATCTTCTAAATTGCTACAATTTTGTAAAATTGTTCAGGTTCAGCCACTAAATACCATATATTATTGCCTACGAAAGTATGACTTTACAGCAAAATCATTTATATTGCACCTTCGTTAAGTACAGTTTTATTTAACAAGATGCAGGCATAATTTTTTCCCATTATCTCATTATTTTGTAGGGCTGTTTGGATGTGTAGAAAAGTTTTTAGGCCAGTACAGAAATTGGTATGGAACAGGAATCGGAGTGGAACACAACAAAAAGTATTATGATATTACTAAAATCTCTACGTTACTGATTTTTCATATTAGGTGTCATACTAATATTGGCTTCTTTTAATGTGTAAAAGCAGCGAAAGTTTATCCACGTCGCGCATGTGAGGTGGAAAAAGAGAATCGCTTTGAAAGATGGTGGAGTGAGGCAGAGCGGGTCAGGTAACAGGTCAAAGAGGGTCATTTCATGGCCTAACCTAAGTTATCCAGAGTTAAGTAGAGCATATTAAGTCGAAACTCGATCATTTGAAACCCAATTTACACAGGTACGTAACCAGCATAATATATTCTTCATATAAAGGTACAAAACCTGATTTCTTAAGCTGCTGCAATGAGAGCTATCGAAAAATTTGAACATAAGTTGCATTAGAAAAAACATATATTCATTTGCATACTTAGTTTACTGCCTCCCGCGGCTCCCGCCATTGCGTGGACCTGGATACTTTGAGGTTGCAGCTTTGCCGGTAAATGTTTAATATAATAACAGGTTGCTATAAGATACGGTTCTGCAAACATAGTCGCAAAAACCGAATACCAGCCCAAGGCTGCAACCACAATTCGGATCATAGTATCACTTTTGTGCATTTATTATTTCCCAACCATGATAAGTTAACGGATCATAACATGTGAAACAGACCCTGCTGCAACCATTCGCTATGATCGTAGGACTCTGGCTGTTAGGAGGTTTAGGTGCAAATCTGGACTGCAACTTACTACTGGACATTTATTAAGGGACGGAGGGAGTATACATGTAAGTATTTAAACTTTAAAGAACATATTGCATTTTTAATGCATGGTTGAATTAGTTCGTTTACTCCATTTTATATGTTGTTTTAACTGCATCCCGGCTCATATTTTAGTTCCATATTGCTATGGGTTCATATTCACATTGAAATAAGAGTAAATTACGTAAATGGTCCTGTGGTTTGTCAAAAATTTCGCCTATCTTCCCTCAAACTTAAAAGTTTCATATATCGTCCCTATCGCCTCTAAAGAATAACACTTGTGGTCCTTTTTCTAACGAGTGTTAAGTGCATTCCGTTATAATTTACATGTTAGCCCCTGTTAGTTAACGATTGTTGCATCGCTTATCCTTTATAATAACGGTTGTTTATAATTTAAAGTTTTTTGACTTTAGATCCGATTTCTTTCGTTTTCATACGTTTTCATCCTTTTTTATACGTTTTCTTACGTTTATATCCGTTTTCGTCCGTTTTTATACGTTTTCGTCCATTTTATACGTCTTTCTTACATTTTTATCCGTTTTCATCCATTTTTATATGTTTTCTTACATTTTAATCCATTTTCGTCCGTTTTTATATCTATTTTGATATGTTTTTATTCATTTTCATCCATTTTTATACATTATTTTACGTTTTCATAGGTTTTTATCCGTTTTCACATGTTTTCATCCGTTTTTATATGTTTTTATACGTTTTCATATGTTTTTATCCATTTTCTTACGTTTTTACCTGTTTCATCCGTTTTTATACGTTTTTGTCCGTTTTTATACGCTTTTTTTTTATGTCTTCATAGGTTTTTATCCGTTTTCATAGGTTTTCATCCGTTTTCATATACTTTTATCCGTTTTCATCCATTTTTATACACTTTCTTACGTTATTATCCGTACGAAAATGTATAAAAAATGGATAAAAATGGATAAATATGTATAGAAACGGATGAAACACATAAAAGTGTATAAATATTGATAAGAACTCATGAAAACATAAAAAAAAGCGTATAAAATTGGAAGAAGAGTTTAAAAACAGACAAAAACGTATGAAAACGGACAAAAAGCGTATAAAACCGAAGAAAACGTAAAAAAATGTATAAAAACGGTTGAAAACATATGAATACTGATAAAAACCTATGAAAAAATAAAAAAAAAAACGTATAAAAACGGACGAAAATGTATAAAAACAGATAAAAGCGTATGAAAAACGAATGAAAATAGATGAAAACGGATAAAAACGTAAAGATATGTATAAAAATGGATGAAAATGAATAAACACATATCAAAACATAAAATAACAGACAAAACATATAAAAACGGATGAAAATGAACTAAAACGTAAGAAAACATATAAAAAATGTAAGAAAACGTATAAAAACGGATGAAAACTTATAAAAACGGACGAAAACGGATATAAACGTAAGAAAACGTATAAAAAAGGATGAAGACATATGAAAACGAAAGAAAACGGATAAAAACGGATCTAAATTCGAAAAACTTTAAATTATAAACGGCCGTTATTATAAAGGATAAACGATGCAACAATCGTTAACCAACAGGGGCTAACGTGTAAAGTATAATGGAATTCACTTAACAGTCGTTAAAAAAAGGACCACGAGTGTTATTCTTTGGAGGCGATAGGGACGATATATGCAACTTTTAAGTTTGAGGGACGATAGGTGAAATTTTCGACAAACCACAGGGACCATTTATGTAATTTACTCTTGAAATAATGATAAAGCGATCTAAGAAGTCTTAAGCATTTAAAAACGTTGTGCTCGGCTTTGACCCATTCAACCTATATTTTTAGTTAAGGCTAACATTTTACCTTTTGGACATAAAATGTAACCCATTTTCAAGATAATGGTTCAAAATTTTTATATGTTGAGAGTAGGAATTGCACGTATGGGTGGGTCACAACATATTAAGGTTCGATTGTGTGTGGTTCAGTAGGTATGTTCAGGGGGTGTGGGGTCTGTTAAGTGGGTGACTTCAGTGACTTGGTTGAGTGTGTTCAGGAGGTGTGTTCAGGGGACATGTTCAGGGGGTGTGTTCATGGGGTGGGTTCAGAGGGTGGGGGTTTATTTCAGGTAATAGTGTGCGTGTGGAAAATAACAAGGTTTGGAATCTTGAGAGCGTTTTGAGATTGCTTCAAAGATAAAATCCATTTGTATGAATACATGAGTTTACAAAGTGATTTGTTTGACTATGAAAAGACAAACATGTGGCAACACTAAGCGATTTTTCATCTTAACCCCAATCCATCTATATAAACATCAATTTATAAAGCATGTGCTTCTCTTGGTTAGTAATGTATTGTTTTTCTTTCAAACCATAGTTTTAACCTTTTGATATCATCCAAATAAGTGCAGTGTAGCTGTTGTCTTTTTTAGTTTGTTTAGCATCTAATTGATCGATTTTTTTCCTTTTATTGTGAGCCTTGAAAAGCTGAGTTGTGTCGATTAGTCCTTAGGATATATGCAATTTTACATGTTTAAGTATTGAAATTTTCTGCATTCAATAACAATACTATATTGCTGTGATTAATAACAATTTTATTCATCCATCTTTAACATGAACTGAAATATACAGGGTCTTAATTTATTCCAGCTACCTATTGTACAAGCAAATTATTTCAAAGTGAATTAATTTCCTTATATTAATGCATACCAGTTTTATGTTGTGTTTGGTTTTATGAATTAGTACTAAATTTGCTTACACTTTTTAGTTTAATAAAGGTGTTAACTTTTTCATCTTTAGAAGCTATATGACTCGCAGGAAGGCTCAAAAGGATAGATTACGAGGAAAAACTGACTTGAACCCACATGTGATAGAACCCGAGGAACATATTATATATATGGTCAAACCAATTAAGGTTGTTACTACAGAGTATGTTATGTTCCTTTCTATGTTTAATAATAGCATATACGCCGAAGTTACGTTCAGTGTATAACGCATATGTCGGTTGCATTTTTAGAAACTTGGGTTGCCGTTAGTTATTCAGTCAAGTCTTGACAAAGCTAACAGGACTTCATCAACATCTTTCCGACGGCCTAGATTAGCCGAGGGATTGAAGGCAATGTGATGTATTACACTGATTTCATTTGGAGTGTTTACAGAATCATGACAACTATCTTAGCGAGTTGGTGGTTTATTTGCGGATGCTAAACTTTTCGGCTGGGAATGAAGTATAAACCAAAAGAATGAGTTTTAGATATTTTAGGTAACATTATACACTTATTTTGACGTTTGTACCTCTTTTAAGTCAAACATTTATTTATTATTTTGTTCTGGGTACAAACGATATTGACTTTTATGATATGAAATCTTTGGCTTTTTTTAATCTTCCATTTTTCTATTGCAAATGGGTTGTTTTGGGTACAATTTATGTATGGGTCTATGAGATATCGGGTTTCTTGGTCTTTGCCCTTTTTGGTGCAATTTTGTAGCGGTAAGTTTTAGTACATTCGATTTGAACAAATAAATTAAAAGAGTTTGCTAAAATAACAAATACGGCATATTAAAAGTATCACCTTGAATAATGATAGAAAGGAAAAAAGTACATAATTTTAGCTCGAAGCCGTTTGTAAATTATAATAAAAAATAAAAAAGTTGAGTTTTAGGCATAAGCAAAAGTTCAATAGTTTATCCAAAAATAAAACCGGTGCATCGCACGGGTTATCACCTTGAATAATGAATATAAAGGAAAATCTACACAATTTTTGCTTGAACCCATTTGTAAATTATAATAACAAGTTAAAAAAGTTAAGTTGAAGACATAAGCAAGAGTTCAATAGTTTATCGGATAAAAACCGGTAACTTAAACAATTTACACAAACATTAGTCAATGAACAATTATATAACACCCTAAATTAAATACGACTTATAAAATACGCTATAAATTAAAACTTGAGTTATATAACATGTTATGACTCGAAACCATACAATATGAACATATAACCTAAAGTAAAATGTGAAATGATACAAGAACTTTATAAATAAAGTATGGCACATTTAAGAAGGCCTCTATAGGCCGAAAATCATAAAATATGTACACAACATATTTATAAAAGATAAGTATGAAATAATTTGGCTAATTTGGAAAGTGCTAATCACCCTTTGATCACCCCTAATTCACGGCCCATCCCTCCTAATCCTTCTATCCCATAACCGTGTATACATGCATATCTCCAACAACAAACCCTAAAACTTTTTCTCTCTACTCCATTTGACGGCAAGAAAACCAAACCAAAACCCTAAAAAAACTTTGTTCCATTCGACACAAGGAGAAGAGGAGAAACAATAGCTTGATCATTGTCAATATACAATTCGTATACATCCAAAGTAAGGTAATCGAATACACATTATTTAATCCATTCGAATTTGTTGAACAAAACATAACCGATCCTTGTATATTTTTCTTGCATTCGATCTTGATCAAGAGAAGGAGAAGGAGAAGAGAAGTGTTGGTGATTCGTTGAGACCTTGTTCTTTTAATCCCTATTTGAATTATACAATGATAGCGTAGCGGATAGATTAAACCCTAATGTAAATTACCAACGTTAGAATTAAACCTGGATAAACAATAATCGCCAATTACCAACGATTAAGAAAGATCAAACACCAATTACCAATGTTTGATTAAGAACCCTAGAGCCAATTACCAACCCTAGAAACTTTGGAATAACCTCCAAAATAGTGATCTTTATTAAAACTCAACCAACTTTAAAACAAGCTAAGATGTCTTTATATAATAAATAACAAGAACAAAAGAAACCGAATAAAACCCTAAAGGGGGCCGGCTCCAAGGGAGGATTCACTGGGCCGGTCTCCGGGTTAAAAGCCCACGTCTCGTTTAGCCAC
Organism: Artemisia tridentata subsp. tridentata; assembly: GCA_021014915.2. NCBI lineage: Eukaryota > Viridiplantae > Streptophyta > Magnoliopsida > Asterales > Asteraceae > Artemisia > Artemisia tridentata. The sequence goes on along the minus strand of CP139504.1, from coordinate 184,323,523 downwards.
TTTCACCTTGAATCGAGCCCAAAGACTCGAAACCCAACTCCTGTCCCTCGCCATCATCCTCCCCGACTTGAAAAGGACTCGTCCCCGAGTCATCATCATTGAAATCGCCCTCGTATGGAGAAAGATCAGCAACATTAAAAGTGGCGGAGACCTTGTAGTGTCCCGGTAAATCTATCTTATAAGCATTATCACTTATGCGTTGGAGAACACGAAATGGACCATCAGCTCGAGGACGAAGTTTACCAAATCGCCCTTGAGGAAAACACTCGCGCGCAAATGCACCCAAACCAAATCGCCAGCTTCAAAAACCACTTGTGTCTGATGTTTATTAGCACGTTCCTGATACTGTAGATTATGTTTAGCTATTTGAGCACGAACTTGTTGATGTAATTCTTGTATTTGAACAGCACGAACATCACCATCAGTACTAATAGTCGTCACATCAACGGGAGCCGCTAAATCAAGAGGAGTGAACGGGTTACGACCATAAACTATAAAAAAGGGACTCTTACCAGTCGACTTATGAGATGACCGGTTATAAGCGAACTCGGCCTGAGGCAATACCAAATCCCACTGCTTGGGTTTCTCACCAATCAAACTACGAAGCAAATTACCCAAACTCCGATTAGTAACTTCAGTTTGACCATCAGTTTGCGGATGATGAGAACTTGAAAATTGTAACTTAGACCCCAATCGTTTCCATATAGTACGCCAAAATTGTCTGACAAACTTAACGTCACGATCGGATGTAATAGTCTTAGGGATACCATGAAGACGAACAATCTCAGCAAAATATAAACGGGCTACTTGAGAAGCATCAAAAGTCTTTGCACAAGGTATAAAATGCGCCATTTTGGAAAAGCGATCAACAACCACCATAATTGAATCTTTCTGTCGTGGTGTACGTGGTAACCCCAAAACGAAGTCAAGACTGACATCCTCCCATGGCCCTTGCGGCACTGGCAAAGGAGTATAGAGTCCTTGATTAGTATGCGTCGTTTTAGCAACATGACATACCCGACATCGCTTCAATAAACTGGTAACATCAGCAGCAAGTCTTGGCCAATAATAACGTTCACGAACTAATGCCACAGTCTTATCCCGACCGAAATGGCCGGATAACCCACCGGTATGGCTTTCAAGCACAATAGCAGCACGAAAAGACGATTGCGGAACACAAACCTGCGTCCCTTTAAACAACAACCCGGCACGACGCGTAAACAGCCCCCAAACGGACATAGCGGTATGACTCCAAGCAACCCGGAAATCTGGATCATCAACATATAAATGCTTCCACGAATCAAGCCCGGGAACCTGGATAGTAACACTAGAAAGAAGTGATGGACGACGACTAAGTGCATCAGCCACAGAATTTGCAGTACCAGCTTTATGCCGGATGGTGAAAGAATAAGCTTGTAAAATTTCAACCCACTTGGCATGTCGAGGATTCAACTTGGCTTGTCCCTGTAAATACTTCAACGCTTGATGATCAGAAAACAAAACAAAGTCATTGGGTAACAAATAATGGCGCCAATATTCAAGACTTCAAACTATAGCATAAAACTCCTTATCATAAGTACTATAGCGTCGTCGAACGTCATTTAATTTAACACTAAAATAAGCTATTGGACGCCCTCCTTGACTTACAACGCCACCAATACCAATCCCTGAAGCATCACATTCAACTTGAAAAGCATTATCAAAATTTGGAAGAGCAAGGATCGGTGCCTGTGTAACTAACCGTTTAAGCTCATCAAAGGCCTTTTGAGCTTCGGTCGTCCAAGAAAACTTCGAGCGCTTGAGCAATTCAGTCACCGGCGCAACAATGGAACTAAAATTGCGAATAAAACGCCGATAAAAAGAAGCAAGCCCATGAAAACTTCGAATATCATGTAAGGTAGTGGGAGTCGGCCAAGTAGTGATAGCCGAAACCTTGTTTTCATCCATTCGAATACCCGCACCAGAAATAAGATAAACCAAGAAAACAATTTCACGTCGAAGAAAATGGCATTTTTTTGCGTTTGCAAACAACTTTTGTGTTCGTAAGATCGAAAAGACCAGACGAAGATGTGCTTGATGTTGTTCCAAATTCTGACTAAACACGAGTATATCGTCGAAATAAACGACGACACAAGAACCTATCAAGTCACGAAAAACATGGTTCATGAGGCGCATAAACGTACTCGGCGCATTAGACAAACCAAAGGGCATAACCATCCACTCATACAACCCATCGCGAGTCTTAAAAGCTGTTTTCCATTCATCCCCCGGTCGCATACGAATCTGGTGATACCCACTGCGAAGGTCAATTTTGGAAAAGATTTGGGAACCATGTAACTGATCAATCAGGTCCTCAAAACGTGGAATAGGAAAGCGATACTTCACAGTGATTTTATTAACAGCACGACTATCAATACACATACGATACTTACCTCCAGGTTTAGGCACCAAGATAGCTGGAACGGCACAAGGACTTTTGCTTTCACGTATAAAACCTTTGTCGAGTAACTCAGAAACTTGTTTATGGAGTTCCTGATATTCTTTCGGGTTCATCCTATAAGCCGGTTTGTTTGGAATGCTCGCCCCTGGCTGAAAATCAATACAATGCTGAATGTCACGTTCTTGTGGCAAACCAGACAGAATATCATCTGGGAAAAGGTCGCTGAACTCGGTCAAAAGCGGCTGGATAACCGGCGGTGGGGCCGGCGCGGATGGGTTTTCTTCAAAAACCACCAAACTGAATATCCATGCTGGTTTAGGATACATAGCACAACTCAAAAACTCGGACTTAGATAGGATTAACGCCTCGGTTTGTGTTTCTTTTGGATTAAAGGGTGCTAACGTAATACTCAATCCATCCTTTCTAAAACTATATGTGTTTCGAAAACCATCATGTTTTACCCGTCGATCATACAACCACGGTCGTCCCAAAAGAATATGACAAGCATCCATCGGGATAACCTCACACCAAATTTCATCTGTATATTTATTTCCGATAGAAAAAGAAACTAAACAACGATGTGTAACTTTAATCAAATTACCTTTCTTTAACCAGGTTAACTGGTACGGATCAGGGTGGTTGTGCAAGGTCAGCCCCAACTTTTCAACTGCAGACACCGCGATCATATTATCACAGCTGCCCCCATCAATAACAATATCACATACTTTACCCTTCATTGTACACTTGGTGCGAAAAATATTATGACGTAACCACGTAGTATCGTCCTCGTCAATGGCCATAGAAGCACTAAGAACCCGTTGTGAAATCAAAGCCTCTCCACGGTCTAGGTAAAGAACTTCACCTTCAGCCTCTGAATCATCATCGTAACGAACATCAGAAGGGACCTCGTTATCGTCCGTAAAAACAACCATTTGTGTATTTGGACAATCTTTCTTTAAGTGACCCAACCCATGGCATTTATAACATCGTATCGCCCCCGGATTTGGTTTTGACGCCTGTGTTGTGGTAATTGGTTCGGCCACCTTCAGTTTTGTTGAAGAGCTTGCGGCCCCAGTTGGCAACACACGGCTTTGATTGGGCTGTGAAGTTGTGAACTGACCACGAGCCTTGAGCTGTTTTTCAATGCGAGATGCTAATCTGCAAACATCATCAAATGAATAATATTGTGTTAGTTGTACCGCGTCTGCTATATCTGATCGTAGACCACCCAAAAACCTCGCAATAACTTGTTCTTCCATTTCGTCGGTACCACACCGCATGCGTAGTCTTTCAAATTCTAGAATATATTCTGCCACTGTTAACGTCCCTTGCTTCAAAGCGTGATACTCCAAAAACGCATCTTGCCTATGATTAACTGGCAAAAACTTTTTGTGCAATAACCTTTTCATCTTATCCCACGAGTCAATTTTGTGTTTACGTTCTTGTGCTCGTTTACGTTTCAAATGTTCCCACCAAAGTGATGCATGTTTCTTTAACTTAACTGCCACTAATTTAACTTTTAAAGAATCGGGTACCTCTTTCAAATCAAAAACACGTTCCACCGTATGGATCCAATCAATAAATTCATCTGGTTGTACCCCTCTAGCAAATTCTGGTATCTCCATGCGAAAACCCAAATACCTAAGTGGATCGACACCCTGTGTTTGGTGTGGTGTGCGATGACGTCGCGGTGGTGGCGTACGGTTGTGGCTGTGGGGATGAAAAAATTGATTATACTCATCGTCTTCTTCGTGAACTTCGGACTCACTCTATGTATTCGTGTATTGCCTTTCGTACCTGTGAAACGGATTCATCTGAAGTTCTCGAACCTGTTCACGAAGCCGTGCAATCTCGACATCGCGAGGATCAACTGCAGCCCCATGTCTACCGTTTGGATGCTGTTGATCGTTGTGTTCCGACATCCTGAGATTTCCTGGTCTGCTTTGATACCACTTGATAGCGTAGCGGATAGATTAAACCCTAATGTCAATTACCAACGTTAGAATTAAACCTGGATAAACAATAATCGCCAATTACCAACGATTAAGAAAGATCAAACACCAATTACCAATGTTTGATTAAGAACCCTAGAGCCAATTACCAACCCTAGAAACTTTGGAATAACCTCCAAAATAGTGATCTTTATTAAAACTCAACCAACTTTAAAACAAGCTAAGATGTCTTTATATAATAAATAACAAGAACAAAAGAAACCGAATAAAACCCTAAAGGGGGCCGGCTCCAAGGGAGGATTCACTGGGTCGGTCTCCGGGTTAAAAGCCCACGTCTCGTTTAGCCACTTTCACCTTGAATCGAGCCCAAAGACTCGAAACCCAACTCCTGTCCCTCGCCATCAAACAAGAGGTACCATATAAACTTTAATCTATAATAATACTTTCGGATCAATATGTATTAATATGTGTCAATATAATTAATTATGTTATTGAAATCGGATATATATAAACAGAATAATCTATCAGAAATTTTGTCCTACCTAAACGAATTTTAAACCAATGATACAAACATGAATTTTAGTGGTTCTTTGGTCTAAAACTGAATTCAGTGAAATAATGATCAAATAAAATTGGTTTGATGAATTTTAGAAGTCGGGAAGGCGACCGTTTGATTTTTAGAAATTCGTGTGTCAAAACTGCGTTTCGGGGTATGAAAATTCAAGCGTGTTCTATGATTTTTAGTTTAAAATCTATACCGATTCAATACCTAAAATTTTGGCAGAATGATATATGATATATGAGTTAAGTTTTGTAATTTTTGTGGATTTTTCTAAGATGTTTAACTGGGGTGAATAATTACATACTTTCGGGGTGTTCCAGCAGGTCAAATTCGGGAAGATGTTGTAGTTGTTGATTTGTAGTTTGTACTTGTACTACTTAATAAAATCTGGAAAATTTACATAAAATACTTAAGACATATAGGCATATCTGGGTAAAAGTATAGAATTTTATAAGCTCGTTTAAGGTGTGTTAAAAATAGCTAAAGTCGGATCTGTTTTCAATGGTAATGTTGAATTTAAGTAGTTACTTATTTAAAACACTTATAAGCATAATGGTTTCACCTTTTGAACCTAAATGAGTTAATTGTCATCTTAAAGGTATTTAACTAATGTTTTGATTAATTTTCATATTAACCTTTAACTTTGGCATAATTGCAATAGTAACCATAATCTTTAAATAGTGATAATATGAAACCCAAAATATATGAATCAAACCGTAAAACTGCTAATTCGGGAAATATAACTTAATTATGACCTAATTGAATGTATGTAACCCTAATTGGTGTTTAACCACTTTAAAATACTTAAGACATATAGGCATATCTGGGTAAAAGTATAGAATTTTATAAGCTGTTTAAGGTGTGTTAAAAATAGCTAAAGTCGGATCTGTTTTCAATGGTAATGTTGAATTTAAGTAGTTACTTATTTAAAACACTTATAAGCATAATGGTTTCACCTTTTGAACCTAAATGAGTTAATTGTCATCTTAAAGGTATTTAACTAATGTTTTGATTAATTTTCATATTAACCTTTAACTTTGGCATAATTGCAATAGTAACCATAATCTTTAAATAGTGATAATATGAAACCCAAAATATATGAATCAAACCCTAAAACTGCTAATTCGGGAAATATAACTTAATTATGACCTAATTGAATGTATGTAACCCTAATTGGTGTTTAACCACTTTAAATGATCAATTAAAATGACTTGTGTAATTAGAAACCCTAATCTCACATTTACTTAATTTGGAAACCCTATTTTGACTTGTAAAACTCTAAATTGTGAAATGACATCATTTTATAATTATATTAATATATGAAACTCAATTTCGACATTAATAACTATTTAAACCTTTTTAAATACTATTTACTATTTTTAGAAACCCTAAATTGCTTTTAAACCTAAATATGGAAAGTTACCTAAAATGGAAAGAAAACTAAAATGAAACCTTTATGATTATGAAACTATGAAACTTATAAGTAAAACTTATGATTATTGTAGATCGGGTGAAGAAGGAATGATCCCCTGCTTCCATTCATTTGTGTGCTTTGATAAGGTACATATATTCTTTCCCTTTTCAGTAGGGATATTTCTATCGATCCTATGCCTGATATGATTCCCTTATTTGACTCATGACTTTCATTGTATGATTGTCATTCTTATTGATTCATTCTGACATTTATTTAAATGTCTCTGCTATGCTATACTTATGCTTTGCCATGCTTATTGAGTTACTATCTTGTTTCTCTTGCCATGCTAGATTATTATTGTTGTATGCTATGATAGATCTGTGCCTGAGATAACCTAGTTGTGGAGGTACCATGACCATGTCTTTGATGGCACCCTAGGCATGACACTCTGATGCGTGGTTTTGCGACCTTACAACAGGTTTTACCTCTCGAGGGATCTCAAGAGGCTTGCAATCCCCACCAGGCAGTGTACCTGACCGATGTAGTATAGTGAAGTGGCAAGTACCGGGGGATTGATCGTTCTCTAGGGGAATAGTGTCGTTAGGATTGAAAAACTACTCTAATAGGTCTAAGGGTGAGGGAAGATTCTTTTTTTGTATTTTTATATTTTTTTTTATAAAAGCAAGTAAAATCTCGGGTTTGAAGGAGTGGGCGGAATTAGTTGCTAGTCAACTAACCCAAATAACTACAATTGCAATATAAAATAAAATAACTGAAAATGAAAAGGTTGGTGGAACTTATATGGAGAGAAATGTGTTTACTTAGATTTCCTTACTCCCTAACTATCTTTTACCGGTTGATTAGTGTGTATTAATTGCGTGGATGACGGGTGTATTCCTTAATACCAATCGTGGGGTGGCGTACGTACTTCCCCAACTCTACAAGCTCCTACTTCACTCCTATGTCGAGCCGGCTAAGAAGCTCCTAACATGGGATCACTAGAATTCGCTCATGCATTAAATACAACCATAAAAACCTTAGTATGCATTGGTTCATGTTTCTTAAGACGTTCAAGCAAGTTACCGTACAGGAGGTTAGCCAGTTTTCTTAAGCCTAACATTGATAAACAATCATTCAATACAATTAATAACACACTAATAACCAATAATCAATAGTTAGGTTTCATTAGATCTAAGCAAACAAAAGATAAATCTAGCCTAGCATGTTAATTAAAAGACAAGAACAAGATATAATCAAACAACACATAGACATATTGATTGATTAAGTGATTACTTATCTTCAATTAAACATGGGAGATCCAAGGGTATAAAACCCTTAAAAATGGCAGAAAATTTGTCTTAGGGTTTCTCCTCACAAAGTTGCACACTAATGAATAAAAATTGCAAAACTATATATAGAGTTTAATGTCTGACGGCGTCACGTTGTAGGAGGTGACGCCGTCACCTCGCCGCGGCTAGGGTTCCCGGATGGTCTTCCTGACGCCGTCCCTCTTTAATCCTCCAAAATCCGCTCTGGCCTATCAAGGGTTGACGCCGTCAGAAATGTGCTTGACGCCGTCTCTCTTTAACCTAAACCGTGATGGCCTTGATCACCTTAAAGGGTGACGCCGTCAGATTTTCATTGCAAAACTCTCTGGCGCGTTACGTGTATTTTGTCATATCCACCTCTTTTGCCAAGCCATGACGCCGTCTGGAACAATTCTTGACGCCGTCAAGTGTACTTTTCCAGCAACTTTGAAGACTTTGTCGTTTTCTTCACTTTTATGCTCCAAAAATGTCCAAAATGCTTCCTTTTCCAGATTTCTTCTCCAAAGTACCTAAAATGACAAAAGGAACGATTTAGGGCAATATTTGATCAAATAAATACGATTTAGGGCTTAAATGACCCCCTAAAAGCGGTACACTTTTCGATTCATCAAATACCCTTACACTTGAGATTTGCTTGTCCTCAAGCAAATGCGCTTTCATTCTAATCAAAATACAAGTTAGGGGTCATTTAACGCTAATATAAAAGTAATTACAACAAATAGTCGTTCCACTTTAATCATAATAAGCACGGAGATTACAAACTAGCACCTCACAAGTAGTGTTTAGATACTCACATCCCTCAGGTGTCATAAAAGTATATCTCATAAATGAAAACGGATAATATCTCTCACTACCTGTCATAGCAAATAGATTACCATAGGCTTGGGAAAGGATCAAAAACCTCCTCCACTAGGCGTAAGCACCTAAGATAAACTATCAAAGAGGGCTTTTAAACGGGTTATAACGTTAGGTGTAGGGATATGATAAACACGGTTTTGTTGGATAAAGGATATTTTACTGGTGGCGAGTTAAAGATCTTGATTAATTACATGTACAATATGGCGTTGCTAAGCCAAGACTAGACTCGACTTAAGCTAAAAACAAAATAACAAAAACATAAAATGAAACGGGATGGTAGTCCGTATGTTTTTTCTACTTTTCTTTTTCTCATTTTTTTTGTATTTTTCTTGATTTTTTTGATTTTTTTTTTTCATACACTCTTGCCCTACCATCCAAAATAATACATCATAGGGGCGTTGCATTCCCCTTACACTTGAACTTTTACATAACTTTACAAATAACTATTCTAATGACTCGAATTACGATAATCGAAACACTTGGAGTACTTTTAAAATATTTAGCACATATGGGGGTAATAATGTTTTTCTTCCCCATTACTCCATTACACTAGTACTTTACCCATGAGTCCCAATCGTCCCAAAATAATATGTACAAGGATATGACTCGACTTAGCAACCATGTAATCAATTAGATAATTAACTTGGGGTTTAAACAAATGTTGTCACAATAATGCACTAAAAATGAGTGCATACAAGATAGGCTAAGGCGATTTGGGTGTACATTTAAGTGGGGTGTAAACAAATTCTTCCTTTAAGTAAAATGCTTAAAGTTAGAAACGAAAAGATAGGCTCTGAGGGGTGTACTAGGGGTATCGTGTACTAAAAATGAGTACAACGCAAAGGGTGTGGGAGAATTACTTGACCAATGTAGCCAATGTAATTATAACAAAAACACAGGTGTAAAACAATGGGTTAATCCTAATGCCTCTTATCATGTAGTAAATCTAACTACACGAATGTAGTCTCACTTGTGGCCTCGGAATGGTCCTAACGCAAGTTCTAGAATCTAAGTGCTACCGGTACACACATCATAGCATAAATGCTTTTCCTACCAATTCTAGGGGCGAACCTCACATATTTGGGGGTGGAAAAATTTTTAGTGGTACGGTTTTTGTGCTAGTCATATAACTCCTATCCGTGAGACGCTCATTAAGATCAAAGTTTCACTCCTATATGTTGTAAAAAATTTTAAATTTTGCACTAAAATTGCCCTAACAGGTATTTCTCTCAGTTTTATTACACATCTACCATTAAACAAACAAAAATCAAGCGTAATTGTATTCTCTAAAGTATCGTACTTTACCCCCCTTACACTTAAGATGAACATTGTCCCCAATGTTCAAATAACAAGATGTAAAAGTAAATAAGGTAAAAGAATAAAATCAAATACTCCCCTGATTCGTTCGGTGGATAAAGAGGTAACATGGTTAGATCTTCTTCCAATAAAATGTAGAAGCTCCAAGACTAAAGCATCGCCAAAAGCTTGATTCCACATACATTTCCTTGTCCAAAATAACCTGTTAAACCTGAGAAAACAAACACGAAAACCTGCATAACAACGGCGGGATAAATCTATATAAGGATATAATGCTTGTGGAATGATAATTTTGCAGATTCCTGGAGTTTATAAGTTAGAGATTTAATAAAAACTTTTTATGAAAACAAAACTTTCAAAAATTTCAGAAAATTAAAACCTGACGCCGTCAGGTTGTAAAGCCTGACGCCGTCAGAAATGATCTGACAGAATTCTCATGTTAAGTTTCTGCAAAAATTTCTGGAAAAAACTATACCTTACTTCCTGGAATTCCTGCAAAATATCATTATGACTCGATACAAGCATTTGACTCAAACAAATACTAATATGTATGTTAATTTGTTATTGTTATGATTCATGTTCATTTGTTCTAATAAACCGATTTGGATTTCCCTTACACTTATCTTTTGCAAAATACCTTTATATGTAGTTAAGACAAAGTTAAAAACAAGATAAAGCATTTTCACAATTTACTTTTGAACATGAATCAATAATAATAAAAATTAAACATACATACGGAAGCAAATAAAATCAAACAAACAAGTAATTAAACACACAAAGCTAAATAAAGCTTGGGTTGCCTCCCAAGAAGCGCTTTTCTTTATTAACGAGTCTTGTAGCTAGACTCAAAGTCACGTACATTACGTGATTCCATCATTGGTCACGGTTTCTAGGTTCCCCTTTGATTCTCTATCAGAATCACTTTCATAGTAAAGGTATTTCGGGTCCTCAAGATCAAGAGGATTGTTTTGGTATTTAGAACTAAGCTCCTTAACATGCTTGAATAATCCACACGACAGGTCAAAAGTGTCCTTACATCCTCTTCTCACATCATCATCACATAACACGAGTTGGGAACTTAACCCATCGAGCCCTCCATAATCGATCTCCTTGAATTCTCTCATCTTGTAAGGCGTTTGGTATGAGATTTCCCTAATCCCATCAGTGAAAGTCATGATCCCATTGAGCTCGTCCACAACCAAGCTTGTGGCCTTGCAAAAAGGTGCCCCAAAAACAACTTGTGATAACCTGGGATCGATGTACTTTTCGATATTATCGACGATTGCGAAGCTCATAGTGAATGTCATATTTCCTACAAACACCTGTACATCATCATCTACGCCAATGTCATCCTTCCCTTTATGAATCATCCCCCATCTACAAATGTTGTTATAATGAAACAAGGACATCACATTTTTGGGTAAACATGTGTCAATGTAAACATTATAAAAATGCTTATGACCAATCATGCAAGGTATTTTGAGATTATTCGGATCACGTCGCTTAATTCGGCCAGGCCTTCTACCGTGTAGCCCCCATGTGTTGCAAATTGCTGATGGTTGATACTCATACACTTCTTCACTGCCATCCCGAAAAATCACTTTCCTGACACCATCGGTAAATAATGCACTACTATTATCCTCATCGAGTATCACTCCCGTTGCTTTTATGAATGGTTTGCCTAGAACAAGGCTAGTTAAGGATGGGCTGATGATCGAGTTCATGTTATTAAATACAGTCAGCTCGATATGAAAGAGGAACTTTTCTATCACAATTGGTACCCTCCTTATTACCCCAATGATATTAAACCCTTCATATTTGACCTGTTTGGCGAAGGCTTCGTTATATAGAGAAAGGGATATTGCATTCATAGAAGAGTTGGGGTTTATGTAGGCATCTTTTATAAACTTTTTCCTAGTGGTGCAAGATATCTTAAAGACCCTGGGAGCGCCATCCTCTATTCTCTCTCCAAATCCCATAGGCAAATTTGCTGTGCCCCTCTCAAGTTCCTCCACCAGGGGGCGGTCTAGCAGTCCTGGGAGCCCATGAGGCATTTCGGATTTCTCTTTCGAGCCCTCCTCATCACTCACCTCTCTTGTACTCGAGTTCTTTGGTGAGTCTAGATAGTCGTCGGGCGCCTCGGGGTTCTTTTCGGGAACTTCACCCTCCATTTCATTGTCCACGTTCTCGGTTGATTGTTGGTCCAGATTGGGTTTAGGAATAGGTATTGTTGTAATGGTGTTCACGAAGTGGAGTGGTTTTGAAGGGGTATGAGTATCTCTAGTTTCTTTTCCGTTTTGTGATATGTGTTTGAATAGTTTACTAGGGTGCTTGATTTTTACAGGAGGGGGTGTTTGGTGAGTCACCGTGACAGATTTGATCTCATTAACTCATGCCAACTCACAAGTTGACCTGCCAACAATGCGATCATTGATAACCTTTAACAGGTTATCAACCTTGTTGTTCATATCAACTTGCTTTTGTCTGAATTGATTCTCAAGTTTGGAGAGCTGTGTTTCTTGAGAGAGAATGAATTTTTGCAGTGATTCCTCGCGATTTTGTTGTTTATACGTATGCTGATGAGGATAATGGTCAGACCAGGTGAGTGGGGGAGAGTCATTGAATGATACGCTTCGAGTTTGGTTCCAACTAAAATTTGGCTTACTCTTCCATGCCTCATACCTATCTTCGGAATTCTTGGGTCCATAATTAGTGGTGAGCCACTTATCTCCCACCTTATCGATTCGCGAGGATGCAAATTCTTTGAAAGCCTGTTTGGGGAGCTCCATGCAATCATGAGTGTCGTGGGGACCACTACATAATTTACACGAAAAAGTGATTTTGTTCACTTGGCTTGAAGGTTTAGGAGCCTCGTAGGATTTCATAAGAAACTTGACTTGGTCTTCAAGTTCTATGATCCTACGGTCGGAAGTGCTTGAATTGTTCGAAGGCAAAGATATTGCCTTGACCGTTTTATTCAAATCACGGGGATCACTCCAACTTTCGTTGTCATAAAGAGCAAGATCTTCTAGGAGAGCCCATGATTGTTCCGCACTTAGATCACGTAGCTTACCACCAACCGATTGGTCAATGGTTTTCCTCGTGGAGAGATTGATGTGGTCATAGAAGATTTGGACTTGAAGCCAAAGCTCTATGCCATGGTGAGGGACTTTTTGGAGTAAGTCCTTGAATCGAGTCCATGCCTCGTAGAGGGTTTCGCCTTGACGTTGTTGGAACATCAAGATATCATTCCTTAGCTTGGTAGTTCTTCCTGGTGGGAAAAACTGATCGAGGAAACGAGTGGTGAGATCATCCCAAGAGGTGATGGATCCTGCGGGTAGACGCTCTAGCCATTGACTAGCTTGGTCCCGCAGAGAGAATTGAAAGAGACGCAATCAGGTCGTCTCTCGAGTGGCAACATCAAGGTCTATAGAATCAACGATTTTGAGAAAGTCCTTGAGATGTTGATTAGGATCTTCGGAACGAAGTCCATGGAATGCGCATCCGCTTTGCACCAACCGGATGGTGTCGGATCGCAAGGGAGTGACATTGGCTCCTTGAGTGAGCTCAATGGTGTTTCGATAGCCATGGTGGCTAGGATGGGAGTAGTCTCCTAAGGTACGGGCTCAAGGAGGTGGGTGTTGTTGTGGTGGTGGGTTGTTAGGATCGAGGATATTACCACCTTCCATGATGTCGGATGGTAATGGTTACGAACAAAGAAACGAAGAAAAAAGATAGACTAAAGAAAACCTAGAAAAATAAAATAAAAATCTCACTAGAAAGGAATCTAGTGACTAGACCTAATAAAATAAAAATTCAACCTAAACAATAACTATTCCCCGGCAGCGGCGCCAAAAACTTGATGCGTGGTTTTGCGACCTTACAACAGGTTTTACCTCTCGAGGGATCTCAAGAGGCTTGCAATCCCCACCAGGCAGTGTACCTGACCGATGTAGTATAGTGAAGTGGCAAGTACCGGGGGATTGATCGTTCTCTAGGGAAATAGTGTCGTTAGGATTGAAAAACTACTCTAATAGGTCTAAGGGTGAGGGAAGATTCTTTTTTTGTATTTTTATATTTTTTTTTATAAAAGCAAGTAAAATCTCGGGTTTGAAGGAGTGGGCGGAATTAGTTGCTAGTCAACTAACCCAAATAACTACAATTGCAATATAAAATAAAATAACTGAAAATGAAAAGGTTGGTGGAACTTATATGGAGAGAAATGTGTTTACTTAGATTTCCTTACTCCCTAACTATCTTTTACCGGTTGATTAGTGTGTATTAATTGCGTGGATGACGGGTGTATTCCTTAATACCAATCGTGGGGTGGCGTACGTACTTCCCCAACTCTACAAGCTCCTACTTCACTCCTATGTCGAGCCGGCTAAGAAGCTCCTAACATGGGATCACTAGAATTCGCTCATGCATTAAATACAACCATAAAAACCTTAGTACGCATTGGTTCATGTTTCTTAAGACGTTCAAGCAAGTTACCGTATAGGAGGTTAGCCAGTTTTCTTAAGCCTAACATCGATAAACAATCATTCAATACAATTAATAACACACTAATAACCAATAATCAATAGTTAGGTTTCATTAGATCTAAGCAAACACAAGATAAATCTAGCCTAGCATGTTAATTAAAAGACAAGAACAAGATATAATCAAACAACACATAGACATATTGATTGATTAAGTGATTACTTATCTTCAATTAAACATGGGAGATCCAAGGGTATAAAACCCTTTAAAATGGCAGAAAATTTGTCTTAGGGTTTCTCCTCACAAAGTTGCACACTAATGAATAAAAATTGCAAAACTATATATAGAGTTTAGTGTCTGACGACGTCACGTTGTAGGAGGTGACGCCGTCACCTCGCCGCGGCTAGGGTTCCCGGATGGTCTTTCTGACGCCATCCCTCTTTAATCCTCCAAAATCCGCTCTGGCCTATCAAGGGTTGACGCCGTCAGAAATGTGCTTGACGCCGTCTCTCTTTAACTTAAACCGTGATGGCCTTGATCACCTTAAAGGGTGACGCCGTCAGATTTTCATTGCAAAACTCTCTGGCGCGTCACGTGTATTTTGTCATATCCAACTCTTTTGCCAAGCCATGACGCCGTCTGGAACAATTCTTGACGCCGTCAAGTGTACTTTTCCAGCAACTTTGAAGACTTTGTCGTTTTCTTCACTTTTATGCTCTAAAAACGTCCAAAATGCTTCCTTTTCCAGATTTCTTCTCCAAAGTACCTAAAATGACAAAAGGAACGATTTAGGGCAATATTTGATCAAATAAATACGATTTAGGGCTTAAATGACCCCCTAAAAGCAGTACACTTTTCGCTTCATCACACTCCCGTAGAGGTGTGATAGATCTAAGGCGTTCCCCCTTATGTTATGATTTATTGTGTACACTATTGGCCAACTTTATATATGTGTGACCAGTCTAGTACTGGCATCCATATTTTGTTAGGGAGCGTATGGATATATCCTAGGTTTATGTATTTGTATGTTATGGTGACCAGGTGGTGTGTGCCTTACACTCCTTCTCACACTTTTATTACTTAGAGGTCTCCCCTCTTCGTATACTTGTATTGCTTTAGTATGATTTGACGGATTATGTATGTAGTTCCTATGGCACATCCTTATATAAACTTTTCCCTTACTTCATTATTCTCTTGATTCATTTTCTATTCAGTTCTCATGCATTCTTGATTCTTAGTTCTCTTTAAAATTCGTATGACTTTCATGATTATACTTTTCGTGTGTATTCTTATTACTTCGTTGCTTATGCTTATTTACCGTTATGTTATGTTATATATATCTGTTCACTGGGCTTTTTAAGCTCAGCCGCATGTTTTCTTTTCTTATGCGGCAGGTAATAAGCGGGGCGACGGGCTTGGGAATGAGAGAGAGTAGAACTTAAAGACCTATTTATTTATCATTTCGTTGTCCATTGTTTCGGACTTTCATTTCTTTTAGTACTTTGAATATTATTTTACTTTGGTTTTGTTTGGTTAACCCACTATGCATTTAGGATTATCTTTTGATACTAGTCTTGATGTTCGAGACTTGGTTATTTATTTAAAAGACTTCCGCTTGCGTAATGTATGCTTTGTATGACACCATAATGTGATATCTTGGCCTTGTCGGGTCGGGGTGTTACAGTTATGGTATCAGAGAGCTGGGTTTGACCTGTAGAACCTTAGAAATGACCTGTGAGGATATTGGGTAGACACTAGGCTTTTCGTTTGACGCGATCTCTTTCATCATATTTTGACCCTTACGCTTGTTTTGTCCTTTTGTCTCGTTTATGACCTTTCAGATGGTGAATACTCGTCGGAATAAGGAACCCTCTGGTGCTGCTTTGGATGCAGCGGTGCAGCGAGCTATTGATGTGTTACTTCCCGGTTTGACTGCACGCATCACGGACGAGATTAGGAGGAACACCGCTAGTGGTAGTGGTAATGGCGGTGGTGGTGGTGATGCTCCACCAGTGTCGATCCATGTGTGGTTGGAGCGTTTCGTTAAGCAGAAACCACGTTCGTTCAGTGCTGCTACTTCTCCTGTGGAGGCGGAGAATTGGATATCTCACATTGAGAAGATATTCGAGGTACTTGGTTGTGACGATGGGTTTAAGGCATGTTTGGCTAGTTACAAATTTGAGGGAGATGTCCTCAGTTGGTGGAAGGCATATTGGATGGCTAAGGGAGGTGATGAGTTTGTTGCTGGGTTATCATGGGCTGAATTTCGGGAGATATTCTTTCTTCAGTACTTCCCTAGATCAGAGAAACAGAAGTTTGAGCGTGACTATCATCATATTTTCCAGTTGGATAGGGAGTCGAGTGCGGAGTATATGAAGAGGTTTATGAGACTTGCGGGTTTCTTGGGTACGAAGGCTGGGACTCCGGAGGAGCAGGCGATGCATTTTAAGTGGGGGTTACGTGATGAGTTGCTAGAAGGTATTCTAAATATTGATTTTACTGATGTGGCACAAGTTGCCAATGCGGTCTGTAATAAGGAATTGATGCAAGAGAGGTCTAGACGTGGAGTGAAGAGGACTCATGAGAGTGATCATCAGCAGGTTCAGGGTAATAGTCAGAGGAATGCTACTTCGAGGGGTAATGAGTTTCAGGGTAATGACAGGCGTAGTAACAACAACATTGGGCAGAATCAGCGGTCAGGCCGTGACCAACAGTTCAGGGGTCAACAGAGTCGTGGTATTCAGCAGGGTAATCGTAGTGCTACTTCTTCAGCAGGGCAAAGGAATGTGGGGGAACAGCTTCCACCTCCTCCTATTTGTGTTGAGTGTGGAAAAACTCATCCTGGTCGTACTTGTTATAAGGCTACTGGTGCCTGTTTTAGTTGTGGTGAACTTGGACATCGGGTTAGGGAATGTCCGAAGGCGAGTGGCACCAACCGTGGGAATGGAAATGGTGGGCAGCAGGATTCTAAGGGTCGAGTTTTTGCACTAACCAGGGATCAAGCTGCGGGTACTTCTGGAACTGTCTCGGGTATGCTGTATTTATTTGATCGTCCAATTTTTGCTTTATTTGATACTGGTGCTACACATTCTATGATATCGTCTACATCTGCTAAACACATTAATACAACCGCAATACCATTAAACTATGCTTTATCTATCTCAACACCAATGAAGAATTCCGTGACCATCACTCATGAATACGTGAACTTTTCTCTTCGTTTCGACGATAGAGTTCGCTCTACAAATCTTCTTCCTCTAGATATGTACGACTTTGATGTGATTTTGGGTATGGATTGGTTGTCGGAGCATCGAGCTACGATTGACTGCCATACCAGACGTGTGATTTTTGGTGATCCTTGTAATCCTGAATTTGTTTACCAAGGTTCTCGGCTTGGTAAACCTATTAAGATCATATCCGCTATGAAAGCTCGCTCTTTACTGACACATGGTTGTGAAGGTTTTTTAGCTTCGATTAAGGATTCATCTTTGGAAATTCCTAGTATGGAGAGCCTTCCGGTTGTTCGTGAATTCCCAGATGTATTTCCTGATGAACTCCCAGGCATGCCGCCTGAGTGTGAGGTTGAATTCTCGATTGATTTAATTCCGGGTGCTGAACCCATCTCTAAGGCTCCTTATCGTATGGCTCCTGTTGAATTGAAGGAATTGAAAGAGCAGTTACAGGAATTGCTTGAATCTGGTTCTATCCATCCCAGTGTTTCTCCGTGGGGTGCTCCGGTGTTATTTGTTAAGAAGAAGGACGGTAGCATGAAATTATGTATCGACTACCTCGAACTTAACCGTATCACTATTCGTAATCGTTATCCACTTCCCCACATCGATGATTTGTTTGATCAGCTTCAGGGAGCGAAATTCTTTTCCAAGATCGATTTGAGGTCTGGATATCACCACCTACGTGTGAAGGAACAGGATGTTCCTAAGACCGCGTTCCGTACTAGATATGGCCACTACGAGTTCTTGGTCATGCCGTTTGGGTTGACGAATGCTCCAGCTGTTTGAATGGATTTGATGAATCGGATTTTTCACGAATACTTAGATAATTTCGTGATCGTGTTTATTGACGACATCTTGGTTTACTCTAAGACTAAGGAGGAGCATGAATACCATTTCCGTGTTGTTTTGGAGACTCTGAGGCAGAAAAAGTTGTATGCCAAGTTTTCTAAATGCGAATTCTGGTTAGGACAAGTTGCATTCTTAGGTCATGTCGTTTCCGCAGATGGTATCACCATGGATCCGGCAAAGGTTGAGGCTATCACCAAGTGTCCAAGACCGACCAATGTGACTGAGATCAGGAGTTTTCTTGGACTGGCTGGTTATTACAGGAGGTTTGTTGAGGGTTTTTCTCGTTTGTCGTTACCGTTGACTCAGCTTATGCGCAAGGGAGAGAAGTTTGTATGGACCGACGAAAGAGAAGCTAGTTTTGAAGAGTTGAAGAAGAGACTTGTTTCTGCGCCGATTCTTACTCTACCATCAGGTTCAGGAGGTTATCAGATCTACAGCGATGCTTCGAAAAAGGGTTTGGGTTGTGTTTTAATGCAGCATAGGAAAGTGATTGCATATGCTTCTAGACAGTTGAAACCGTATGAGGCGAACTATCCTACTCATGATCTTGAATTAGCTGCCGTTGTCTTTGCTTTAAAAATCTGGAAGCATTATCTTTATGGTGAGAGTTGTGATATATTCACTGACCATAAGAGCCTGAAGTATATCTTTACCCAGAAGGAATTGAACATGCGACAGAGACGTTGGTTGGAGTTGTTGAAGGACTATGACACTAATATTCAGTATCACCCTGGAAAAGCCAATGTTGTGGCTGATGCCTTGAGTCGTAAGTCAGGAATGATTGCTAGTCTTGACTTTGAGCCGAGGATTCTTAATGACTTAGAGCTTATGGAGGTTGAGCTGTGTGTTCGGGGTCATGATGGTTTTTGGGCTAGCTTGAAGGTGGAGTCTGATTTGATGTTGAGGATTAAGGAAGCTCAGAAAGACGATGGTGAGTTATGGGCTATTGTACAGAACGTTGAGGATGGTAAACAGTCAGAATTTCGTGTGGATATGGATGGTGTTGTTTGGTTTGGTGATCGTCTATGTGTTCCAGATAATTCTACTCTTCGTGAAGCTGTGCTTTCTGAGGCACATAGTTCTCTGTTCTCTATTCATCCAGGTTCGACTAAGATGTACCATGATCTTAAGCAACATTTTTGGTGGAATGGGATGAAGCAGGATGTAGCTTTGTATGTGGCTAGATGTATGACTTGTCAGCAGGTTAAGATTGAACATCAACGTGCAAGTGGTCTCTTGCAACCTCTCGACATTCCTACATGGAAATGGGACCAGATATCTATGGACTTCGTTACCGGTTTACCTCGTACTCTTCGGAAGCATGACGCGATTTGGGTCGTTGTTGATCGTCTGACCAAATCTGCGCATTTTCTCCCCATTCGTGTTGATTATTCTGTGAGTCATTTGGCTCAGGTTTTTCAGCAGGAAATTGTTCGGTTACATGGTACGCCGTCTTCTATTGTGTCCGATCGTGATCCTCGTTATACGTCTCGTTTCTGGAAGGGGTTACATAAAGCTTGGGGTACGCGGCTTAGATTCAGTACGGCATTTCATCCTCAGACTGATGGACAGTCGGAGCGGACAATTCAGACCTTGGAGGATATGTTGAGGTCTTGTGCTTTAGAGTGGACAGGCCACTGGGATGATTACTTGTGTTTGGTGGAGTTTGCTTACAATAATAGTTGGCATGCTAGTATCAGAATGGCTCCATTTGAGATGTTATATGGGCGTAAGTGTAGAGCGCCGGTTTGTTGGAATGAGGTTGGGAACGACTCATTGAGGGACCAGAATTAATTAAGATTACTAATAAGAAGGTGGCTGTGGCCAGAGAGAAGTTGAAGGAAGCTCGTACTAGACAGAAGAGTTATGCTGACCGTCATCGTCGTGATGTTGTGTTTAACTCTGGTGATCGTGTTTTCTTGAAGGTTTCTCCTTTTCGAGGCGTTAAGCGTTTCGGTATGAAAGGGAAGCTTAGTCCACGCTATATCGGTCCGTTTGAGATTCTTGATCGGGTTGGTGAGGTATCTTATCGATTGGCGCTACCTCCCCAATTATCGCATGTGCATGACGTTTTTCATGTGTCACTTCTTCGTGGGTATAATTATCATCCGCTTCATGTTGTGTCTTGCCCGTTCGATCAGATTCGAGAAGATCTTTCGTATAGTGAAGAACCTGAAGCTGTTTTGGAGCGTCAGGAAAGAGTCATGAGAACTAAAACCATTCCATTCGTAAAGATTCTTTGGAAGAATCATCCTGAGAGCGAGGCTACTTGGGAGACCGAAGAATCAATGCGATCCAGTTATCCACATTTTTCTTTTTGACTTGGTACGTATTCATTTGATATCGCTTTCGATTTCGTATTTCTATTTCGATTTTGTATTTCAATTTCGCGGACGAAATTTTCTTTTAAGGAGGGAAGAATTATAACACCCTAAATTAAATACGACTTATAAAATACGCTATAAATTAAAACTTGAGTTATATAACATGTTATGACTCGAAACCATACAATATGAACATATAACCTAAAGTAAAATGTGAAATGATACAAGAACTTTATAAATAAAGTATGGCACGTTTAAGAAGGCCTCTATAGGCCGAAAATCATAAAATATGTACACAACATATTTATAAAAGATAAGTATGAAATAATTTGGCTAATTTGGAAAGTGCTAATCACCCTTTGATCACCCCTAATTCACGGCCCATCCCTCCTAATCCTTCTATCCCATAACCGTGTATACATGCATCTCTCCAACAACAAACCCTAAAACTTTTTCTCTCTACTCCATTTTGACGGCAAGAAAACCAAACCAAAACCCTAAAAAAACTTTGTTCCATTCGACACAAGGAGAAGAGGAGAAACAATAGCTTGATCATGCATTGTCAATATACAATTCGTATACATCCATAGTAAGGTAATCGAATACACATTATTTAATCCATTCGAATTTGTTGAACAAAACATAACCGATCCTTGTATATTTTTCTTGCATTCGATCTTGATCAAGAGAAGGAGAAGAGAAGTGTTGGTGATTCGTTGAGACCTTGTTCTTTTAATCCCTATTCGAATTATACAAGAGGTACCATATAAACTTCAATCTATAATAATACTTTCGGATCAATATGTATTAATATGTGTCAATATAATTAATTATGTTATTGAAATCGGATATATATAAACAAAATAATCTATCAGAAATTTTGTCCTACCTAAACGAATTTTAAACCAATGATACAAACATGAATTTTAGTGGTTCTTTGGTCTAAAACTGAATTCAGTGAAATAGTGATCAAATAAAATTGGTTTGATGATTTTTAGAGGTCGGAAAGGCAACCGTTTGATTTTTAGAAATTCATGTGTCAAAACTGCATTTCGGGGTATGAAAATTCAAGCGTGTTCTATGATTTTTAATTTAAAATCTATAACGATTCAATACCTAAAATTTTGGCAGAATGATATATGGTATATGAGTTAATTTTTGTAATTTTTATGGATTTTTCTGAGATGTTTAACCGGGGTGAATAATTACATACTTTCGGGGTGTTCCAGCAGATCAAATTCGGGAAGATGTTGTAGTTGTCGATTTTTAGTTTGTACTTTTACTATTTAATAAAATCTAGAAAAATTACATAAAATACTTAAGACATATAGGTATATCTGGGTAAAAGTATAGAATTTTATAAGCTCGTTTAAGGTGTGTTAAAAATAGCTAAAGTCGGATCTGTTTTCAATGGTAATGCTGAATTTAAGTAGTTACTTATTTAAAACACTTATAAGCATAATTGTTTCACCTTTTGAACCTAAATGAGTTAATTTTCATCTTAAAGGTATTTAACTAATGTTTTGATTAATTTTCATATTAACCTTTAACTTTGGCATAATTGCAATAGTAACCCTAATCTTTGAATAGTGATAATATGAAACCCAAAATATATGAATCAAACCCTAAAACTGCTAATTCGGGAAATATAACTTAATTATGACCTAATTGAATGTATGTAACCCTAATTGGAGTTTAATCACTTTAAATGATCAATTAAAATGACTTGTGTAATTAGAAACCCTAATCTCACATTTACTTAATTTGGAAACCCTATTTTGACTTGTAAAACTCTAAATTGTGAAATGACATCATTTTATAATTATATTAATATATGAAACTCAATTTTGACATTAATAACTATTTAAACCTTTTTAAATACTATTTACTATTTTTAGAAACCCTAAATTGCTTTTAAACCTAAATATGGAAAGTTACCTAAAATGGAAAGAAAACTAAAATGAAACCTTTATGATTATGAAACTATGAAACTTATAAGTAAACTTATGATTATTGTAGATCGGGTGAAGAAGGAGTGATCCCCTGCTTCCATTCATTTTATTGCTTTGATAAGGTACAGATATTCTTTCCCTTTTCAGTAGGGATATTTCTATCGATCCTATGCCTGATATGATTCCCTTATTTGACTCATGACTTTCATTGTATGATTGTCATTCTTATTGATTCATTCTGACATTTATTTAAATGTCTCTGCTATGCTATACTTATGCTTTGCCATGCTTATTGAGTTACTATCTTGTTTCTCTTGCCATGCTAGATTATTATTGTTGTATGCTATGATAGATCTGTGCCTGAGCTAACCTAGTTGTGGAGGTACCATGACCATGTCTTTGATGGCACCCTAGGCATGACACTCCCGTAGAGGTGTGATAGATCTACGGCGTTCCCCCTTATGTTATGATTTATTGTGTACACTATTGGCCAACTTTATATATGTGTGACCAGTCTAGTACTGGCATCCATATTTTGTTAGGGAGCGTATGGATATATCCTAGGTTTATGTATTTGTATGTTATGGTGACCAGGTGGTGTGTGCCTTACACTCCTTCTCACACTTTTATTACTTAGAGGTCTCCCCTCTTCGTATACTTGTATTGCTTTAGTATGATTTGACGGATTATGTATGTAGTTCCTATGGCACATCCTTATATGAACTTTTCCCTTATTTCATGCATTCTTGATTCTTAGTTCTCTTTAAAATTCGTATGACTTCCATGATTATACTTTTCGTTTGTATTCTTATTCCTTCGTTGCTTATGCTTATTTACCGTTATGTTATGTTATATATATCTGTTCACTGGGCTTTTTAAGCTCAGCCGCATGTTTTCTTTTCTTATGCGGCAGGTAATAAGCGGGGCGACGGGCTTGGGAATGAGAGAGTGTAGGACTTAGAGACCTATTTATTTATCATTTCGTTGTCCATTGTTTCGGACTTTCATTTCTTTCAGTACTTTGAATATTATCTCTTTACTTTGGTTTTGTTTGGTTAACCCACTATGCATTTGGGATTATCTTTTGATACTAGTCTTGATGTTCGAGACTTGGTTATTTATTTAAAAGACTTCCGCTTGTGTAATGTATGCTTTGTATGATACCATAATATGATATCTTGGCCTTGTCGGGTCGGGGTGTTACAAATTAGATACAGCCTGTGTGCATCGCACGGGTCTGAAGAATCGACAAAGTCCGCCCGACGCAATCTTGGTTATACATTGTTATATATTTAGCCATCTGCACAAACATTACGCACAAAGCATCTAATACAAATAGTCTATTATGAAACATTAAGCCCAAAGCAACTAAAACAAATCAAATACATCACATATAACTAATTACCTAAAACCTATACTACAAACATAAAAAAAGAAAATGACAATAACAAAAAAATAAGCTATAAGCTTCTCAAAAGGCAAGAAACAACATCCGACGCAATCTTGATAACACATTGATATAAATTCAACCATCTGCACCAACATTACGTACAAAACACGTAGATATTCAACCAAAAACCAAGCCGGTGCATCGCACGGCCTCGTAAAGCCTCGTTATTATTAAGAGGAAGTTATGTGCTCACTTAAAAGTAATTTCACTTGGTATAATTTATATTCAAACAGGGGAAGATTGTTGGGCCAATTCAAGGCCCAATGGTTTCTGGCTAGATTTAAACATAAATTAGACTAAGTAAAGAAGACTCACTGATAAGGAAATCAGTGAGCAACCTCAGCAAAGTTCAAGTAAAAGACATCGCCAAGGAATCAAAGATAACTTGAAGACATACTCTTTAGTTGATACGGAGTCAGCTAGTATGTATAAGAAACTAGAAGCTGAAGGACAAAGGTTCATCAGGGGTCGACAATGCCTTGGTGAACCTATCAGCGACCTTAGAGTTTAATTGCAAACTTATACTTTGTTTAAGCTTGTTCAGAGAGCAATATCATTGTCATTCAATTAAGAATTAACTCCGTATAACATTTTGTAATTCTCTGATTTTTTCTAATAAAAATTATATGATTGAAAAGTTATATTTGTGTTCTCATTTAAACTGTTTTACTTTGTTTCACAAACATGCCAAGGATTTGGCACTACAACAATGGATGTAATTCGTAAGACGTTTGACACGTTTAGAGATAATATTTTGCGATAGTATCAAAAGTAGACAATTAGTGCAAAATTGAACAAACTAAGGTGTCGTTTGTTTTTTCAAAGGTTTTATATCTTCATCTGCAAATCATGTCTACAGAAGAAGAGATACATCTAAAGTTTTCATCTGCAAGGAAGAAAACCGTTTCTTTTTTATGCTTAAAAAAAAGAATGAAAGAGAAATAAATAGGGTTTGTGTTGAAGAAATGAGAATAAGTGAAAGTTTATGTTTAATTTT
Organism: Artemisia tridentata subsp. tridentata; assembly: GCA_021014915.2. Classification (NCBI taxonomy): domain Eukaryota; kingdom Viridiplantae; phylum Streptophyta; class Magnoliopsida; order Asterales; family Asteraceae; genus Artemisia; species Artemisia tridentata. Next base: position 184,298,365 of record CP139504.1, on the reverse strand, counting down.
TGAAGATATAATAAGTGAAAAGAAGCACTTATTTCTGCAGAAAAAACAACAAAAATCTCTGCGTGTCCGCAAACAAAAGAAGAAAAAAGAGGAAAAAGTGCTTCTTAAAAAAACAAACGACAACTAAGATACGAATTTTCCACTTGATCAATTATATCCCAAAGCCTTTTTTCCACACCAAATAACAAACTATAGTAGACATTAACTTTCTGTCACGTACTAATAAACTATAGTAGACATTAAGGTGGCGTTTAGTTGGAAAACATTTTCTTTCATTTCATATTTCTTGTTTTGTAGGAAAATGGAGGGGAGTTTTATTTCCACAAAACAATGGAAAATTTAAAAAAAGCGTTTAGTTTGAGAAACATGTGTTTGTGTTTTCCATTTTGCAAAACTAGAAAACATGTTTAAGTGTTGTTGTTTTATATTTCAATTCTCTATTCACCTTTGTAGTATTATAAAAAACATTTTCAAAACATAAAAAACAATATTATAAACTAAACCAACTAAATATAAAATAACTAAAAAATCTATAACGAAAATAAAGAATTAAAAAACGTATAATATAACATCAAATAACATAAAAAAATCTTCAATGGGACTTTATTAATTCGCAAAACGTTAAAATAACTAAAAATATTTTTTTTTTTTTTTTTACTTTTTCGTCTTTTTTTACGTTTTTCGTCCATTTTTTACGTTTTCGTCCATTTTTTACGTTTTCGCCGTTTTATATGTTTTCGTCTCTCGTTTAGTTTTTTTACGTTTTCGTTCGCTTTTTTATTTACGTTTTTTACGTTTACGTTTTTTACGTTTCTAAATATAGTGTTTCATCCATTTTACGTTTCGACCATTTTACGTTTTCGTCTGTTTTAACGTTTCGTTCGCTTTTTGAGTTTTCGTCTATTTTTAAACGTTTTTATCGTTTTTTACGTTTGTCAAACAGAAACCTAAAAAAATGTAAAAAAATGACGAAAACGTAAAAAAGATAAAAATGATGAAAGATAATAAATGGAGAAAACGTATAACAACAGACGAAAACGATAAAAAACGGATGAAAAGTAAAAAAATGGACGAAATGTAAAGAACAACGAAAACGAAAAGAAAACGACGAAAAAAAAAAAAAAGACCAAAACGTAAAAATTTAGACGAAAAGTAAAGAAATAGACGAAAACGTAAAAATCGGACGAGAACGTAAAGAATCGGACGAAAACGTAAAGAATCGGACCAAACGTAAAGAATCGGACGAAAACGTAAAGAATCGGACGAAAACGTAAAAAATCGGACGAAAATGTAAAAATTCAGACGAAAACGTAAAAAATAGACGAAAACGTAAAGAATCGGACGAAAAAGTTAAAAATGGGACTAAAACGTAAAGAATCGGACGAAAACATAAAAATCAGACGAAAACGTAAAGAATCGGACGAAAACGTAAAGAATCGAACGAAAACGTAAAAAATCGGACGAAAACGTAAAAAATCAGACGAAAACATAAAAATTCAGAAGAAAACGTAAATAAAACAGACGAAAACGTAAAGAATCGGATGAAAACGAAAAAGGTCAGACGAAAACGTAAAGAATCGGACGAAAACGTAAAGAATCGGATGAAAACGTAAAGAATCGGACAAAATCGTAAAGAATCAGACGAAAACATAAAGAATCGAACGAAAACGTAAAAATTTAGACGAAAACATAAAAAACAGACGAAAACGTAAAGAATCGGACGAAAACGTAAAAAATTGGACGAAAACGTAAAGGATCAGATGAAAATGTAAAGAATCGGACGAAAACGTAAAAAATGGGACGAAAACATAAAGAATCGGACGAAAACGTAAAGAATCGGACGAAAACGTAAAAAATGGACGAAAACGTAAAAATTCATCCGAAAACGTAAAAAAACGGACGAAAACGTAAAGAATCGGACGAAAACGTAAAAAATCAGACGAAAACGTAAAAAAAAACAAAAACGTAAAAAATCGGACGGGACGTAAAAAAACAAATGAGAACGTAAAAGAATGGACGAAAACGTATAAAGACAGAAGAAAACGTAAAAAATCGGATGAAAACGTAAAAAAACAGACGAAAACGAACAAAAAGAGACAAAAACGTATAAAAACGGATAAAAACCGACGAAAACGTATAAAAATGGACGAAAACGGATTGGGAGTATTTTAAAGGAAAATAAGTGAAAAAAAAAAAAATGTTTTGTAATTTTGTGTATTAAAGTTGGAAATAGGAATTTTGTGTTTTGTAGAGAATTTTATTGGAAAACAATAATTTGAACGTGATCTCTGTTTTCTTTGTTTTTTACAAAACATTTTGTGAAAAACAAGGGTGTTTTCCCATAACTAAACGCACCCTAACTTTCTGTCACGTACTAATAATGGACATGGTATAATCCATTGCGTATCTTTCGTATTTGTTAGTGGTTATTATGCATTTCTAAGTCTACTCTTTTTGTTTTTTTAAGAAAGACTTGGAAGTCTACCCTTGAAAACGAAACGTAAATGTTATAATCTATAAGAGACCAGTACTCTTCTCCAATTTAAGGATATAATATAAGCTAAAGCTAAAGCTAAATTATCAACTACACCATGTTCAACTTCTTCGTTTTACATGCACTCTTTTGTTTGCTCCTCCTTTTCACCACCACAGCCACCGCACAACCATACAACGCCACCGAACACTTCCTCCTCAACTACGGTTCATCCTCCAACATCACTTCTGAATAGAAATGGGACGGAGATGAACGTTCTGAATTTGTACCATCAAACATCACTACAAGTTCATTTTCATCCACTCCCTTGTTCCTAGATACTTTAGTTCCCCAAATTCCTTATTCCACTACTCGTGTTTTTAACACTTCTTCATTTACCTACACGTTTCCAGTTTCTGAAGGGCCAAAATTCGTCCGCCTCTTTCTATCCTGCCACATATTCTGGCCTCAGCGCAACCAATCTTTCTTCTCTGTATCATCCAATGGATACTCTCTTTTAACAAACTTCAGTGCTTTCCTAACTGCCTCCTCTTTGGGTAAGACCCGCTCTGATGCAGGAGTTGATGGTCCTTCCGTTCCGCACTTTGTCAAAGAGTTCCTAATCTACGTAAAAGATTGCCAAATCTTACAACTTACCTTTAAACCCTCACCCAACTCATATGCATTCATTAATGATATTGAAGTTGTTTCAATGCCACAAAATCTGTATTTTAATGCTACGAATCCGAAACCTGTTGGGATGATTACAGGACCAAATATTAATAACGGCACTGCAGTTGAAACTGTTTACAGGCTAAATGTGGGAGGGGAATAAATATCAGGAACCCATGATACTGGGATGTACCGGTTTTGGGATCAAGATGATAAGTACATATACAGAGCAGCAACTAGGCAGACGACCGTTTATGAGAATCCGATCATGTACACTATAGAGACTCCAAACTATACAGCACCCGAGCTTGTTTATGAAACCCAAAGAAGTATGGGCCAGCTGGCTGACAGTTACAATCTAACATGGATACTTGTTAGAGTTTAAATGGAAAAATATTATCGTGTATGACTAGATTCGAACTCGGGTTCGAGGGATTGCACACTTTACGTATGAATGACTAACGTAAATAATTAATTTATATAATTGTTATATATATTTAATTATTTGGACACGAAATGAGGACTAACGGACGTTAAGTAGTTAACCGAATTGACTAACGATCGTTAAGTAAATAGTGGAAGGACTATTAGTGAAATAAGGGGATTAGAAGGATCTAGAACCTCTAAACCTTGGACTAGGCCGATCGGTCCTTAGGGGATAAAAACCCTAATCGGCCCAACTTGGTCACCAAGCTACCATTCACTATAAATACAATGCCAAGGGTCTTTAGTTTTAGAGCTAGTGCATTGTTATTAACCCTAAACTATTCTCTCCTCTCCTCTTGCCCATAACTGGTCGAACAACTATTGTAGGGTGTCGATCCATAGCTTTCAAGTAAACAAAGTTAGTTTGGTTTTCTTGTGTCCAATTGCTAGCACCATTCGTTAGCCGCTTATAGTACGTGTGTACAAGAGCTCGTTAATTACTAGTTAATTACTTACTTTAGTAATTAATCTTGGATTGTGGAACAAAACGGTAAGGGGTTCCACGTTAATCCGTTTGGTTGTTCAAGTGAAGGAGAAAGAAGATTTGATCCTTGTTCTTGCTAGGATCATAACGGTACGTTTCTTATTTAATATTCGGTAATACTATTATGTGTTAAATTAGATCCTTGCTTCCGCTATTACGTGCTTTGATGTTTATTTATTTATTTGAATGTCAAGATATTTAAATTCCAACAGTGGCATCACGAGCCAATTTAACATGTAATTGTTATTATCGAAACACATAATAAAAATCAAATCTTGATTTGGATTTACATGTTTGTTAGTCGAATTTTTTTTAGGGTTTTATTACTAGATCTAAAAATTAATTCGAACCATAATTTAGGGGGGGGGGGGTTTTCGACCCTTGTTAATTAAAAAGTTAGTTTTGTAACCCTAAATTAGGACATGTTTATGTGTTTATTTGAATAAGGGTTACGTTCCTGGTTAATTCATGATTCTTCATGCAAGGAATTATGAATTAGGGTTTGTTTTATATGCTACATGTTTTAGATAAATCTAAAATTAGGGAAGACCTAATATATATTAAATTAATGAATCGGTTATGTGCTATGTGGTATTTAATTATTAAAACTTACGCGGCCAATTGTTGGCGTCTGTGGTCCATTGGGTACAATGCGCTCGAAAACCAATGGGAGTTTTATTAATTATATACATAATAATTACACATATAGATTATTAATAGGATTTATCAAAAGGTTTGCATGTGGCTATATGATTTAATTGTTAAGATTATATGCGTTATTTGTGTTTATTTAATTTTTGTTAAAATTACTTGTCTTATTTGTTTAAATTGTTCTTGAATTGTAAGCAAAAAGAGGGTGATTTTTGGTATAAAAATTAAATTGACCTAATAACTATGAAACATTAATGTGGTAAATTATTTATTGCCAAGTCTTATGTGCCGACAGTGGTTCGCTTCGCACGGTAATTTGCTCCCAGGCGAGACTAGCAATTTAATAATTTACTACATAATTTTATAAGACTTAGAATCATAAACTTTTAATTGATTGATGCAACTGTACAAATGGTCGAAGCGGCGGACCTAATTTGACAAACTATAAAGTGGGTATAAGGTTGGTTTCGCATTAAATTGTGGCCTTAAAGAGACTCCATTCTGTCTCTCCGCTCGCTTGTGCGTCAAATTAGACTTACCAAGTACACCATTATATGTACGAAGTATCTTAAGGCAAAGTTGTAAGTTACTCAACGCCTCAATTAAAACTTTGTTGATTTAACTCTTAGCGAATTGGTAATTAAAATTGTTTTGAAAACTTATGATACAAAGATGAGTGCATGCTTCTTTGTACATATTTTGATTGTCACATCAAAATAAATACCCTTAAAATTTAAGTCCATGCTATCTAATTATAAGAGACACTTGAAGTTAATATCTGGCGTAAGTGAGACCTTGACACAGATATTAATGACAAGGTAAATTGCATACTTTTATTGCTAGCAGATCAACTGATGTGATAAAATTATGTGAATTTACATGTTTCTAAATTAGACGACTTAATTAAGTTATAAGTGAGACCTTGAGACTTAAAGCATGAGATGGGAAGAAACATGCTTACATTGCAAATTGTTTGGCAAATGTAATTCCCATAACTATCTAGGAGTCGGAAATTATTTTGCCGATTATTGTACGACAAGTTACCATCTTTTGTACTTTCACTACTAGCAGATCAACTGATGTAGTGGAACTATGAAAAGTTGGATCCTAATTTTCAAGAAAATTAAATGGTTATATTGTATTTCCTGGGTAGTTTTCTTTTCTTGAAAAGTGTATTATCGAAAATACTAATATTTGAACTTATTTCTGTAGAAATGGCTCAACCCAACAACACTTCTGCAAGTTCTACCTTCAAATTATTTTTGAAGGAGAAAAATCGACTAGCCCTGAAGCAATTTTGGATTTGATCAGAAAATTGTATTGTTGTAGGCAAGGGGATGGTAAACCAGTAGCTGATCATGTGTTGGTCATGAAGAGTTACATGGACCAGCTATCACAGATCAACTATGTTGTTCCTGAGGATACATGTGTGAACCTAATCATCCAATCCTTGAACAAGGATTTTATGGGTTTCGTTCAGAATTACAACATGCATTGCTCGGGGAAGACAGTAACGGAATTGCTCGCAATGCTCGTTGACTATGAAAAGGGTTTACCAGTCAAGGTTCCTACTCCTGAGGTATTAGCTGTAAGAGGAGGTAGGGTTCAAAAACCAAAACCGCAGAATAAGGGGAAAGGTAAAGCTGCTGATAAGGGTAAACAAGTTTTGGCCTATCAGCCTGAACCTAAGAAGGCCCCTAAGAAGAACAAGCCTAATCCCAATAAGAAGGATCAAGGTTGTCATCACTGCCACGAGACTGGACACTGGAAGAGGAACTGTCCTCTTTATCTCGAGGAGTTGCGACAGAAAAAGCTGAAGGGTGAGACTGGATGCGGTATTCACATTTGTAATACGCTACAGGGATTTAGAGTGCAAAAGAGACTCGCCTATGGGGAGCAATTTCTGCAAGTGGGCAATGGTGCACAAGCAGCAGTTGAAGCCATAGGAATGTTTGAATTAGTTTTGCCTTCGGGCTTGATACTGAATTTAAATAATTGTCATTATTCACCATCTATTGTTAGAGGTGTTATTTCTTTTGCTTGTTTGTTGAATTTGGGATTTCATCATACTATTTCTGGCAATAAGATTTCTGTTTCATTAAATAATGTTTTTTATTTTGATGCGATTGCTGTAAATGGTGTGTTTGAGATTAATATGAATGAACATAGTGATTATAATTCGATGTATAGCATCAACAATAAGAGAGTCAAGAATGTCTTGGATTCGTCTTATCTTTGGCATTGTCGACTTGCCCACATAGGCAAGACTCGCATGCAAAAGCTGCAACGTGATGGGCTTTTGAAAGATATCAATGATGAATCATTTGATAAGTGCGAATCTTGTATATCTGGGAAGATGACCAAGAAACCTTTTAATAACCGTATTGAAAAGGCTGATGATCTACTTGGTTTAATACATACTGATGTGTGTGGACCACTTAGACATACGTCAAAGAGAGGTGCTAGCTACTTCTTAACCTTCACGGATGATTTCAGCCGTTATGGTTATGTTGATTTTCTTAAACATAAACATGAGGTATTTGAAACATTTAAGGTTTTTAAAGCTGAAGTAGAATTGCAACTTGGAAAGAAGATTAAAGCTCTTCGATCCGACAGAGGTGGTGAATACCTTAGTCAGGAGTTTAAAGATTATCTAAGTGAGAATGGAATTGTTCAGCATCTCACATCTCCATATACTCCACAACAAAATGGTGTATCTGAGAGAAGGAATCGTACATTATTAGATATGGTGCGATCTATGTTTAATCTTACTACTCTGCCGTTATCCTTTTGGGATTATGCCTTGGAATCTGCGATTCGCATATTAAACATGGTTCCAACCAAGAAGGTGGATAAGACACCCTATGAGTTATGGTTTGGGAAAACTCCTAACTTGTCATATCTTAAGGTCTGGGGTTGCGAGGCGTTTGTTAAACATGACTCAGCTGATAAAATCCAACAAAGATCTGTTAAATGTATCTTTGTAGGATACCCAAAGGAAACGATGGGTTACTACTTTTACTTTCCACCTGAACAAAAGGTAATTGTTGCCAGATATGCAGATTTTCTTGAAAAAGATCTAATATCTCAAGAATTCAGTGGGAGGCTCTATGATCTGGAAGATGATCAAGAGGATACATTACCTTCTAAAAACACTAGTGAACTTCCTGTGGAACCAGATAGTCTGGGTCCTCCACCTGAAGTTGATGTGATTCCCATTCGCAGATCCGCAAGGGCTGTGAAAGCACCTGAACGTCTATGTCTGAACGTAGAGATTGAAGAAACTATATTAGGGGACCTTGGAGAGCCTGATAATTATAGAGCTGCCATGAATGATCCTGAAAAGGATAAATGGCAGATTGCTATGAATGGAAAAATGCAATCCATGAAAGACAATCAAGTCTGGATTGAAGTAGACCTTCCTCCCAAAGCCAAGGTAGTTGGGAGTAAGTGGCTCTTCAAGAAGAAGACTGACATGGATGGCAATGTACACACCTATAAGGCCCGTTTGGTAGCTAAAGGCTTTACCCAAACATATGGCGTTGACTACGAGGAGACCTTTTCTCCTGTAGCTGACATTAGGGATATTAGGATTCTCATAGCCATAGCTGCGTACTATGATTATGAGATTTGGCAGATGGATGTAAAAACCGCCTTCTTGAACGGTCGTCTAGATGAAGACATCTATATGGCACAGTCTGAGGGGTTTCTGAATCCAAAATATCCAAACCGTGTATGCAAACTTCAAAGATCCATTTATGGATTGAAGCAAGCATCACATCAATGGAATAAAAGATTTGACGAAGAAATCAAAAGGTTTGGATTTACTCAGAATCTTGATGAGCCATGTGTATATCACAAAGCTAGTGGGAGTGGTGTTATTTTCCTAGTTCTATATGTCGATGACATATTGATCATGGGTAAAGACATTCCAAGTTTGAATAAGGTGAAAGCCTATCTTGGGAAATGTTTTTCCATGAAAGATCTAGGGGAAGCAGCATACATTCTGGGAATCAAGATCTATAGAGATAGATCAATGCGATTAATTGGTTTAAGTCAAAGTGCTTACATTGACAAGATATTGAAGAGATTCAATATGCAAAATTCCAGAAAGGGATTTTTGCCAATGCAAGTAGATCATGGCTTGAGTAGCAAAGCTTGTGCTTCAACTCCTGAAGAGGAGGCACGCATGAGAAGAGTCCCGTACGCTTCGGCTGTGGGATCTATTATGTATGCGGTGAGATGTACAAGGCCCGATGTGGTGTTTGCTCAGAACATTACCAGTCAATATCAGCATAATCTAGGTGAACTCCACTAGACGGCGGTGAAACATATTCTCAAGTATTTGAGAGCTACGAAGGATATGTTTGTAGTGTATGGGGGAAATCCAGAAGCAGAACTGTGTGTTACAGGTTACTGCGATGCATCCTGGAAGTGTGATAAAGATGATATGAAGTCTCAGACGGGTTACATCTTTGTCATCAATGGAGGAGCTGTGGATTGGAAGAGCAAGAAGCAGAGCACTATTGCGATGTCTGCTACAGAAAGCGAGTATATTGCTGCCTCAGAAGCTGCAATGGAAGCAGTCTGGATTAGGAAGTTCGTTTCAGGGCTTGGAGTTATGCCCTCAATCGAAAGACCTATAAAAATGTATTGTGACAATTCAGCCGCAATTACATTTGCCAATGAACCTGGAATCATGAAGGGCACCAGACATTTCCCGATTCGATATCACTATGTTAGGGAACAAGTGGATATTGGCGAGATCGAATTACTCAAAGTTCACACAGATAACAACTTAGCAGATCCATTATTTAGCTAATAGTTTCATGCATATCTGTGATTAGTGTTTGGATATTGGGATGTTGTAAAACAGTTATTAATTTTAATGGAATGAAATAATGGTTATGTTTTGTTATCATTTTCTTAATAATATATCCTATATTTGCATGTTTATATCCTTGAATATATTTATATATTCTAAACTGTCCGTTGCCAGTTAATGATATGGGAATATCATTAAATTAAGGTAAATCTGAGTATTGGTATAATATACTTGAAAGTATATTGATGCGTTGTCATGCCAATTTCACATGATATTCAAATTGTTTGAATATAGGACTTTATCCCGCCGACATGAGTTTACTTTATGGATCTTGTCATCAAGTAAATCATGAGTATATAGTTATCCTCAGACTTGAGATGCCAGATAACTGTCATGTATGTAGTGCATTTCTGTGATTCAATCTACCGCTATACGTAACTGGTAGCTATAAGGATTGTTTTCAGAAGCGTTGCGAAGTGCATGAGTTATGCTCGTAGTCAAGATAGAATTTGTTCCTTCAAACTGTTTGGAGTTTAATACTGCTGGGCCCCTCGTAGGATTGGTAAGATGTTTGTGTGGCACACACCAAGATCTCCCCTGAATGGTTTAGAAGATTTGGTAATCTTATTTAATCATAAACAACGAGAAACAGAATTATTAATAAAGAATGACTTAGATCCATATCTTTATTAATGTAGTATTAGAAGCAAAAGGATAAGTATGATGATGAATCATCGAATGGTTTTTTCCAGGAGAACCACCACCCGAGTTGTTCTGGGGGCATTGGCGTGTTGCTAGACGCTAACCAATGTCATTACAATTTTAATAGATTTCCAAGTGGGAGCTATTAGAGTTTAAATGGAAAAATATTATCGTGTATGACTAGATTCGAACTCGGGTTCGAGGGATTGCACACTTTACGTATGAATGACTAACGTAAATAATTAATTTATATAATTGTTATATATATTTAATTATTTGGACACGAAATGAGGACTAACAGATGTTAAGTAGTTAACCGAATTGACTAACGATCGTTAAGTAAATAGTGGAAGGACTATTAGTGAAATAAGGGGATTAGAAGGATCTAGAACCTCTAAACCTTGGACTAGGCCGATCGGCCCTTAGGGGATAAAAACCCTAATCGGCCCAACTTGGTCACCAAGCTACCATTCACTATAAATACAATGCCAAGGGTCTTTAGTTTTAGAGCTAGTGCATTGTTATTAACCCTAAACTATTCTCTCCTCTCCTCGTGCCCATAACCGGTCGAACAACTATTGTAGGGTGTCGATCCATAGCTTTCAAGTAAACAAAGTTAGTTTGGTTTTCTTGTGTCCAATTGCTAGCACCATTCGTTAGCCGCTTATAGTACGTATGTACAAGAGCTCGTTAATTACTTACTTTAGTAATTAATCTTGGATTGTGGAACAAAACGGTAAGGGGTTCCACGTTAATCCGTTTGGTTGTTCAAGTGAAGGAGAAAGAAGATTTGATCCTTGTTCTTGCTAGGATCATAATGGTACGTTTCTTATTTAATATTCGGTAATACTATTATGTGTTAAATTAGATCCTTGCTTCCGCTATTACGTGCTTTGATGTTTATTTATTTATTTGAATTTCAAGATATTTAAATTCCAACAATACTTACGGTTGATTCTGGGTTTTATTACATGCTTAGGCTCCATTTTTGCAGCATTATACCACAATACACAAGAAAAAGTCAGACAGTTTTCAAGGTCTTCATAAATAAACAAACTGCTGAGGAGGAGGCTGACTTATTCTACTGGACTAAAGGTACTGGGTATCCCGTGTTCAAGGATTACGTTGTGTATGTTAATGATCCAGATGGCCACAAAAGCAAGCAGGATTTGTGGCTTGCAATGCATCCAAGCAAATTATCTTCTGGATATCTTGATGGTTATTTAAATGGTTTGGAGGTCTTCAAGTTGAGCATGAACGGGAATCTTTCTAGCCCAAACCCGGAACTAAGCAGTTCTGTAAACCAACCGCCAAGCCCGGTGTCTCCCATAAAAGAGAATAGGAAGAAGAATCCGCACTATATCACGATCATTGGAGGTGTCGGTGGAGGTTTAGTCTTGCTGTCTGTTTTACTTTGTATAGTTTTACGTCAGCAAAAGAGAGTAAATCACCATAGTACAACCAACCAAAAGCCATCAAGGGGTTCAACCCCTAGTGATTCGTCACTGCCATCAGACCGTTCATGTCGTTTTACACTCGCAGAAGTGAAAGCTGCAACCAACAACTTTAACGACAATTGTGTTATTGGCAATGGAGGGTTTGGTAAGTTATACAAAGGGTATATAGACAACGCTGCAACGACTGTTGCAATAAAACGGCTCAACCCATCATCAAGCCAAGGTTTTCATGAATTCCATACAGAAATAGAGATGTTGTCTAAACTACGTCACGTTCATCTTGTGTCCTTGATTGGATACTGCAATGAAAATGGTGAGATGGTACTGGTGTATGACTACATGACTCACGGGACCCTACGGGAACATCTCTACAAGGCAAACAACCCTCTTTTATCATGGGAAGCACGTCTCAATATTTGCATTGGCGCGGCCAAAGGGTTGCATTATCTCCATACGGGTTCAAAACGAACAATAATTCACCGATACGTCAAATCCACAAATATCTTACTAGATGAGAATTGGGTTACTAAAGTAGCTGATTTCGGTTTGTCAAAGGTAGGCTCAAGAGATCCGTTACATAAACATGTTAGCACAATGGTGAAGGGTAGTATCGGGTATATTGATCCTGAATACTGCCGAAATCAGAAACTCACAGAAAAGTCTGATGTGTACTCATTTGGGGTGGTTCTGTTTGAAGTGCTGTGTGCAAGAGCTGTTATTGTTCCATGGTGCTTACAATGTATCAACTAGAATATTCTGTGCATCATTGCATTTATGTAGTTTCCTAATTAGAATATTCTGTGCATAATTGTATTTATGTAGTTTCCTTATTTTGTATTCATTCTGCTCAATCACAGGAGTAATGTTTGTAATTCTTTCATTATATAAAGGCACGAGTCCTCAATTAGTTTATTGAGGTTGATTACAATTGTCTTATATGGTATCAGCCTTTTCTCACTCCTCTCCCAAATAATCATCTTCTTTCTCGATCCTCTTTTTCAGACCCTCCTCCATGGCTGCTTCCACTGACAGCACCACAACCATGAATTCTGTCCCTCACCTCTCCCCTATCAAACTTTCTTCATCTAATTTTCTGGTTTGGCGGAATCACATGTCGTTACTTGTTGCTCTTCATAATTTATCAGGTCATATTGATGGTTCCTCTGTTGAACCACCGTCTACCGTCACCATAAATGACAAGGAAACCCCGAATCCAGATCTGGCCGTCTGGAATTCTGATGATAGAAAGGCCGCTCTTCTCCTCCTTTCTTCTCTGACTGAGGAAGCAGCGGCCGAGGTCCTCGGGCTCACAAGTGCTCGTCAGATCTGGCTTGCACTCGAGAACGCGTACAGTAACGCGTCTGTTGAACGTCTCCAATCTTTGAGGGATTCTCTACGCCAACTTCAAAAAGGTAGAATTTTCTCGTCGATTCCGACTCATTTGTGAACAACTTGCGGCAATTGGTCATCCTGTTGCCGCCATTGATAAGCTGCATTGGTTCTTATGTGGGCTTGGTCCTTCGTATGAGGTTTTTTCGACTGCTATTCGGGCAGCCAAACCGGCTCCTCTGTTCTGGGACTTGGTTGCTCAAGCGGAAAGCCATGAAATGTTTCTTCAGTCTCTTCATGGCATTGTTGCGCCACCGGCTGCATTTCACGTCCAACACAGGCGTGACTCTTCTTCGACAAGCCGGGGCCGTGGCTCTTTCTCTCATGGGAATCCCTCACGTGGTTCTCAGGGCCGAGGCCGTGGTCAGGGCCGTCGACCACCTCATTGTCAGCTATGTCGGACAAACAGGCATTATGCTTCATCATGCCCAGATCTTCAGTCCTATGCTTCACAGTCCACTGCTTTGGATGACAACCTTGCCAAGGCATTTCATGCCCAATGCCATGTGACAACAAATGAACTAGATTGGAATGCAGATTCAGGAGCAACGGCTCACATGGCCCCGAATCAGGAATCTCTTCATCATTCCACTCCTTATACAGGTACACATCAGGTTGTTTTTGGGAATGGTAAAACGCTTCCCATTACACACACGGGTTCATCCTTTATATCTCCTAATATTCCTTTACAAAACGTACTTGTCATTCCGAATCTCACAAAAAAGATTATTATCAATTAGTAAGCTGACTGCTGATCATGCTGTTGATGTCCTATTTTCTCAACACTTTTTCCATATTCAGGATCGGAAAACAAAACAGGTACTCACTAGAGGGACTTGCGAAAATGGACTTTATGTGCTCAAGGATGCACCTCGAGTTTTTGCTGCTGAAGTTTCTAATAAGGCCTCTTATGAATTATGGCACGCTCGCTTAGGCCATGTTTCTTATGATGTTATTTCAATTTTGAACAAGTTTGGTATTTTTTCTGTAACTTCATTATTGCCTAAACCTACTATTTGCACTTCTTGTCAGCTTGCAAAGGGCCAAAGATTGCCTTTTAATTCTAATATACAGCGTGCATGTTACCCATTGGATCGTGTTCACTGTGATTTGTGGGGTCCCTCACCAATAACTTCCACGGATGGTTATCGTTATTATGTTGTGTTTATCGACGATTATTCCCGATTTACATGGTTTTATCCTCTTAAAACCAAAACCGGTTTCTATGCGGTTTTACCCGCCTTTATCAAACTTGTCCAAACGCAATGTTCAAGAAAAATTAAAACTTTTCAGAGTGATGGAGGCACCGAATTTTTTAATCACACTGTTCGGAAAATTTTTGAAGAAAATGGGACATTTCATCGTTTCTCATGTCCTTATACGCCTCAACAAAATGGGCGTGCGGAACGTAAGCATCGTCACATTGTTGAAACAGGGCTTGCCATGCTATTTAATGCTCACGTTCCGGCTTCTTATTGGGTGGACGCCTTCACTTCTGCCACATTTATAATCAATCGGCTTCCAACTCCTATTCTTGACAACAAGTCGCCGTTTCAACTTCTCTTCAATCAAGTGCCCAACTACGAAAATTTTCGGGTTTATGGCTGCCAAGTTTTCCCATATTTACGCGATTACAATAAACACAAGCTTCAACCTCGAAGCTTACCTTGTGTCTTTATTGGTTATAGCTCTCAACATAAAGGATATCGATGCTTGGATCCTACTACTTCTCGGGTATTTATTACTCGCCATGCTCGGTTTAATGAATCTTCTCTACCATTTAAAAGCTCCTCTGCCACTTTGGATCTAAAAACATTGGAGCTCACTTCATTTCTTGATGATTTTCCTCAACCAAAACTCGCTACTACCGCCTCCTCTACCACCTCAAAACCTCATTCCCATCCTTTAACCAACCACCCATTACCCGACCCTTGTCCTCTTTGTGACCAGGCTTCGGGTCCACAACCACGCCCAACCATTTCATCTAATTTACCTGGCCCACAAACCTCCTCAACCACTACCAATCCACCCGACAATTCAATATCTTCCACTATATCCACTGCATCAGGCCCACCACCCTCCCCCATCAACTATGGCCCAATTTCCTCACCCACCTCCACAGTCGAGCCCAACCCACTTTCTACCAATCCGCCTATCTCTCCTGCTACTACCACAGACTCGCCTTTATCGAACACCGAACCTACCATTCCTACTGAAGTTCCACCCATTCCCAATCCCACCTCCAACTCTCACCCAATGACGACACGAGCCAAAGCAGGAATCCATAAACCTAAATATCAACCAGATTTTGCAGCCTTAAACACATATACCTTACACATTGCCTTGTCCTCTACCACAGAACCCCGCGGTTTTAAATCTGCTGCAAAGGATCCAAAGTGGTTGGCAGCCATGGTTGATGAAGTTAAAGCATTAAAGCATAATCGTACCTGGACTTTGGTCCCTAGACCGGACTCGAGCAATGTGGTAGGATCTAAGTAGGTCTATCGGATTAAATATCATTCGGATGGGACAACTGAACGCTACAAGGCACGCTTAGTTGCTCAAGGCTTCACGCAAGTTCCAGGCTTAGACTATTCCCATACATTTAGTCCTGTAGTCAAAGCCTCTACCGTTCGTATAGTCCTATCCCTTGCTGTTCTTTACAACTGGAAATTGCATCAACTTGATGTAAAGAACGCCTTCTTAAATGGTAACTTGAATGAAACGGTCTTCATGGAGCAACCCCCAGGATTTATTGATCCTCAATATCCGAATCATGTTTGTAAATTGTCCAAAGCTATTTACGGACTCAAGCAGGCCCCTCGTGCATGGTTCCAGCGCTTAAGCTCATTTCTTCTTTCCTACGGCTTTATTTGCAGCCGTGCGGATACTTCTCTGTTTGTCCTAAACACAGATTCCTGTATCATGTATCTTCTCGTATATGCGGATGATCTTATTCTCACAGGAAATGATGAATGCACCATTCGTACTTTCATTTCTCATCTCAATCGTGAGTTTGCTATCAAAGATCTTGGCGATTTGAACTATTTTTTGGGGCTTGAAGTTATTAACACCGATTCTGGTCTCTTTCTAACTCAAGCGAAATATGCGAAAGACATTCTTCTCCGGGCAAACCTTTATGACTCCAAACCGGTTGCAACTCCTCTGCCTCCACATGAGTCTTTTACTGCTAATGGATTATCTTATTCGGATCCTACTCTTTATCGCTCCCTGGTCGGTGCTCTGCAATACTTAACAATTACTCGGCCCGATTTATCCTATGCCGTAAACCAATTGTCTCAGTTTCTTCACAACCCAACAGTTGATCACTTCTATGCAGTCAAACGCCTCCTACGGTATGTTAAAGGCACCATTTCCTTTGGTCTCACTTACAGTCGCCCAAACAAGAATTCTATTGTTGGCTATTCAGATGCCGATTGGGCTCGATGTTTAGACATGCGTCGTTCCACGTATGGCTATTAAATTTATCTTGGGGGAAATCTTGCATCTTGGAGCGCTAAAAAACAACCAACCGTCTCTCGATCTAGTTGCGAATCTGAATATCGTGCCATGGCAAACACTGCTGCTGAACTTGTCTGGATAACTCACTTATTACGGGAGCTGCATGCCTTACCACCGGATCTTCCAACTTTACTATGTGATAACAAAAGTGCTTTATTCATGACTCAAAATCCTGTTTCACACAAACGGGCCAAGCACATTGACCTAGATTATCACTTCATTCGTGAACTCGTCAGCTCTGGGAAACTTTATACTAAATTTGTTCCTACCAATCTTCAGGTGGCTGATATTTTTACTAAAAGTCTTCCGCGTGCTCAGTTTGAAGTCTTCCGTTCGATGCTCCGTCTTGGACTGCCACCGTTTCGATTGAAGGGGGGTATTAACTAGAATATTCTGTGCATCATTGTATTTATGTAGTTTCCTAATTAGAATATTCTGTGCATAATTGTATTTATGTAGTTTCCTTATTTTGTTTTCATTCTCCTCAATCACAGGAGTAATTTTTGTAATTCTTTCATTATATAAAGGCACGAGTCCTCATTAGTTCATTGAGGTTGATTACAATTGTCTTATATATATTAATCAAGTAATCTTATGGGTACCAGACGAAAAAGTGAATTTGGCAGAATGGGGCAAGACTTGCTATTGAAGGGGAACGCTACTTGAGATAATTGATGAAAGAATAAGTGACCAGATTGCACCAGGGTGTTTAAGGAAGTTTGGTGAGGTAGCGAATAGCTGTTTACATCAAGAAGGGTGTGAACGACCAGCTATGGACGAGATAGTTTGGGGACTAGAGTTTGCATTGGAGCTTCAAAAGGGTGCCAAGAAAATTGGTGGAAATGTTAGCGACGCAATGTCGAAAAATCAAGAAGTTTCATTTCTTATGCAAGAAGAAGTTACCACAATGAACGACAATGGGATTGAAGATAAAGGAAATCTTGCAGACAAAAGTATCCCTCAATGAGCCAGCAAAAGCAGGATAACGTACTGTAATATAAAGTTGAATCATTGGTTACCTCCATTCCAATAATTGAACTAATGATAGTTCTTTTAATAGTGCCAGTTTTTTGTATCCGTGTTAAGTGGGATATATAATATTATTACAATAATGCATTTCAGTATAGTTTTGTGATCTTACTATAGAGTAAATTGACAAGAAAATATTAAAAAAAGGTTATATATTTTACAATACAAGGGACACCAAGAAAAAACTTTCTTGTCAATAGTAAATATGCTGACAAACTTAGAGGCGAAATCAAGTACTTATCACAAACTGATGAGTGAAATTAGCAAGAAACATAACCAATTTCATTCCTGTATCATTGCAAATTAGCAACTGAAATGTTCCGTTGCGCGCATAGAGTACAAACTAATTAAACCCATAGTCCGAGATCAAGTTACAACTCAAGAAAGATATTATGCAAGTATCTTCAAACCTTAATCTGATGATATAATTGATTGGCCTGCACTAGTACAATCAGGACTTTTTCCGACAACCAAAAAAGCGTCGTGCCGGCGACATGACGACAGTTCGACGGCCGGTGATAGTCGAGAATGCCCCGTCGGGACTTATTGTGCCGACGACATTTGCCGACACTCATGTGGGACCCACAGCCATTTTCAGTCAAAAAATTTTGGCATTCGACAAATATTGTACCGACGACACGTCGTCGGTACGTTAAAGTTAATTAATCTCTTAATTAGCAAACCGGTCAATGAAAGTCAAATTATCTCTAATTTATACCGACGACATGTTGCCTGTAATAAAATATATTAATTAAATTTAAATTTATTATACCGACGACATGTCGCCGGTAATAAAACATATTAATTAGATTTTTGGTCCTTGTGGTTTACCAGGTATAACGGTTTTATCTTTTCATTTATATTGTTAAATAAAAGAGTTAACTACATTACTTTTGGTCCTTGTGGTTTGTCGAGTGTTTCACTTTTAGTCCAATAGTTTTTATACACATGTTTTTATACATTTTTACTTATGTTTTTATCTACGTTTTAATCTATATTTTTATTTAGGCTTTTATATACGTTTTTATATATGTTTTTTTTTTTTTTTTTTTTTTTTTATATATCTACGCTTTTATCAACACTTTTATATACATTTTTATACACGTTTTTCTCTACGTTTTTATATAAGTTTTATGCACATTTTTATACACATATTTTTATATACGTTTTTATACACATTTTTAAATATTTTTTATATACATTTTTATCTACATTTTAATCTATGTTTTTATTTACGCTTTTATATACGTTTTTATCTACCTTTCATTATACATTTTTTTTATATATCTACGTTTTTATCAACGCTGCTATATACATTTTTATATACGTTTTTATCTTCTCTTTTATATAAGTTTTTATATACGTTTTTATCTACGTTTTTATATACGTTTTTATCTACGTTTTATATACGTTTTTATCTACGTTCTACGTTTTTATATATGTTTTTAAATATGTTTTTATATACGTTTTTATCTACGTTTTAATCTATGTTTTTATTTACGCTTTTATATACGTTTTTATCTACCTTTTATTATACGTTTTTGTATACATTTTTTTTATATATCTACGTTTTTATCAACGCTGTTATATACATTTTTATATACGTTTTTATCTACGCTTTTATATACGTTTTTATATACATTTTTATCTACGTTTTTATCTACGTTCTACGTTTTTATATACGTTTTTAAAAACATATATAAAATGTACATAAAAACGTGTATAAAAATGTAAATAAAAACGTGCATAAAAACCTATATAAAAACGTGTAATAAAATGTATATAAAAACGTGTATAAATTTTAAAAGAAATTAGAAAAGAGATTTAAAAAAAAATAAAAAATAAAAATAAATCAAAATAAATCAAAAATCTTTTTTTTTTTTTTAAATTAGTTCTCAAATTCCTGTCAACTTATAAATAGTTTTTATAAGTATTGTAATTTTTATTAAAATTTTAGTATTTCATTAGTTTGTATATAGATTAGAAAGCAGTTTTAGTTATTAAATCATTAAAAATATTTTCGTAAGTTTTAAAATTCACTTTCTTTCTAAAAATAAAATTAGTTCTTACTTAAGTTTACATGTGATAAAATTTTCATAATTTATTTTGAATTTTTTAAATAGTTTTTAATTTCTATAAAAGTTTTTAGGTGTTAAAAGTTTATTTTTTTAGTTTTATAAATTTATGAGTTAATTACATTTTTTGTCCTTATGGTTTGTTGAATGTAACACTTTTAGTCCATTAAGATGAGGGCATTTTAGTCATTTCATGTGTCTTAATTGGTCAAACTAACAGTCAAAAAAAAATTGAACCAAACCTGTTACGGGTCGTCTGATTCTGGACAGGATCCGTTACTTTTTAAACTATTGGACCAAAACTGTTATACCCGGTAAACCACAAGGACAAAAAATGTAGTTAACTCTATTAATTAAATATAAACTTATGGTACAGACGACATGTCGTCGGTAATATATAATACTGCTGCTGCACAACAGCCTGCACAGCTGCAGTTTTCCAATTTTTTCCCGAAAAAATCTACACAACACAAACCTGTTCACCACCAATACCAACATGCCAATATCCCAAAACAAGTTATAACGGCTAAAACACTTATATATAATCGTTAAACACCCTCAAGTACATTAAAACGTTACAAATTCTACAAAACGGGTGTTCTAATCTACGGATCAAGCTGCCAATACTACAAAAGTTGTTATATCCGCAATGTTCAAGTCACCAAAATGTTAAAGTGTACAATAATAACATACGGATGAGTCAATAGCATACGGATTGACAAAGTCAAGGTGTTAAAGTGTACAAAATACGGATAAGGATCAATAGCATACGGATGAAAAAAATGTTAAAGTGTACAAAATAACCCATACATATACCTCGGTCCCGTGTTCGATCATTCATACGTAAAGTGTGCAATCCCTCGGTCCCGTGTTCGAATATAGACATACACGATTAATATTTTTTCATTAAACTCTAACAATTCCGATGGTCTAAGGAGTAACAAAGGTGGTAAACATTTGTTCTAAATGGTCTAGAACCTACTAATCAAGCTTGCGGAAATGACCGCGCTGGAAGCCAATGATACAATGTCCGTAAGGCTATACCAGTGGGACTGAAAATATCGATCGGGTATATCGATCGATCGTTCACATGGATCGATCGTGCCACTGTGGATCGATCGTCAATATCGATCGCCGGTTGCACAATTAGCAAATCGTTCGCTTGAACGCTCGATGTTGCAAAATGATATCCCACTTGATTTAAAAAACTATCCGTTTCTATATTAAAAAAAAAAAAAAAAAAAAAAAAAAAAAACTTTTTTTCAAAAAAATTACCACTTTCATCCTATAAATACCCACATCAAACCCACTTTCAAACACACAATTTCAAAAACAATTCATCCAAATTCACATCAAAAAACACACAATGTCAAACAAAAACACTCCACAATCAAAAAACCGACGATCCCGACTACCTCAAAATGCACCAGACATAAATTTCTCTCCGCAAAACAACTTTGAACTAACCGGCATAACACCACCACAACAAGGGAACGTACGCTTTCGTCCACAATCTTTTGAATATCCAACACAATTACCACAAGTCAATCAAAGAGAAAACTTGTTTTCCGTTCGTCGTCCTTTTGTCCCACCGCAACGTGTTGATTACAATCAAGAACCAAGTGAGGCAGCTTATCGGCCTAACATGGATTTTTTGCATTCTTCCCAACCGTATCAAGAACATTCTCCGATTCGGTCTACTAATCTTGATATGAATTTGGATGATTGGGCAGACTATCATAACTATGGGTATTCGACCCAACCCTATCCGAGCCAAGACTACCCGAGTCAAGATGCTTCGACGGGGCAAGGTTCGGGTCACGGTTCTTACCACGGTTCTTTCCATGGTTCTATGCCCGTTAATGACGATGACAATGTCGAAGTCGAAGAGACATCACCCGTCAAGCCAAAGAAGCCTTCGCGGCGTGCTACAAAGGCGAAAGGCAAAGGCAAAGAACCCGCACCGGCCAAAAAAATTGAACCATGGACTACCAGAGAAGAGGTCATTCTTGGTAAAGCTTTCGTCTTTGTTTCTGAAAATGAAAAAAAAAGGAAACGCTATGAACAGACACAAATTTTGGGAGAAAGTGGTAGGCTACTTTTATAGAGAAACTGGTTCAACAGACCGGACATCGAATTCGATCATTTCCAAATGGAAGACTAGAATTCGTTGTCAAGTTGCGAATTTTGGTGCTATTGTTGATAATATCAACAAGACGCATGGAAGTGGTGAGAATGACCTTGACGATATGTCCAAAGCTCATATGGAGTATCGTGCGCGTTACGGTCAAAATTTCACTATGGTGGAGTGTTGGAAAATTTTGAGGGGGCACGATGCTTGGAAGCAAGAGGTACCCCTTTTTCAATCGGACGTTCGAAAGAAACTGAAGGGTTCAACAACTACTTCGGGGTCAACACAAGGCCCCCTGAATTATCAAGACTTGGATGATGACGATGATGAAACGGAGGATGATACTAGAGAATCACGACCACAAGGTCGTGACCAAGCAAGGAGGAAATCATCCACCTCCTCCTCTCGTGAAACATCAAAATCATTCGTGAGTGGCCTAATAGCGGATTTGTGGAAATCAAGACCGTCAAAGAAGGAAAAAGGTAAAGAGCGTGATGAGTCGTGGAGACAAATCAAGGAACGAGAGCTAGCACTCAAAGAACAAAAATTGGAATATCAACGAAAGCTCTTGCAATGCCAGGAGGAACAAAAGGAACTCTTGAAAATTACCAAACGGGATCAAGAATTGATTTTCTACAACTCGGCAATCGACCCCAATTTGCCCGAACGACAACGAGAGGAACTTATGCGAATTAAAGCGGAAATCAAGGAACGCCATAATCTAGATTATTAGTTTTTAAATAAGTGTTTGCGTGTTTAATTTTTAGTTGTTTAAGTTTTTTATTTAATTGTAATTTCGTATCGTTTCGTTTATGTAATATTTACGTTTTATTAATAAATTTTGTGTTTGTGTTAAATAATGTTTAAAAAAAAAAAAAAAAAAAAAAAAAAAAATGGATGATGCAATATGGGTTGCCACTGTGATGAAAGAGATGAATATAGGTTGAGGAGAGAGAAAGCTGAGGTGACAGCCGGAAAGATGATGCAATATAGGTTGCCACTGTGAGCAGCCTAACATACACAAAGACAACAATTATTCATGAAGGAGATGAGGGAAATCTGTGGGTGTTAAAAGCTTTGAATTAATTATACTAAATAACATTTACCGGGCTTCTTATGAACAGTGCCCCTTTGGCACTGTTGATGCTACAGTAACTTTTTTTTTTTTTTTTTTTTAATTCTCGATCTTTCTTCTGCACAACAAACACACACCAACACACACAAATCCATTCTTTCTTTGAAGATGCCGTTATCAAATCCAGTTATATCTATTCTTTTGCAAATCCATTGTCTCAAAAATCCAACAAACACACACCAACACACACAAATCCATTTTCTCAAATAACATGCCGTTTGATAACACAACAAACACACACCAACACACACAAATCCATTCTTCTGCAAATCTAAAAGCTACGAGCAGACACAAATACGATCTGATAATATGTTAGTTTTTTTTTTTCTTTTAATTAATTTAGTTATTTATTTGTTTTTCCTTTTTATTTCGAACTTAGGGTTTCATCTTAAAAAATTTGGGGTTTTTATAATTTAGTTGGTTAATAATTTTATGAGTTTATGTGGTTGCGATATGTGGATGGTTTATATGGGTATAGTGGTTGATATGCTCTCACATAAAATTATGTGGATGGTTTAATTTGTGTCTGTTGGTAGGTTTTAGATTTGCAAGAAAGAAGGAAACGGCGATTAACAAGTATTTATGGGTTTATGTGGTTGCGATATGTGGAGGGTTTCATCTTAAGAAGAAAACACCTACAAAACATGCTGAACCAAATGACGAGGCAACTTTTTATAACTCTTAATTACTTCTTCTCAAATAATATTAGTAGAATGATAATGTTTAGAACTTGATGTCTATTGTTCAATTCTTTTGATCTCTAGAGCCGAGGAGTTGGAAACTGCATTAATGGAGATGGTGAAGCAGGACATCCGACGCCAGTTAAGTGCAAAGGTATGCCAAAAACATGTACATGTTGGTTGCTCCACAGCTTGCCCATTGGGAAAATCATTTCATATGGTGTAATATAAATGCCTCAAAAGTTATGGGGTTTGTGATTATGGGGTTTGTGATTGTTTTTTACTATCTTTGGAATTAGAACGAGAGCTTGCTGAGCTGCACCAGGCCCTTTCTTGCAAACAGGAACAGGAGAATGCCATGCTCCAGGTTTCGATTTATGATCCATGTAGTAATGATTATAGACATGCATTTTATTGCCTATCTGATTCACAGTGGTTATTTCGTTTCTATTTTGAAGGTTTTGAGGAGAGTAGAGCAAGAACAAAGAGTAACCGAGGATGCTCGCATATATGCCGAGCAAGATGCTGCAGCCCAGAGATATGCGGCTCAAGTGCTTCAGGTTATATATAAACAAAACTCTTATTTTATATATAACCAATGTTGATTTTATTCTCTTATAGCAGCTCTTACCATTCTTTGTTCTTTGTATCCCGTCTCCTTATTTACTGACTTTAACTAAATAGGGTGCCAATGATTATGTAATGCAACTAAATGACATAGCACATAACTTGAAAGATTGCTAATAAAATATACTGTTAATTACTTAAGTGCTTTAAAAACTGTAGCCATCTCTGTATATCAATATGGTAATAATAAGTTTTTTTTTCTTTTAATTTATTTAGTTTTTTTTTTTTTTTCCTTAAAAAATTTGGGGTTTTGATAATTTAGACCCACAAATACCGGGATCTATATTCCAAATTTATATTCCAAATTTAATTCCAAATTATCTGGTATAGCAGCCTTATGGCTTATTTTGTTTTCAGCTTATGTTTCATAAACTCACTTATTGTGTGATTCCAGGGCTATATATAAGTTCAGCACGGGACAATGATGGACCATATGTTGAGAACTGGAAAATTGCCTTCACTTTGCAAGGCCATACTGCTGATGTGGTAATTATAATCTTTTCATATAAGTTGATTTTCCCTATATGATTGTATGCTATATACTATTTTGAAGAAATGGGTGTGCTTGGGTGGTGAAATAGGGGCTCAAATGCGTGTGTTTGACACCTATATAATCTGATATTGACAATCAGTTTTACTATACCCCCTTTTTGGGCCATAGGAAAATTAACCATTAGAATGCTACCCAACCTTTTCACACAGTCAAGTTGTCTAAGTCAGCAATTGATGCAAAAGTTAGAATGGATTAGGTAACAGACTAACATTTAATCAGTTTTACAATTTCACCAGATTTGATAAATGTCTATGTAGGTATGCTGAGGGAAGTGAGACCAGCTTTGTTGTCGACGGTGAATGCAGCTGCAAGTGTGGAGACAACAGCAAATGCAATCCTTGCAACTGTTACAGATTATGATGGGGCAGTTAGTTATGTGTTTTGTTCAATGGTCACAATTTGTTGTAAAGATACGCCTAAACTTTTGTCTGATCTAAACTATGTCGTTTTTCATTCAAATGTATACAAACACCCCGCAGCGAAGCGCGGGCATCAAATCCTCGCTATATTACAAAAGCCGTGGCTTGATGAACAGTAGCTACAGTAAGCTACAGTAAAGCTACAGTAGCAGGCCATTTTTTTAAAACAGTCAGCCCACTTTCTTATATGGGAGGCCCAAAGATTTCAGAGGTGTATATCAACCACTATCCAGAACCTTCACGCACCACCGCTTCCATGATACACGATCTTCTGTCACAGGTATGGTTTTTTTGCATTGTTTTAATTACCGTCAAACATGTGGTGCTGTATGGTGGTGGATTCTTATTGCTTTTAATGATTTTGGGTTATGATTTCAGGTTTAGTTACGCCGGATCTTAAGATGGAGAAGATGATTGCAAAATGAAATCAGGAAATTAGATGCCTTGAGTTGAATATAAATCATTTTTGTGAGTTTATCAGCTCTAATTACATTACCTTTAATTATTTTTATAATTTTTTTATATGATCTCAGTTATATTTTTTGATTGCAGATTTCAGCTTTTTATGATTTTGATATTTGTTTTTGAGTTTTGGGTTTTTTTCGATGTGAATTTAGGACTGATTTGATGCGTTTGTGTTTCAGTATGACTCTTGATTATAAGACTTTTGTGGTTCCAATACTACAGCCCCCATGTTACCGCCGGTAGAACACAATGACGCCAAGAACTCAGTTAACAAGGTGAGCTCAGTGCGTGTGGTTCAGTGATTTATTAATTTTTGTTTCTTGGCTCTTCGTTAAAGGGTGTTTAGATTTGTTAGTTGTGTGCATGTTTACGGTATTCTCAGTTCCAAAGGGGGTAATAACTTCGGCAGGAAATGTTTAAGCTCAGACGAAGGGTGGGTCGGCCAATGGTTCACAATGGGTAAATTATGGTTATCTATTTCATTATTACTATAATATATTCTAAATTACGTTTTACAATGTTTATAAATAGCCGGGTTGAAATGACCGCCTCTAGATATGCAAAACCAATACATCGTTATGTTAGCGGTAATATGCTTCGTTAAATATACGTATTTTAGTCTTTAGTGTTTAATTGTGGTTGTGATTTTTGCAGGAAGAAAAGAGGAAGGTCAGAAGATGGTTGCTTCGTCTTTTGGTGATGATCAAGGTGGATGGTCACTAGACAGGTTCATCATTAGAAGGTAAGCCACATAAAACATCTGTGTTAGAATTAACCGTTTTCATTGTTCTTCTTCTGTGGGTTGATTGAATTTCTTTGTTGTTATTGAAACTGCTTATCTGATAATCTGTGAGGGATATAAGCTATTTTGGATAAGCAGTTAGGAGTGGTAGTTGATACTTTTGGTTGCTCTGTTGACTTATGAGCTTACTATAACTTTAAAATGAAAAATGAGCTTATAAACTAAGGAAGAACCTTTAAAAAATAGGCTTATGACATATAAGCGGACTAAATTAAGCTCATACACCACTGAATAAGCTGAAAGAAAAGTAAGCTAAGCCGTGGTCATAAATTATTGGGGGTTTGTCTTACCTTATTTATCAGGTTCATAGGCTCATATTGATATCGGAAAACGGAAAAGCTCATTCTTTCGAGCTTATCAGTTATCACCTTATCGTTTGATTTTTTTTCCAGGCTAGGATGGGGATGAAGATGAAGATGAGAAGAACGATGAGATTGATTATAAGAGGCTAATGCTCAGGTTTATAAAAATTATTGTTTTTTTT
Organism: Artemisia tridentata subsp. tridentata; assembly: GCA_021014915.2. Classification (NCBI taxonomy): domain Eukaryota; kingdom Viridiplantae; phylum Streptophyta; class Magnoliopsida; order Asterales; family Asteraceae; genus Artemisia; species Artemisia tridentata. The sequence goes on along the minus strand of CP139504.1, from coordinate 184,271,304 downwards.
TTTTTTATGTGGTTATTTTTTTAGTCAGATTATGAGAATGAGAGATGGGGATGAGGATGAAGCTGTAAGTGTTTTTTTATATTAATACAGAGCATTGCTTTTTTGGGTTCAGGATAGTTTGGATGAAAAAGGCGCGGTTTTGTTTCATTGAATGGACTAATCGAGGATCGAGCAACGACTCTACAAGCTTACGAAGCCATGATGCAAAATATTGGATTTTGGAGAGTGCAAATTCTGCTACCTCAAAAAGGTAGCCTTCGTAGGTAGAAATAAGTATGCTTCGTGTTCTAATTTTACTGGAAAGGGCCTGAGTTAGATTTAACTTTTATGTGACGAAAAGGTAGTGGGTAGCGGCTATGTGTGTGGGGAAAGCCTTATTTGTAGGAAGAACTAGCAGGCCTAGATAATGCAAGATTGCAAGCGCAATGGCAGTTCGAGGTTAACTCGAGGGCTGAAATAACTTGAAATTATCAATGAGAAATCATGTTTATTAACCACGCTCAATGCGACCTCAAATCAAGAACTTGATAGAGTTTTAGTTAAACGCTAAAAAAAATTGATTCTTGCCATCCACTTAGCTACGGATCAGTTTCTTTAAATATGATAATGTCAATTTTGGTTGAATAGGGGTAAATGTCATGAGACCCTAATTATGAGTTGCGTGATGTTATACTGAAAAAGTTGGTTGTTTTTTGATTGGAGTTCTGAGGAAGTGATGAGCTTTGTTGGCATGGCCGGGATTCTCATTACTGATGTTAAAAACTTTAACTATTTTAACCTCAAATATTTTTGTTCTAATTAGGAAAATTCTTACACTTTCACTTTTGAGGTCCAACTAATTACTTTCGTTATATTGTATGACAGTCACACTACTACAATTGCTGCCTGAAACAATGCGGTTCCTGTGCAATTAGAAAGATATGAATTTGGCAAAGCAAATGGAATAGCTCCCGTGCAAGGTCAATTTTGCCCTTCCTAATACATTTTATAGCATAATCTTTATTGAATGTTTATGTGCAAGCAAGTTATCATGATTACTTACCAAATTTTAGAATACCCTTCTATGATGATAAACCAAAAAAGTTTACTCCAGTCAACCCGAGTCTAAATGGTTGAAACTTCATCCAGTCAACCTGGGCAAGGATGTCTTTTGGCTGATCTATGACAAGTTAATTGACTGTAATAATTGATTTCGTATATGAACTTAAACCCTTCTTCTAATACTTGCCTAAAACTGCAATGAAAAATTGCTTACTCATATTACTAAGATGTGAATGCCCTTTAGGTGTGTTGTAGTTGAATATTTTGAAACGCAATTATATAGTTGTAGAATTAACATTTCCACATTCCTGAAGTTGTATTTCCAATTCCAGTCACGAAAATTTGAATTGTTATTGCATAAAGTACGCTTATAAGGATATGACCAAGAGAGACACGACAGGTCTGGACTGAAAAGTACATTATATATCTGTTAGCAAGATCACTTTACACAACAAATCATCATATTTTACTTATAATTTCGGATACTTGCAGGCAACTTTACATGAGGCGCACGTGAAGAAAGCCGAGCAGAACCAATAAAGGAAGGCGAACAAAAGACGGTCGAAGTTGCTGCTACCACTGAAGCTGAGGTGTGGCTGCTGCAACATTTCTGAGAAAAGTCTTTTACTGTCAATGAATAGACAACCAAATAGGTAATTAGCTCAAAGCAACAGCTATGTAAGACTGCAAAACAACAAAGAAAAACGCATATACAAACCTCCCGCAGCAACGCGCGGGCTCAAATCCTCGTGATTATCTATTACATAGTATTTATTTTTATTTTTATTTTTTGGGAAATTCGTATTTATATGCTCTATAGTCTATAACACCACTTATTTGCAATATATCTATCGTATTCCCTAAAAATTTTATATGCTATAAATGCCTTTTACCTTTATTTTAACTTTTGCGTATGTATTTCCTTTTATGACAATCAGTGTTGCTATTTCATGTCGCGAGAAAAAGAAGATCGTTAAAAAAACAAATTACTAAAATGGACTAATTAGATACCCATTTTATACCAATATAAACTTTTTTTCCAAAATTTTACCAAAATGAAATATACCTGTCAATGTCACTAAATACAATACAAAGACATTAAATAGAAAATGAGAAAACCTAACCCTAAGTGCAAGACGGGCCTAAACAAGTGGGCTGAGCCTATAGTTCTTCTTAACTAACAGAAATAGCACGTAAATTAATGGTCATTTCACGTCGAGAAGGGATGTAATTAGTTAGATGTTTGACCTTTAGAGATTATATTTGGAAATAGTATAAAAACTAGACAGTTAGTGCAAAATTAAACAAACTAAGAGACGAATTTTCCACTTCACTCTTCCAATTATATCTCAAAGCCTTTTTTCCACACCAAATAACAAATTAGTAGTCGTTAACTTTCTGTCACGTACTATAATCAACATGGTACAATTCATGGTGTGTCTTTCGTATTTGTTAGTGGCCATCATGCATTTGTTAGTCTACTCTTTTACTTTTCTTTGGAAAGACTTGGAAGTCTACCCTTGAAAAAGAAAACGTTAATGCTATAATCTATAAGAGACCAGTCTAGTAATACTCTTCTCCAATTAAGGATATAATATAAGCTAAAGCTAAAGCTAAATTATCAACTACACCATGTTTAAATTCTTCCTTTTACATGCACTCTTTTGTTTGCTCCTCCTTTTCACCACCACAACCACCTCACAACCATACAAAGCCACGGAACATTTCCTCCTCGATTGCGGTTCATCCTACAACATCACCTCTGACCAAAAATGGGACGGAGATGAACGTTCTCAATTTGTACCATCAAACATCACTACAAGTTCATTTTCATCCCTCCCTAGTTCCTAGATACTTCAGTTCCCCAAATTCCTTATTCCACTGCTCGTATTTTCAACACTTCTTCATTTACCTACACGTTTCCAGTCTCTGAATTGAAGGCCAAAATTCGTCCGCCTCTGTTTCTATCCTGCCACATATTCTGACCTCAACGCAAACCTATCTTTCTTCTCTGTATCATCCAATGGATACTCTCTTTTAACAAACTTCAGTGCTTTCCTAACTGCCTCCTTTTTGGGTAAGACCCGCTCTGATGCAGGAGTTGATGGTCCTTCAGTTCCTCACTTTGTCAAAGAGTTCCTAATCTACGTAAAAGATTGCCAAATCTTACAACTTACCTTTAAACCCTCACCCAACTCATATGCATTCATTAATGGTATTGAAGTTGTTTCAATGCCACAAAATCTGTATTTTAATGCTACGAATCTGAAACTTGTTAGGATGATTACAGGACCCAATATTAATAACGGCACTGCAGTTGAAACTGTTTACAGGCTAAATGTGGGAGGGGAACAAATATCAGGTACCCATGATACTGGTATGTACCGGTTTTGGGATCAAGATGATAAGTACATATACGGAGCAGCAACTGGGCAGACGACCGTTTATGAGAATCCGATCATGTACACTATAGAGACTCCAAACTATACAGCACCCGAGCTTGTTTATGAAACCCAAAGAAGTATGGGCCAACTGGCTGACAGTTACAATCTAACATGGATACTTACGGTTGATTCTGTTAAGTTTATGGATATAAATTAATATACGTATGACCGGATTTGAACACGAGACTTCGGGATTGCACACTTTACGTATGAGTTTTAATGTTTTAATAATTAATATAATAAGTTATGTTTAATTATTAAATTCACGAATAAACACTTAACGGGCGTTAGTATTTAACGAGGTTTGGTTAACGGTCGTTAAATTACAAGTTAAGGGACTAGATATGAAATTACAAGCCAAGAAGGATCTAGAATCCCCTTGGGCTTGTGAAGTTCGGCTGATCCAAGAGATGGGAGGGTTTCCTACCCTAGCTTGGACAACAAGATTGGATTAGTATAAATACAGGATCCCTTGTATTCATTATTCTCTAATCTTGTTCTCCAGCAAACTCTAACTTCTTTCTTCTCCCCTCTCCTTGTGTTTGGCCGATCGAACCACTCCCAAACCCCTTGGGAAATTCGATCCAACATATACAATACAAGTGTTTGGTTTGTTCGTGATCAAGAACCTAGCTTTTCTCATTGAAACGTTAGTAATACGTGTGTACAAGAACGAAGTACAAGCATACTTTTGCTTGTGTCTTTTCCCATTCGACTTAGGTGAAGTCGAATCACACTAAACCCTAAGTTAGGGTTTTACTAGTTCTTGGTTGATCGATTTCTTGTTTAGCTAGAAATCAAAGGTACGCATATTCTTTTATTTTGGTTAATTAATTACAAGTATTAGATCCTATATTCCGCTGCATGCTTTGATGTTTATGTTTTATGTTTTATATAATTGTTATGATATACATATTCCAACAGTGGCATCAAGAGCCGTTAATACTGTGTAATTAATTACCAAAACACATAAAATTGGATCTTTTATGATTATTACATGTTTATGGTGTTCTAGGTTGTAAAAATTAGTAAACCCTAATTTTTTCTAAGTAGGGTCGATTACCCTAAAATTAATTAATTAGGGTTTTAGTTTTGTAAAACTTGTAGAAACCCTAGGATGCATGTAATTTTTTATGTGATTAATTAATGAGTACTTGATATATGTCATTAATTGATATGCGTTCCTTAGACTTGATTATGTTTATAATAAGTGCTATGTGGAATCCATGATGAAAATATGCATGTTTTGTCATGGATTACAATGAATTTGGTGTAATTGTTATGTGTTTTGAATGCATGCTATAGTTGGCGATTTATACAAATTAATTAGGGTTTTAGTAATAAATTGTATTGACAAGTTAAAGTTACTAAAAAGTTAATTAATTATGTAATTAGGGAAGACCTAAAATTAAGGAAGACCCCTTTTGAATCGTCACAATCAATTATGTGTTATTGTATATATTTATCGTAGGACTTACGCAACCAAGTAATTGGTGTATGTGGTCCATTGGTACCTAGCTCGAAAACCAATGGGAGTTTTAGATCAATATACACATGTTAATTGATTTATTTAGCATGTCCATTACTTATGTTGTTTATTTTTTTGTTAATTGCTATTTGTTTATATATGTTGTGACATGATAGTAAGCAAAGGATAATTTTAAAAATAAAAATTAAACTAGACTTAATAATGGTGAAACATGGTTTTAAGCTTTAAAAATCTTAAACTTTTAATTGATTGATGCAATTGTACCAAAATGGTCGAACGGCGAACCTAATTTTGACAAACTATAAGGTTGGTTTAAGGTTGGTTTCGCATTAAATTGTGGCCTTAAAGAGACTCCATTCTGTCTCTCCGCCCGCTTGTGCGTCAAATTAGACTTACCAAGTACAACCATAATATGTACGAAGCATCTTAAGGCAAAGTTGTAAGTTTCTCAACGCCATCAATTAAAACTTTGTTGATTTAAGCTTAGTAAAGAAACTAATGAGTAAAAGTTTTTTACATGAAACAGATGATACAAGATGAATGCATGACATCTTTGTACATATTTTTTTGATTACACACATCAAAAATAAATACCCTTAATTTAAGTTATATGCCATCCAATGAAACGGAAACACCTGAGATTACTATTTCCATTTGTCGTGGGACGAGCATGGATGGTAATCAAAGGGTAAATCTCCATTTGTCGTGGGACGAGCATGGAAGAATTTGCAGTTTCTTAAGTTGGTTAACTTAATTGAGTTGATAGTGAGACCTAGTCACTCAAGGCATAAAGATGAGAATAAAACATGCTTACATTTGCAACTGAGGTTGGAAAAATATGTAAATCCCATAATTCTAGGAATTGCAATTTGAGATTGGCAATTGAGTTCGACTCGTACCTTATTGAGTACTTTCATTACTAGCAGCCTCAGCTGATGTGATGAAACTATGTCAATTTGGATCCTAGTTTTCAGTGAAAATTAAGTGGTTAAATGTTATTTACCATAGGTGTTTAATTTTCTTGAAAAGTTTTATTATCGAAAGTACTAACTTTTGAATTTTTTTCTGTAGAAATGGCTCTACCCGAAAACACTAATATGAGCAACATGAGTTCTGCTTTCAAGCAAATGCTTGAGAGAGATAAGTTAACTGGTACAAAGAATTTCAATGATTGGCATCGTTCTCTGAGAATTGTTCTGCGGATGGCCAAAAGAATTGATTATCTTAGTAAGCCTCTTCCTACTGCTCCTGCTGGTACTGCATCTAATGCAGACCATGAAGAATATAACATTGAGTATGAGAAGCACAATGATGTGGCTTGTCTTATGTTATCTGGGATGGACATTCAATTGCAAAAGCAATTTGAGCACTATGGTCCCATGGACATGATCAATGAACCCAAACGTATGTTTGAGAAACCACCTGCTGCAGAGTTATATGAGTTGATAGATTCTCTGCACAGTTGTAAGCAGGATGCTAGTAAACCAGTGAGTGCCCACGTATTGGAAACGAAAAGTTATTTGGACCAATTGGAGCGACTCGGCTGTGGTTATGTGCAAGATGTATGTATTGGCCTCATCAATCGGTCCCTTAACGAGGAGTTGTTTGGTGATTTTGTGCGCAACTACAATATGCATTGCACGGGGAAGACAATAAGTGAGTTACATGCAATGCTTATTGACTTTGAGAAAGGATTGTCAAAGAAGGCACCTACACCCGCTGTATTAGCAATACAAGGTGGTAGGATTACTAAGCCCAACAAACCGCAACACGCGAACAAGAAGGGTAAAGGCAAAGGAAAGGGTAAACAAGTTATGACCTACCAAGAAACGCCTAAGAAGCAGAATCCTCCTAAGAAGAAGGAGAATCCCAAGAAGGATTTGGCTGCTTGTCACCACTGCAACACTCCAGGACATTGGAAGAGGAACTGTCCATTGCTTCTAGAGGAGTTGCGTTTAAATAATAATAAGAAGGTTGGGAATGTCGCGAGCACTTCAGGTATTTTTATGATTGAATTATTTTATTTTCCTCGTAAGCATAATTCTTGAGTATATGATACGGGATGTGGTACTCATATTTGTAACACATCGCAGGGGCTTAAAGGAGAAAGGTAGCTGGCCTATGGAGAAAGCTACTTGTACGTGGGCAATGGCATACATGCAGCAGTTGAAGCCATAGGGACATTCGATTTAGTCTTACCTTCGGGTTTAATACTAGTTTTGAATAATTGTCATTATGCACCTTCTATCATTAGGGGTGTCATTTCAGTTTCTTTGTTATTGGATATTGGTTTTGATCACACATTTACTAATAATGGAATTTTGGTTTCTTTAAATGATGTTTTTTACTTTAATGCAATTCCTATTAATGGTGTGTTTGAAATTGACATGGAGAATCATGTGTCCAATAGAAATAATTCTATGTATAGCATTAGCAATAAGAGAATCAAGTCAGACTTGGATTCATCTTATCTTTGGCATTGTCGTCTTGCACATATTGGCAAGAAACGCATGGAAAAGCTGCAACATGATGGGCTTTTGCAAAATATCAATGATGAATCATTTGATAAATGCGAATCTTGCATATCTGGGAAGATGACAAGGAAACCTTTTTCACATCAACTGGAAAGGGCTACAGATCTACTTGGATTAATACATACCGATGTGTGCGGTCCACTTAGACATGTGTCAAAACGCGGTGCTAGCTACTTCTTAACCTTTACGGATGATTACAGTCGTTATGGTTATGTTTATTTACATAAACATAAACATGAAGTCTTTAAGGCATTCAAGGTTTTCAAAAGTGAAGTAGAATTACAACTCGGTAAGAAGATTAAGGCTCTTCGATCCGATAGAGGTGGTGAATATTTAAGCCAAGAGTTTAAAGATTATCTAGCTGAGTGTGGAATTGTCCAGCAACTCACATCTCCTTATACTCCACAGCAAAATGGTATATCTGAAAGGAGAAATCGTACATTGCTAGATATGGTACGATCTATGTTTAATCTTACAACTCTTCCCTTATCCTTTTGGGACTATGCCCTTGAAACTGCTGTTCGCATATTGAATATGGTTCCAACTAAGAAGGTTGATAAGACTCCATATGAATTATGGACTGGAAAAGCTCCCAACTTTTCTTACTTAAAGGTCTGGGGTTGTGAGGCGTTTGTTAAACGTGACTCACCAGATAAACTCCAACAGAGATCTGTTAAGTGTATCTTCGTAGGATACCCTAAGGAAACAAAGGGTTACTACTTTTACTTTCCACCAGAGAATAAAGTCATTGTGGCTAGGTATGGAGATTTCTTTGAGAAGAATCTCATATCTCAAGAATTCAGTGGGAGAGTTTATGATCTTGAAAATGATCAAGAAGATACATCACCTTCTGAAAACACTAGCACACTTCCTGTGGAACCTGAAAGTCTAGGTCCTCCACCTGAAGTTGAAGTGGTTCCCATTCGCAGATCTGCAAGAACTGTGAAAGCTCCTGAACGTCTATGTCTTAACGTAGAGTGTGAGGAAACTATACTAGGGGATCTTGATGAACCTACTAGTTATAGGGCTGCCATTAATAGTCCTGAAAAGGATAAATGGCAGGTTGCTATGAATGGGGAAATGCAATCCATGAGAGACAATGAAGTCTGGATTGAAGTAGACCTTCCTCCCAATGCTAAGGTAGTTGGGAGTAAGTGGCTCTTCAAGAAGAAAACTGACATGGATGGCAATGTACACACCTATAAAGCTCGTTTGGTAGCTAAAGGCTTTACCCAAACATATGGTGTTGACTACGAGGAGACCTTTTCTCCTGTAGCTGACATTAGAGCTATTAGGATTCTCATAGCTATAGCAGCATACTATGACTATGAGATTTGGCAAATGGATGTCAAAACTGCCTTCTTAAATGGTCGCCTAGATGAAGACATCTATATGGCGCAGCCTGAAGGGTTTGTGAATCCAGAATTTCCAAACCGTGTATGCAAACTTCAAAGATCCATTTATGGATTGAAGCAAGCATCACGACAATGGAATAAGAAATTTGACGAAGAAATCAAAAGGTTTGGATTTACTCAGAATTTCGATGAGCCATGTGTATATCATAAAGCTAGTGGGAGTAATGTTACTTTCCTTATCCTATATGTCGATGACGTATTGATCATGGGAAATCATATACCAAGCCTTAATGAGGTTAAGTCCTATCTGGGTAAATGTTTTTCTATGAAGGATTTAGGAGAAGCAGCATACATCCTTGGAATCAAGATCTACAGAGATAGATTAAAGCGGTTGATTGGATTAAGCCAAAGTGCTTACATTGATAAAATATTAAAGAGATTCAATATGCAAAATTCCAAGAAGGGATATTTACCAATGCAAGTAGAACATGGCTTAAGTAGCAAACTATGTGCTTCAACACCTGAAGAGGTAGCACACATGAGAAAAGTTCCATATGCTTCAGCAGTAGAATCTATCATGTATGATGTTAGATGCACAAGGCCAGAAGTGGCGTTTGCACAAAATATGACCAGTCGTTATCAACAGAACCCAGGTGAGCTCCACTGGCATGCTATTAAGAACATTCTTAAGTATTTGAGGAATACAAAAGAGATGTTTCTAGTGTATGGAGGTAATCCAGATGCAAAACTTGGTGTTACAGGTTACTGCGATGCGTCCTTTCAAACTGGTAAAGATGATATGAAGTATCAGATGGGTTATGTCTTTGTCATTAATGGAGGAGCAGTAGACTGGAAGAGAAAGAAGCAGAGTACAATAGCGATGTCTGTTACAGAAGCTGAGTATATTGCTGCATCGGAAGCTGCGATGGAAGCTGTTTGGATAAGGAAATTCATTTCGGGGCTAGGAGTTATGCCGTCGATTGAATTACCTATTAATGTGTATTGTGACAATTCTGCCGCAATTACATTCGCCAATGAACCTGGAGTCATGAAGGGCGCCAGACACTTTCCTAGGAGATATCACTATGTTCAAGAACAAGTCGAAATTGGTGAAATCAATTTACTCAAAGTTCACACAGATGACAATCTAGCTGATCCTTTTACAAAGGCTTTACCTAAGGAAAAGCTTACTCAACATGCCAATGGAATTGGACTTTATTTAGCTAGTAGTTTCATGTAAATCTGTGGTTAGTATTTGGATAAAGGATAATGTAAACAATGTTATCTTAATGAAATAAAATATTTTGTTATGTTTATCTTCATTTATAATATTGTATCCTATATTTGCATGTTTAATCCATGAATAACTTATGTTATTCTAAATAGTCCGTTGTCGATCAATAATATGGGAGTATTATTGAATTAAGGCAAATATGAGTTTTGGTAGAATATACTTAAGTATATTGATGCGTTGTACATGCTAAATTCACATGATATTCAATAATGGATAAATTGAATATAGGACAGATCCCAACCACATGATTGTACTTTATGGATCTTTGTCATTAAAGTAAATCATGAATATTTATCCTCATACTTGAGATACCAGATAACAGCTGCGGATGTAGCTCATTTTCTGTAAGATAGTCTAACGCTATCCGTAACTGGTAGTTATAAGGGCTATTTTCAGAGGTTATGCAAAGTTCAAGGGTTATGCTTGTAGTCAAGAAAGAATTTGTTCCTTCAAAGTTGTTTTGATGTATAATACTGCTGGGGCCCTCGTAGGGTTGACAAGATGTTTGCGTGGCCACGCCCAAGGTCTATCTGGAATACGTTCAGATGATTTGGTAATCTTGATCAATTATAAATAACGAGAAATAGAATAGTTAATTATGGAATGACTTAGATCCATATCCATATTAACGTGGTATTAGAAACAAAAGGATAAGTATGATGATGATTCAACAAAAGGTTTTTTCCAGGAAACCATACTCAGGGTCGTTCTGGGGGCATTGGGGTGTTATGCTAGACTAACCAATGTCATTACTATATTAATGCATATCCAAGTGGGAGCTGTTAAGTTTATGGATATAAATTAATATACGTATGACCGGATTCGAACACGAGACTTCGGGATTGCACACTTTACGTATGAGTTTCAATGTTTTAATAATTAATATAATAAGTTATGTTTAATTATTAAATTCACGAATAAACACTTAACGGGCGTTAGTATTTAACGAGGTTTGGTTAACGGTCGTTAAATTACAAGTTAAGGGACTAGAGATGAAATTACAAGCCAAGAAGGATCTAGAATCCCCTTGGGCTTGTGAAGTTCGGCCGATCCATAAATACAGGACCCCTTGTATTCATTATTCTCTAATCTTGTTCTCTAGCAAACCCTAACTTCTTTCTTCTCTCCTCTCCTTGTGTTTGGCCGATCGAACCACTCCCAAACCCCTTGGGAAATTCGATCCAACATACACAATACAAGTGTTTGGTTTGTTCGTGATCAAGAACCTAGCTTTTCTCATTGAAACGTTAGTAATACGTGTGTACAAGAATGAAGTACAAGCATACTTTTGCTTGTGTCTTTTCCCATTCGACTTAGGTGAAGTCGAATCACACTAAACCCTAAGTTAGGGTTTTACTAGTTCTTGGTTGATCGATTTCTTGTTTAGCTAGAAATCAAAGGTACGTATATTCTTTTATTTTGGTTAATCAATTACAAGTATTAGATCCTATATTCCGCTGCATGCTTTGTTGTTTATGTTTTATGTTTTATATAATTGTTATGATATACATATTCCAACAGATTCTGGGTTTTATTACATGCTCAGGCTTCATTTTTGCAACATTATACCACAATACACTAAAAAAAGTCAAACGGTTTTCAAGGTCTTCATTAATAATCAAACCGCTGAGGAGGAGGCTGATTTGTTCTACTGGACTAAAGGTAGTGGGTATCCTATGTTCAAGGATTACGTTGTGTTTGTCAACGATCCAGATAGCCACCATAAAAGAGAATAAGAAGAAGAATCCGCACTATGTCACGATCATTGGAGGTGTCGGGGGAGGTTTAGTCTTGTTGTCTGTTTTACTTTGTATAGTTTTACGTCAGCGAAAGAGAGTAAATCACCATAGTACAACCAACCAAAAGCCATCAAGGGGTTCAACCCCTAGTGATTCGTCACTGCCATCAGACCGTTCTCGTCGTTTTACACTCACAGAAGTGAAAGCTGCAACCAACAACTTTGATGACAATTGTATTATAGGCAATGGGGGGTTTGGTAAGGTCTACAAAGGGTACGTAGATAATGCTCCAACGACTATAGCAATCAAACGGCTCAACCCATTATTAAGCCAAGGTTTTCATGAGTTCCATACAGAAATAGAGATTCTATCAAAACTACGTCATGTCCATCTAGTGTCCTTGATTGGATACTGTGATGACATAGCTAGATGAGATGGTACTGGTGTATGATTACATGGCTCACGGGACTCTACGGGAGCATCTATACAAGACAAACAAGCCTCCGTTATCATGGAAAAAATGTCTTAATATATGCATTGGTGTAGCAAAAGGGCTGCATTATCTCCACACAGGTGCAAAACGAACAATAATTCATCGAGATGTCAAGTCCACAAATAATCTTTACTAGATGAGAATAGGGTTCCTAAAGTATTTTGATTTTCGGATTTTCAAGAGGTGTAGCTCAAAAGACCCAGTGAACATAAGCTGTTAAGGCCAAATGGTGGAAGGGAGTTGGTGAGTGCTAGCTGTTACTAGATTGAAACCAGCTATGATAGTAGTGGGACTAGTTTGATGAGCTAGAAGTTGAGAAAACCTGAATTGACTTGTAGGACAATCAGAAGTTGAATTCTCAGTAAGAACCCAGACATGCTATAGATAGATGAGTGAAATGTTGCATATGTAAAACAGTCTTCATGACCATGTGAGCTGAGAGTTCTTCGAAGACCTATTGAATAGTGTTAAAACTTACAGAAAGATCCAGGTTAATGGGTAATTTGGTGAGCTACAGAATATGTTTAATACAAAATGGTTGTGACGACTTGATGAAAGGTACAATAATGCAAGGAAGGAATTGCTATTTATGGTTATATAACATTCTATGAACTATGGGTACTCAGTATTAGTACAGCTAAAGGTGGTGTTTGCATATTAAACAGTTCTCAGATCTGTAAGTGAGTTTTACTATTATCTCTAATTACTCAGGAGTATTATAAAAGTTAATTGGTACATGTAATTAATACTTTGTATGAAATATCAAAAATTTATCTAGTCCCATTAATATGTTGGTAATAATTCATATTGCTTATAAGATGTTTTTTGGGGTCCAAAGTTAATGATTAAGTGTATTAGAATGATAATCGTAATCTACTACTTATTGCTTCAAGGCAACTGTTCCTATTCTTAAAGAAAGTCTGGCTCAAGTTCAATCGAACCGCTGTGCATTGGGTATTCCTGGTGAATCACTTCTTGAGATGCAATGAAGCAAAGTACGTATAAACTTTGTTAATGAAGAGGTGATAAACAGGATTCTGAAAAACTTTACTAAGTTTTCAAGGGAATCAAGAAACTAAACTTCTTTGTTCACATACTAACATGATTGCTAAGAAATGTGCTAAAATTGTGACAGAGTTTCAAGTACTTTATTAGTATCCAAAAAACGCAGCTTTGGCAATTAGCGACAGCTGATAACACGAAACATACCTAGCTAGTGACACACTGTAACAGTCTTAACCCGTCATTCAGGTTATGTGCCCATTCAAACCCACATCTATCAGTAAGGAATTAATAACACAACGGTTGGTTACTGGTTTGTTACTACCCAATGTTTTTAATGTCACCTTTTGTGACAAATTATCAAATCTGTTTATTAGGACTTAAGTAAACACTTTCCGATCTGACTGTAAGTTTGTAAACGTCCCCCCAACATAAAAGTTATCTCTATTAGTAATACCAAATATATTATCATATTCTCATGTACGTTTTACTTATAATCAGTTTCATCATTGTCAGAGAAACCTATCGGAACCCCACCCGGGTTTGCTTATAATCCGGCCCAACCCACAACCCCGTAGCTTACTTCAACCCGACACAGGCCCGTCATATAGGCCCCCTTCAGTTTCCAACCGCACCAGCTTCTATTGGTTATGTGCCTATCCAACGGCCCGTCATATATAGGCCCCCTTCAGTTTCAAACCGCACCAGCTTCTATTGATTATGTGCCAATCCAACAAGCCCAACAGGCCCAAAACGGGTCCACTGCTTTAGGGTCAATGGGACCCATAGGTACTTCAGGACAAGAAACCACCTTACCACATTCCTTTACTGCCGGGACACTTCAAGATCCCGTTACTGGTGCATGGAATATGGATACAAGTGCGAGCTCTCACCTTAATGGTTCAATTAATAGTCTTAGTGAAGTTTTTAATACGTGTATCTATCCATCTGTCTCGGTTGGTGATGGCATTCTATACCTATCACCAATACGGCCAATAGCATTTTGCCAACTCCCTTTAAATCACTTCACTTGAATAACGTACTTATTACCCCTCATATTGTCAAAATTCTATTCGTTAGTTTGTTCGTAATAATAATTGCACTGTTGAATTTGATGCGTTTGGTTTTTCTGTTAAGGATTTCATGACTCGTCGGGTGCTTCTCCGATGTGATAGCACGGGCGATCTCTACCCAATCACGGCTCCGTCTCCAATTCCACATGTCTTTCTTGTCAGTCAGCATACATGGCATCATCGTCTTGGACATCCAGGAAGTGACGTGTTACGTCGTCTTGTCTCCAATAATTTTATTTCGTGTAATAAAGAGAAACCTCCCGTTCTTTGTCATGCTTGTGAGCTTGGCAAACACGTGAGGCTTCCATTTGTTAGTTTCAAAACTGTCGTTAATGCTAGTTTTGACATTATTCATTCTGATGTATGGACTTCACCAATTCCGAGTCTTTCGAGTTTTAGATATTATGTATTGTTCTTGGATAATTATTCGCATTTTGTTTGGGTTTATCCTTTAATTAACAAATCTGATGTTCTGTCTAAATTTGTCTTGTTTAGTAACTATGTCCACACTCAGTTTAAGTGTGAAATATAATCCTTTCAGTGTGATCATGGTGGTCAATTCGACAACCGTAACCTACATAAACTTGTTGCCAACAATGGCATACAGTTTCGTTTTTCATGTCCCAAAACGTCCCAACATAATGGAAAGTCTGAACGAATGGTTCACACCATCAATAATCAAATTCGGACTTTACTTTTTCAGGCCAATCTCCCAGCAACATTTTTTGGGTCGAAACTCTCAACATGGTTGTTCATTTACTCAATATCCTGCCCTCTACTGATCTTGCCAATGAAATCCTTTACACCAACTTATTTGGCCGGACTATAGCCTTTTACGAACATTGTGTTGTTTATGTTACCCTCACTCATTTTGGGACACGCCTCCAATCATCGTGGATATCGTTGTCTTGAATTACAAACCAATAAAATCATCCTTTCTCGTCATGTTACTTTTGATGAAACTATTTTTCCATATGGATCCTCTCAACCAACCTCAGCACCTACCTATAATTTTTTGGATGACTCACCCGATATACTTGCTCCAATCATTTCATCCGTCCCCGTTCCACAACCCCATGTACTTTAACCTACACCCGAGCCCACAACACCACTTCCCCAACCCAATATGAACCAACATGATGAGGCCCAACATCAAACATCACTACCCATGACCTAAAACCACACCCCAACTTCATCACCACCCACGGCTAAACATTGACATCCAACTCCTACTACCCAAAATCCACAAATTATTCTGGACCCTCCTCACAACCCGAACCCTGTCTCGATTTATCCCATGGTCACACGCTGTCGTGTCAAGACTAATCGTCCTACTCAACATCTCAATATGCATGTTTTTTCGGTGTCACCTTTACCAAAATCATATCGTGATGTGTTTAATGATCCAAATTGGCAAAATGCTATGCGTGATCAATACAATGCACTTATTAAAAACAAAACTTGGACTCTAGTACCTCGACCTGCTGACACCAACATTGTTCGTTGTATGTGGCTTTTTCGTCATAAGTATTTGGCTGATGGCACACTTAGTCGCTACAAGGCTCGTCTTGTGGTGAATGGTAGTACTCAACTAGAGGGGATTGATGTAGATAAGACTTTCAGTCTAGTTGTTAAGCTGGGTACTATTCGGACTGTTCTAAGTTTGGCTACTTCTCGACATTGGCCGATCCATCAGCTGGATGTAAAGAAAGCTTTCTTGCATGGTGATTTATCTAAGATAGTTTATATGCATCAGCCTCCAGGGTTTCGAGATTCTGTGCATCTTGATTATGTGTGTTTATTACATCAGTCTCTCTATGGGCTCAAGTAGGCTCCTCGGGCTTGGTTTAAGCGATTTGCATCTTATATTACTCGGATTGGGTTTCATCAGAGTTGTTGTGACTCATCTTTATTTATATACAGACAGGGGACGAATACCACTTATTTTTTATTATATGTTGATGATATTGTACTTACTGCTTCCTCTAAGACTTTGTTGCAGTAGATCATTCGTTCCTTACATCAGGAGTTTTCCATGACAGATCTTAGTTCTCTCAATTATTTTTTGGGTATCTCAGTTAGCCGTGATTCCACGGGGATGTTCTTATCTCAACGCAAATATGTCATTGAGATCCTTGAGAGAGTACATATGGTTTCTTGTAATCCCAGTCGGACTCCTGTTGACAATGAGTCTAAACTGGGGGATGATGGTGACCCCGTATCTGATCCGACTTTATATCAGAGTCTTGCCGGTTTTCTTTAGTATCTTACATTTACTCGGCCAGATATCTCTTATGTTGTTCAGCAGGTTTGTCTTTATATGCATTATCCTCGGGATCCTCATTTCTCGACTCTTAAACGGATTTTATGCTATGTTCGAGGTACATTGGACTATCGATTACAGTTGTTTACCTCTTCTACTACATCCTTGGTTGCTTATTCGGATGCGGATAGGGCTTTGTCCTACTACTAGGAGGTTGACTTCAGGATACTATGTCTTTCTCGACAACAACCTACTCTCTTCGTCCTCTAAGCGCCAAGCGACTCTCTCGATCTGTGCAGAGGCAGAGTATCGGGGTGTTGCCAATATTGTTGCTGAGACTTGTTGGTTACGTAATTTACTTCATGAGCTACACACACCTTTATCTTCCGCTACGCTTGTCTACTGCGATAATGTTAGTGTTGTTTATTTATCTTTTAATCCAGTTCAGCATCAGCGTACGAAGCATATTGATATTGATATCCATTTTGTTCGAGACTTGGTTACTGTCGGTCAGGTTCATGTACTTCATTTTCCTTCCCATTATCATTACGCAGTCATTTTCACTAAAGGATTGCCATCGGCTCTGTTTGAGGAGTTTATATTCAGTTTGAGCATCTGGTGTCCTCCCGCTCCAACTGCGGGGGAGTGTTAGCCTGTATTATTTTGTATTGTTATGTATCGGGCTCAAGCCCAGTTCTAGAATTATCTATGTAACACAATATATTGTATCGATCTTTATCATTGAATGACAGAGATCTACAAAATTATGGATGTGAATTTTTGAATTCCAAACTAATTTTTGATTGCCAATACTAGTGGCAAATATCATCTTTAATTAAAAGTATAAACGTTTAACACATTATATCTCTCGTTGGATTAAGTTACGGGTAGAATGTGGGGATAGATATTGTTTGTAATGTTGGGGTGTTAAAAAGGTGTTTGGATATGTCAAATTAGCACGTAAATGGTCATTTCACGTCGAGAAGGGATGTAATTCGTTAGACATTTGACCTTTAGAGATGATATTTGGCAATAGTATAAAAACTAGACAGTTAGTGCAAAATTAAACCAACTAAGAGACGAATTTTCCACTTTACTCAGCCAATTATATCTCAAAGCCTTTTTTCCACACCAAATAACAAATTAGTAGTCGTTAACTTTGTAAAGGAGAAGGATAGTGTAGGGTCTCATAATGTAAATATAGTAGACTAGAAGGACTGTTATGTAAATACTTAGTCTATAAGTATCTTGTTGTAACAATCTCTCATTTCAATTAATAAAATAACAAACCTTTTCCTCCATAACTCTTTCTTCCCCAATTTTGTTTGTAACCGTTTTCTTGTTCCACCATTGTTGACATGGTATCAGAGCTAATCAATAATGGTGGTGTAGTGTGTTAAAGTGTGATCTTGTTGTTATACAAGTGTGATTGCTGTGTTATCGTTTCTGCGCTCAAATTACGGTCAAAATTAGGTCAAAATTTGGGGATTTTTTTGATTAATCAAGATGACTGATGCTGTAAATCAAAACACTCCTGCTGTCTTTCAAAATCCATTGTATCTTCATCATTCAGATGGTCCTAGTTCTTTAACAGTTCAAGAAAAGCTTGTTGGGTCTCAGAATTATCGCACATGGCGTAGAGCAATTGAGATAGGGCTTTCTACTAAGAGGAAGTTGGGACTCATTAGAGGTACTATTGCACGTTCTACAACTGATCCCAATCTTGCTGAATTGTGGGACACGTGTAATAATATGGTGATATGTTGGATCTTGGGGTCAGTAAGTGAGTCAATTGCTAGGTCAATCATGTTTGTTGATTCTGCAAGTGTTATGTGGTCTCAATTAGAGAAAAGATTTGCTTTAAGTGATGGCTCAAGGAAGTATAAGTTGAATAAGGACTGTTATGCTATCAATCAATCTGGTGGATCAGTGAGTGAGTATTTCACCAAGATGAAGTGAGTTTGGGAAGAACTTGATAATGTAAATGTGTTACCAACAATCACTGTAACTCCAGAGATAACTGTCTTCTTGAATGCTTTGAATCAAGAGAAAGAGGAGCAAAGGTTGTTTCAATTTCTTAATGGATTGGATGATCATTACAGTAATTTGAGGACTCAATTGTTGTTGATGGTTCCATTACCAAGTGTTGAAAATGATTGTTCCATGTTACAACAAGAGGAATCTCAGAGATTTTTGTTTGGATCAAATACTTATGAGTCAACTGCTTTGTATAGCAAGGGTGTTGTTAAGGATAAATGTGGTATCTGTGGTTTCAAGTGGCATCCACCTGAAAGGTGTTGGGAGAAGGTTAGGTGCCCTACTTGGCATCCTAAGTCAAACACCAATGCAGGTAAGGTACTTAAGCCAACTGGTCAAAGTGGTCAGAACAAGTTTCAAGTGGCTCCCAAAAATGCAGCTCATGTGGAGAGTGGCAACATTAGTTTCACACCTCAGCAGTTTGAGCAACTCTTGAGGAGTGTGCAGCAGTTAAGAAGTGATGCTGATATGGATGATGGATTTGGTCATCAGTTTGCAGCAGGTATAGCATGTCTCAATAGTCAAATAGATATGCTAGATTTTCTTGAAGACTGGATTTATGATACAGGTGCTAGTGATCACATGACACCAGAAAATGACCAAATATTTTATCCATATTTGCTCAAAATTAAGCCACAAATAAAACTTCCAAATGGTAATACTTCTGTCATATCACATGTGGGTAAGGTTAAATTGAAAAATGGGTTGTTACTCAATGATGTTCTGGTTGTTCCATCTTTCAAATTTATCCTGTTGTCTGTACCAAAACTGACAGAAGATGCTCAATGTGTAGTATCTTTTTACCCACAGTTCTGTGTTGTTCAGGACTTGGCAACTAAGAAAGTGAAGGGTCTGGGTAAGAAGAGAGATGGCTTGTATCATCTTGTCAATGTGCCTCTGGAAGAAGTTGATAGTGTTTTTACTTCATTGGTTACCACAACTTTTGGCAAACTTGCATTGTCTGCTGTAAGTCATTCTGTTTCTGTTAATAAAGGTTCATTTGGACTATGGCATCATAGACTTGGTCATGTATCTGACTCATAGTTGAAGTATATGAAAGATTTTCCAGTTACTTTGTCTAAGGCTAATGTAGATAATTGTCTTTCTTGTCCTATGACTAAGTTCACTAAGTTGCCTTACACTTTGAGTACTTCTCATAGGTCAAATATTTTTGAATTGATTCACATGGATGTGTGGGGTCCATATAGAGTTCTTACTGGTGGTAAATATAGGTACTTCTTGACCATTGTGGATGACTGTAGTAAGGTGACTCGGACCTATTTACTAGTCAATAAGTCTGATAGTTTTGTGGCTTTGAAATCATTTCTTAGTTATGTTTCAAACCAATTTGACAAAAAGGTGAAAGTTGTAAGGTCAGATAATGCTTTAGAATTTGTTCTCATTTAAACTTTTTACTTAAGTTAAGTGTTAACTCCGTATAACATTTTGTAAATCTCTGATTTTTTCTAATAACAATTATACAATTGAAAAGTTATATTTGTGTCCTCATTTAAACTGTTTTACTTTGTTTCAAAAACAAGCCAAAGATTCGGGAACTACAATAAGGGATGTAATTCGTAAGACGTTTGATACGTTTAGAGATATTTGGCAATAGTATCAGTAGACAATTAGTGCAAAAATAAACAAACTAGACGAATTTTCCACTTAATCAGTTATATCCCAAAGCCTTTTTTTCCACAACAAATAACAAATTAGTAGACATTAACTTTCTGTCACGTACTAATAATCAACATGGAATAATTCATTGTGTATCTTTCGTATTTGTTAGTGGTTATTATGCATTTCTAAGTCTACTCTTTTTGTTTTTTAAAGAAAGACTTGGAAGTCTACACATGAAAATGAAAATGTAAATGTTATAATCTATAAGAGACCGGTACTCTTCTCCAATTTAAGGATGTAATATAAGCCAAAGCTATAGCTAAAGCTAAATTATCAACTACACCATGTTCAACTTCTTTCTTTTACATGCACTCTTTTTTTTGCTCCTCCTTTTCACCACCACAACCACCACACAACCATACAAAGCCAGTGAACACTTCCTCCTCAACTGTGGTTCATCCTCCAACATCACTTCTGACCAGAAATGGGACGGAGATGAGCGTTCTGAATTTGTACCATCAAACATCACTACAAGTTCATTTTCATCCGCTCCCTTTTTCCTAGATACTTCAGTACCCCAAATTCCGTATTCCACTGCTCGTTTTTTTTTAACACTTCTTCATTTACCTACACGTTTCTAGTCTCTGAAGGGCCAAAATTCGTCCGCCTCTATTTCTATCCTGCCACATATTCTGGCCTCAGTACAAACCAATCTTTCTTCTCTGTATCATCCAATGGCTACTCTCTTTTAACAAACTTTAGCGCTTTCCTAACTGCCTCCTTTTTGGGTAAGACCCACTCTGATGCAGGAATTGATGGTTCCTTGGTTCCTCACTTTGTCAAAGAGTTCCTAATCTACGTAAAAGATAGCCAAATCTTACAACTTACCTTTACACCCTCACCCAACTCATATGCATTCATTAATGGTATTGAAGTTGTTTCAATGCCACAAAATCTGTATTTTAGTGCTACAAATCCGCAACCTGTTGGGATGATTACAGGACCCATTATTAATAACGACAATGCATAGGGCCGTCCCATGAATTTATAAAAATTTTAAGTGCGCTAGACGAAATTCAATAATGAGACCTTTCGACAAGGAATCCTACACTATATAATAGTATAACCATGACACATCATCAAGGATTTAAATGTCACCTCATTGCCACCTCAATGACATGTCATTGCCCGCATGGCACACAATGTTTAAAAAATTTGTATGAAATGTTTAAAAAATTTGCAGCTAATGGGACTCGAACCCTGGCCTTGCCTCCCACACACAAAAGTGTCAACCACTGGAGCACATGATTTTTTGTGATAAATTATTCAAAACAAAACTGTAAATCTTTAATGCAACCTCACATGTATCCCTTGACTTTTTCAAAACAATTTTCACTTCAATACGGTTCAGATCAATCAAAACGCATCCCTTGAAATCAGGCATTTCCAAATTAACATTTACACTACATTTTTAATGGAGCGTATGATTTTTCTCAATTTTGAATTAGCTAAATTTGTGGATCCTCATTTAACTACACCAAAAACCCCAAATACCAACACACATCTTCAGTTTTCAAAACACACACACACACTCACCAAGATCAAACAAGAATAACAATGTAAGAGATTACATAACATGTTCAAAACATAATCATCCTCTCATAAAAGTTATTTTTAGGGTTTTAATTTTGGGTTTTCAATTCAGAAGCTATATGTTGATGAGGTACTTTTTTAATCTTATGGTGTAATTCATTTTATGTATTTTTTTGTAATGATATTGTTGTTCATTTTTCTTTATATTCACATGACCAAATCAACTACGCCTGCAAACTGATTATGTAATCATAAGCAGTTTGGTTGTAGAAACTGATTAGATAATCATAAGCAGTTTGGTTGTTGGAACTGATTAGATAATCATAAGCGGTTTCGTACGGGTATTTGTTAATTGGTATGTTAACTGAATTTAAAAGGGTATTTATTTGTTAATTTGTATTCTGATGTTTGCATTCTTTAATTTGTAATCACAAAATCAAATTCAAAACCCTAAATCGAACCTAATACTGTTCAAAATTACTCGATCGGTTCATCTTTAATTTGTACACATTCTAAATTCATTTGTATCATCGGATACAAAATTAGGGATTAGTTTGTTTAGATTTTGATTAACAACTTTTACTTTGAAATCAATTAAGAATCGATATGAAGGTAATTATATCTTCTTCTGCTATTGATTTAATTCAAATTTATTTTTTATATTTTTTATGGGATTTAGTTTCAGTGCCGGTTTTATTAATTTAGTTTCAGTTTGTGATAGAATGTGTTCAATAGGAACACCATAAAGTATTTGACGAATTTTCATACCAAGTGTTTGTTGAAAGTCTTCTTTGGTAGAGCACGCCCTTCTTCTCATACACATAGCAAGGTATGCCTATTAGTAGCGGAACTATTGTAGTGCCACATGATATTATGTTGTTGGTTCATTTTTAGTTATTACTTTTTATCTTGCTTGCTATTTAAACTCAATATTTCCTATTGTGTCTATGAAATATTACTTCACGTACACCTTGAAATGCAATAAAACATGTATGATTTTATCGGTTGTTCACAGGAAAGCGTTTAGATATCATGTTCGGCTTGATATGGGTCAATGTGAAATAAGCTTCTATGACGACTCTACTGCTACTGTGTTAACGTCGTGCTCGAAATCATGATTATAAGGTATCATTCGTTAAGTATTAGTGATCTAATATTCAATAGTTAGGTACTAAATACGGAAATGGTTTATCCTCTACATATGGAATTAACCGAATCAATTCAGTTAAAATCTCAATACTCTTGCTTAATATGCACAAGTTGTCTATGCTCTTTAATCTTTATAAGTGTATCTCATCAGTCATTATTCTTTTTTGGTGGTGAATGTAGGTATGTGATGACACAGAAGACGACATCAAGATAAACACATGCTACAAATTAAAAATTGTTCCTGTAACTCTTTTCCTTGACCCTGTTGTTAGTAGTAAAAAAAAAATGCGCTCATGGTGTGTAATGATTCAACCAGAAGAATTGTTACAGGTACGCTCTGGTAAAACTTCAATTCACAGTTTGATTTAAACTTTTACTTTTAGACAACCAGAATGCTAAATCGTAAATTCATTATTTCATTGATAGGATTTGTTGCCTGATTTTTAGTTTCTCTTTAAATCATTCTTTTCATTCGAATCATTAAACCTTATTATCCAAAAAATAGGGTGTGGATGATTCATGGTATGATTCATCGTTTTGATGATTCGTGGTGATGATCCGTTATGCTCACACAGTCACATTGAGTTTTGAGAGACAAACGGTTTATTTTCCTTCTACTTGGGTGAGTATTTATGTTAGCGATGACTACTAATGTAAACATTTAAATTACCACTTTATATTAGGCTGACTGTCATAGGTATGCTACTGGAATATCAAAGACGAGGTTACCATAACTAAAGTTTTGTTCTTTGTGATTTCAAAAAAAAACTTTCGAATATTTGCAAATGTTTTGGGGTCACTTTGTTTTCCAACTGAACCAGTATATTCCTGAGCACAAAAATGGTGGATATGTGGTTATGGTAGTTCATCATGGTAATCTATGGTTTCTTGATTATCGTTTCAGGTTAGGGAGGTTAAAGCCGCGTATTTCACCATCAGCCCTGTTCATTGTGCTGCAATCGGTGATGTTGATCCTAATAAGGTTTTCTTTTACATTTAAATCTGTATTATATTCTTAAAATGAAGTTTCTTGAAAGGATTAAACATGTTTTAGGAGCATATATCAATCATATTATGAATTGAAAATTATATATAAATCAGGGATGCTTAATCATTTAGGAAATTTTTTTGTTGGATTCGATAGAAATATAGTATAGTTTCTTAGAATGCAGTTGTGAGACTATGCACGCATTCGGAAGGTGTCTACTATTAGTTATCTTAATGCAATTGGATAAAATGTTTATATGCTAACAAAAGAATGAAAATTGTCATATATATTTGACATGCTTGTGACAAACAAAAGGCCATTATGTTGGCAGATTTGGCACATATCAATGGGTTGGTTGCAACTGGTGTCAGTCCATCCCCATTTGACTATGCGGATGTCGTGACCACCACAACCCACAAGTAACTTCGTGGTCGGCGTGGTGCCATGATCTTTTACAGAAAAGAGCTAAAATAAGTCAACAGACAAGGCAACGAGGTACATTTTTCTAAATTGTAATTCCTACTTTATCACCTGAAGTTTGGGTTAAAACTTAGAAATTTAAGAAAAGAAATATTAACACTTTATTGTTAAAAGGTTATGTACGATTTTGAAGACAAGATCAACCATGCCGCCTTTTGTGGACTTCAAGGAGGTCTACACAATCACATATCACTTGCTTGGCAGTTACATTTAAGCAGGTTTGCTGTTTTTTTCAAGGCGTGATATGTAACAATAATTTTAAAAGTTCATACTATAAGTTATAACGCCTTATGTATGAATACAGACAATAACAACATAATACAAGGCTTATCAAGAGCAAGCGACGAGTAACTCTGCCATGTTTTCTGAGATGTGACTCTTAATTGTCTCATATATTTCCTTCAAATTTAAGCAGCACTAGAACCTGACTTTTTTTTTTTTTTTTTTTTTTTTTTTTTTTCATTTTCTCTAGATTCTAACTAAGAGTTGATATGGGCTTCTTTTTAGAGGAACATATAACCGCTTATTTTTGGACAAATTGAAACCAAATGTAAACAACATAATGTTCCATTCATAGTTTCATTTTCTGATAATTCTTAAGTATATGAAAAAACACAAGCCATGTGATATACATTTTTTCAATAGGGGATGGATGGTTTAAGGGTTGAAAAGGTGTTGGAAGTTGTACACATTGCATCCAATAAGAACATTGTTCCTGGTGATGTATTCGACATTGTTCGTGGAGGTCTTAGAATGGGCGATGGTCATATATTAGTAAACAAATTTCTTAGTTAACACATTTCGACAATATTAACCAAAAACATCTACCTATTATCTTTATTTTATGTAACCCTGACTTACTTACAGGGGATTTGAAGAGGATTTTGCTAAAGTTGCATACTTATTTAACCTTCCTGTAAAATTGGCTTTAAAGATCAAGGATGAAGCACAAGGTATACTTACGTACCTTTAAATACTTGATTATATATCACACACATATATACACATCATTGTGTTTAGTCTGAAGTATTGTTAATGGTGCTTTTTTTTTGTTAAATCATGGACAAATTTGAAGTACTTTGTAGCTGCAATGGAGTGAAGTACCTTCCAATCAGAAATTTCAAAGCTCAAACATATCATTGGAACTTGAAATCCTGAAGCACATGATTTCAGTTGGTAAGCTTTTCTTTTCGATTAATAAAGAGACATAGTGTGCAGGTCAGTAGGTTAAGTGAATTTGGGTTATTCATGGATGACTTGAGTTGATTTTAAACAATTTACGCTCAAGTTTAAAATTCTTAAATCATGAAGTCTAAATATGATTTACAAAAAAACTATATTATTTAAATGATGAACCAGAACACTTGATGCTTTTTTTGTTATTGGTTTGATATAAAACCACATTCGAATTATTTCATGCTTTGTTTACTTATTGTCCATCTTTTATCAATTATTTGGTCGACGTCAATGGTTTACTGCCAGATGGAGTTCACGGGGTTACGTTAAAAGGGTATTTCATTATTTTCATCATATCATGCTTTTTTAATCATAATCTTAACATTCAAAAGTTAATTATGTGCTCATATGATTATTAGGTCAGAGAAGAGCTAGAGAATAGAGGCTGCCAAACAATAACATGTTGTGGTGTTCAGTTTGTTTCACAACCCGATGATGGTAAGTCACTAAGTCATTGCTCTTAATATTAGGAAATTTCCCAGTCATTCGTTATTTTAAATGATTTTAAAGATTATATATGTCTAGGTTAAAAAGTTTATGATTTTGGATATTGAGTATGAGCAGGTTGTTTAATCGTGCTTGAAGATGGATCTAAAGAAAGTGTTCTGGATGCATACTAGCCACGCATGCACGGGATACTCTTTATGATGTTAGGAGAACAAGATACACACGACGAAACAAGATTACTTGGCTCTTTTAATTATGTTTATAGGTATGTTACTCTGACTATGTATATCTTCGACATAATGCTTTTACACACTACACTCGATTGGGATTTTAATAGAAGCAAAAAGTGAAACTCTTAGTGGACTTGTGTATTGTGATGCCTTTTACTTTTATAATTTTAAACATTTGAATAAAAGTTCACGGCTACTTTTATTTTCATATTTTTCAGTGAAATTTTTCTATATCGTGACAAAAGTCTAATGCCCAAGAACCAATTAGCGTAGAGTTCATGGAACTTTCTTGGAATTGTGGACAACAAAGCTTGCTTAACAAGTCCACCGAATGAGAAATCTTCGAACTTTCATTAAACTCAACCTGTTTACCCGTAACAAGTGTTAACTCAACGATACACCAGGTGAAAAACCCGCCTACTTCTTAAAAGCACGTCTCTCAAAAGGACACAATATATTTAAATGCAGAACTTATTAGAGCTAAAATGGGCACATAACAGTACATTCAAAATAGTATTATCATCGGAATCTGAAACTAATGACAACATCTGTGGGAGGCCAATATCAACAACATCTGGAGATTCCAAATGGGTACAAAACATTCTACAGTCATGGTAATCACATTTTAGGAGTTTAGAATTAATAACTACTGATAGGTAATTAGGATACTAACAGATATGCCATCTTTTGAAAAAGGTAAGTAGATTCTTACATGCCACTTCTATTGTTTCTAATGATAATGCCAACACAGGTTGTTGTTTCATCGGTGCCAATGATCTTCCGCACGAGGAGACAAAAAAAGGTAATTTTTTTTTTTTTTTTTTTTTTTTTTTACAAAATACAGCTTCATAATATAAGAGATCCCATAGCCAATATAAGAAATTATATAAAATTGTGTTTTCAGATGTCAAGGAATATACATTTATATTTGCATGACGACTTCTACTATCCACATTCCTTTCTTTAGGATGTATTGCGGGATAGCCTTCACTACTTTACTGAGCCATTTCTTAGATACTGGCCTTTTTTCAAATTACGAGACATATCTCTTAATAGAGTTGTCGAAATAATGTGTTGACAAAGTAAGTTATTACTCAAACAAACGACATACAAAAAAATTAGAATATGGATATGCTATATGGAAAGAAAAAGACAAACAAATTTTTGTTGCATCTTTGACAAAGTTTACATATGATGTGTTGGCGGGCAGAAAATCCAAACAGAAATGAGTTTAAATATCACCTAGCCAGAGTACGAGATTACTTATGGATTGCAGAAGTTGTGTAACACCACAACCCGACAAGGGTCAAAATGCCACATTATGGTGTCAATCAGAACATACAAACGCAAGCGGAAGACTTGTAAACATAATAGTTACAAAGGTATTATAAAGTAATAACAAAATACTAACTCTATACATAATGAGTTCCAAAACTAAAATACAAATCCAAGCTCAAATCTAACTGAAGGTAAATCCAAGTCTAATTCGAAAGCAAATGGTGTCTATCGTCAGGTTAGTCCACTAAGAGCTCATATGCACTCTTCACTCAAACCTAGCTTCCAACCTAAAACCTGTCGCAGGAAAAGAAATGCGGCTGAGCTTAAAAAGCCCAGTGAACAGATATATATAACAACCGAGTAATCACCAAATATATATGTATAGGGAAAAGGAAACATAAGCTCCTGCTGAAACGAATATCGTCTGTCAAAAGAATGAGAGATCAAAGATTAACTGAACAAATATCATAAGTCAAATGAAGTAAAAGGTCGAGACACAACGGATCAGATAATCATAATGAATCAAGAAATCGAATAGGAATAGCCACAAACCTGTCTAAATGAGACACTCGAATAGACCACATAATCACATATATGGAATAGCCACGAGCCTGTCTAAACGAGACACTCGAATAGACCACATAATCACATATACATATCCGTCAAATCATAAGTGCACGAAGAGGGGAGGCCTCTAAGTAACAAATAGTGAGAGGGGTGTAAGGCACACACAAACCAATCACCATATCATAATCATATCCAAACATATACCTAGGATGCATCCATACGGCCCCTACAAAACAAATCATATATGTACCCTGTACTAGACAAGTATACACACATATCATAATGGCCAAGAGATCTCATATCATATCATATCATATCAAATGAGAACGCCGTGGACTAATCACACCGCCACAAATAGTGTCATGCCATTGGTGCCTCAATGACATGGCCATGGTACCTCTATGACGAGTTAGCTCGGGCAACAGAACAAATCATATCAAGTCATCATATCATATCAGAACGTATCAAACTGAATTGAATCATATCATAGCAAATGGATAGCAACGAATATCATATCAAAGGAATCATAGCAAAGGCTCATATCAACGGAATCATAGCAAAGGCTCATATCAATGGAATCATAGCAAAGACTCATATCAATGGAATCATAGCAAAGCAAACGAATCAAAGTCAAGGATCGGAAAGTCATGAGAGAAGACACCCTTACTGAGAAAGGGTAGAATATCTGTACCTCAAACCGCAAATGAAACCATATCATAAAACACATGGATCGGAAGTTACTCCTTCTTCAGCGAATCTACACGAATTAATGATCGTCTGATTATTTAAGAACCATTTCATAAGTTATTTCTGATTCAGTACTTATTGTTGTTCAGATTGACATATTAGGGTTTCCTGCTATTTATAGAAACTTTCCAAATTTAGTAACTTTCCATATTTAGTAACTTCCCTTATTTATTAACTTCCCGTCGCTTACACTTTTTCCGGTACAAAGCTAAATACCGGGTTCTAGTTCGAGGTAGAACCAACCTGACGTCGCTTATACAATTTCCGACACTAAGCTAGATGTCGAGTTCTATTACAAGGGTACAACCACTCTCGCTATGTTTTATGACCCAACATAGAAACCTTGTGTTTTATACTTTTATGGCACAAACACATAAAGCATATAATCTAGTTTGGTGTTTAGATTGTGATGATGCAATGATGTTTACAATGATGATCCATGACATAAATGTCTTATGGATATAAATGACTAATCTAAATGAACTTCCATTGATAGGAAGCCTTCAATGGATGAAGATCACAAGCTCCCTAAACTTGTTGTGATGGATCTTCGTATATGCATGTACGAGTAATCTATATGTACTTCTTGATTAAGAAGTCTTCAAACAATGAGGATGACAAGTGCCCTTGAATCATCATATGTTGGTATTCTTTGGTGGATGATGACTTCAAGATCTCCAAGCCTTTTGATAGATCAGGAGGTATGCTATGCTTGTGATGGATGATGACTCATGATCTCTGAGCTTGCTTCACAGGATCATTTCGGAGTATGCTTACAACATAATGAAAGTTAGTAACATTATGATCATGATGATAAGGGTGATTAATGTATGTTTCTACATGGTTAACTACTGATCTAAGTGTATGCTAAAGGGTAGAGAGAATGTGTGTTCAAGTGATGATTTAAACATGAATGAGTGGCCTGCTATTTATAGGCAAATAGATAAAACAGGCCACGGATTGGGCGGAACCAAATCAAGGGTTCCGTCCCTTATGTGATTTGGTTCCGCCAGTTCCTTGACAGCAAATCTTCAAATATCTTACGAAATCTATCCAAGATATTACCATATCCAATTCTTTGTGTGAAGATTTAAACATGATATTCTCAAGATCTTCAAGATATCCTAAAGATATCAATATGATGTATGCAATGATGTCATGTACATATTTCCATTTTAAGAATTAAAATGTAAACTATGTAAATGTATATATGAATGTAATATGTATATCCTAGCTAACTAATATATGTTCACCAAGTTGTATCATATTAGTTTATGTGTTACTAAAGATGTTAAACTACTTATGCTATTATGTCATTAACATCATTTTCATAAGTAACAACATTTGTCTTAGTTTGACACCTAAAGTGTACTTATCCTATTTTGACATGAACACAACTTAGGAAACACGATGTACAGGTAAAAGTACTTGTATATGCAAAATGTAGAATGAGGTTTTAAGTAGAATGGTTAACATTTTAAAATACTTATTGACCGAAACGTATTTTAAACATTCTAAATGGTTTGTTAAGGGTTTGATCATAATGCCACATAACAAACATGTACGAACCTGTGTTGTACCATACGAGGACTTGAGAAGTCGAGAGGTGTTGAATGTATGTTGAGACAAAATATGATTATAAGTAACTTGTACATTTTACGTTATGTATCAAGTTACATGTTTGTCATCAATCAAAACAAACGAGACTGTATAGATTAAATATCATAATATTTGCACTAACAATCACGTTGGCCAGGCGTCATAATACTTGCATCATATACACATGCCTTTATTGCAATCACATTCTACCTCGAGTTGTGACTAAACAAATTCTCATAACCAGATCAAAACAAATTCACACTCAGATGGAAATCTTGATAGTTGAACAAAGAACACATTGCGAAATTTCAAACAACTGAATAACTCTCAAGGTGAGTTTCATGAAACGAAGTATCTTCACAACCGCGAGGGATTAACGTACGAGTTTTCAAGCAAAGGCGATCATAATTGTTTACCAAGTTGGAAACCATGGTAAAGAATTTTGAGTTTCTCAAATCGCCAAAGATGACAAATATAATATGACCGTTGTTAGCATCTCGATGCTCAGTCAACAAATCTATATTCAAAATACTATCGAATCAAACCTTTCCAAAGGAATCAGATTAGCAAAACGAAACCTATTTTCAGATATCTTCAAAATGTACTGTACAATTCCGACATCCGTGACAGATAATCACAAGATTTCTCATAGAGATAGAACTAGGTAGGGAAAAATCTAATAGTGCAGATGGAACCTTAATATGCTTAGAAATAGCAAGAGCAACCACAGAACGTGTCGAACACATCAGGTTCATACATATACGAATTCTCTGAACGAACGAAAAGGTATCTAAATGAATAACAAACGAATCAAAGATCGAAGTTCGAAAAAATGTGCTAACCTCAGAAAGTGAAACCTGAAAGGCATTATTACATATTCTCAAAGCATTCTAAACTTATGTTGTGTATCCTGATTAATTTCCTAATCTTCTAGAACGAATGATCTTATAAAGGCTTAACAGAAAGCAGAGGCACAAATCAGACTGGTGCTGAAGAAATATAACTAGCCAATGCCTTATCATATAATCTACCCAATCCTCACCGGTCATAACTGAAGTTTCTACGGGGAGAAACCTAAATCAAAAATTTCAAAGGTTGTTCCATAGGCTCCTATAGTGCAAACTTAAGGGTCCAAATCTTCACAGGCCATAACTTATGTGCTACAAGTCGAAGCCTGAGCTCTGATACCATAATTGTAACACCCCAACCCGACAAGGGTCAAAATGCCACATTATGGTGTCAATCATAACATACAAATGCAAGCAAAAGACTTAAAAACATAATAGTTACAAAGGTATTCTAAGGTAATAACAAAATACTAACTCTATACATAATGAGTTCCAAAACTGAAATACAAATCCAAGCTCAAATCTAACTGAAGGTAAATCCAAGTCTAATACAAAAGCAAATGGTGTCTATCGTCAGGGTAGTCCACTAAGAGCTCCTATGCACTCTTCACTCAAACCCAGCTTCCAACCTAAAACCTGCCGCAGGAAAAGAAATGCGGCTGAGCTTAAAAAGCCCAGTGAACAGATATATCATATCAGAACGTATCAAACTGAATTGAATCATATCATAGCAAATAGATAGCAACGAATATCATATCAAGGGAATCATAGCAAAGGCTCATATCAACGGAATCATAGCAAAGGCTCTTATTAATGGAATCATAGCAAATACTCATATCAATGGAATCATAGCAAAGCAAACGAATCAAAGTCAAGGATCGGAAAGTCATGAGAGAAGACACCCTTACTGAGAAAGGGTAGAATATCTGTACCTCAAACCGCAAATGAAACCATATCAGAAAACACATGGATCGGAAGTTACTCCTTCTTCAGCGAATCTACACGAATTAATGATCGTCTTATTATTTAAGAACCATTTCATAAGTTATTTCTGATTCAGTACTTATTGTTGTTCAAATTGACA
Organism: Artemisia tridentata subsp. tridentata; assembly: GCA_021014915.2. Lineage (NCBI taxonomy): Eukaryota > Viridiplantae > Streptophyta > Magnoliopsida > Asterales > Asteraceae > Artemisia > Artemisia tridentata. The sequence goes on along the minus strand of CP139504.1, from coordinate 184,238,674 downwards.
TATTAGGGTTTCCTGCTATTTATAGCAACTTTCCAAATTTAGTAACTTTCCATATTTAGTAACTTTCCTTATTTAGTAACTTCCCGAATTAGTAACTTTCTGAATTAAGTGAGTTTCCCGAATTAAGTAACTTTTCCGAATTAGTAACTTTCCATATTTAGCAAGTTTCCATAATTAGTAAGTTAGGGTTACATTCATAATTAACCAAACTTAGGGTTTATAGGTACTTCCAAATCAAACACCACTTAATTAGGATATATTAGTAAATCTGGATCACATTCTGATGAAGCGAAAAGTGTACCGCTTTTAGGGGGTCATTTAAGCCCTAAATCGTATTTATTTGATCAAATATTGCCCTAAATCGTTCCTTTTGTCATTTTAGGTACTTTGGAGAAAAATCTGGAAAAGGAAGCATTTTGGACGTTTTTGGAGCATAAAAGTGAAGAAAACGACAAAGTCTCAAAATCGGCTGGAAAGTACCTTTGACGGCGTCAGGGATTGCCCTTGACGGCGTCATGGCTTGGCAAAAAAGGTGGATATTAAAATTACTCATGATAAGCCAGAGAATTTTGCTTTGAAAAATCTGACGGCGTCAAGCTTTAAGGAGATCAAGGCCATCACGGTTTAATTTAAAGAGGGACGGCGTCAAGCCCATTTCTGACGGCGTCAAGCCTTGATAAGCCAGAGCGGATTTTGGAGCACTAAAGAGGGACAGCGTCAGGAAGGCCATCCGGGAACCCTAAAAGCGGCGAGGTGACGGCGTCAGGATCTATAACGTGACGCCGTCAGCCCTTAAACTCTTTTGCAATTTTTTGTCATTAAGTGTGGAACTTATAGTGTGTAACTTTGGAGGAGAAACCCTAAGACGAATTTCTGCCATTTTTAAGGGTTTTCATACCCTTGGATCTCCCATGTTTAATTGAAGATAAGTGATTATTTAATCATTCAATATGTCTATGTGTTGTTTGATTACATCTTGTTCTTGTCTTTTGATTAACATGCTAGGCTAGATTTATCTTGTGTGTTGCTTAGATCTAATGAAACCTAACTATTGATTATTGGTTATTAGTGTGTTATTAGTTGTATTGGATGATTGTTTATCGATGTTAGGCTTAAGAAAACTGGCTAACTTCCTATTCGGTAACTTGCTTGAACGTCTTAAGAAACATGAACCAATGCGTACTAAGGTTTTTATGGTTGTATTTAATGCATGAGCGAATTCTAGTGATCCCATGTTAGGAGCTTCCTAGCCGGCTCGACATAGGAGTGAAGTAGGAGCTTGTAGAGTTGGGGAAGTACGTACGCCACCCCACGATTGGTATTAAGGAATACACCCGTCATCCACGCAATTAATACACACTAATCAACCGGTAAAAGATAGTTAGGGAGTAAGGAAATCTAAGTAAACACATTTCTCTCCACATAAGTTTCACAACTCTTTTCATTTTCTGTTATTTTATTTTATTTGCAATCGTAGTTATTTGGGTTAGTTGACTAGCAACTAATTCCGCCCACTCCTTCAAACCCGAGATTTTACTTGCTTTCATAAAAACATAAAAAAAAAATACAAAAAGAATCTTCCCTCACCCTTAGACCTACTAAAGTAGTTTTTCATACCTAACGAACACTATTCCCTGTGGAGAACGATCAATCCCCCGTACTTACCACTACACTATACTACATCGGTCAGGTACACTGCCTGGTGGGGTTGTAAGCCTCTTGAGATCCCTCGAGAGGTAAAACCTGTTGTAAGGTTGCAAAACCACGCATCAAGTTTTTGGCGCCGCTGCCGGGGAATAGTTATTGTTTAGGTTGAATTTTTATTTTATTAGGTCTACTCACTAGATTCCTTTCTAGTGAGATTTTTATTTTTCTAGGTTTTTCTTTAGTCTATCTTTTTTCTTCGTTTCTTTGTTCGTAACCATTACCATCCGACATCATGGAAGGTGGTAATATCCTCAATCCCAACAACCCACCACCACAACAACACCCACCTCCTAGAGCCCGTACCTTAGGAGACTACTCTCGTCCTAGCCACCATGGCTATCGAAACACCATTGAGCTCACTCAAGGAGCCAATGTCACACCCTTGCGATCCGACACCATCCGGTTGGTGCAAAGCGGATGCGCATTCCATGGACTTCGTTCTGAAGATCCTAATCAACATCTCAAGGACTTTCTCAAAATTGTTGATTCCATAGACCTTAATGTTGCCACTCGAGAGACGACCCGACTGCGTCTCTTTCAATTCTCTCTGCGGGACCAAGCTAGTCAATGGCTAGAACGTCTACCCGCAGGATCCATCACCTCTTGGGATGATCTCACCACTCGCTTCCTTGCTCAGTTTTTCCCACCGGGAAGAACTACCAAGCTAAGGAATGATATCTTGATGTTCCAACAACGTCAAGGCGAAACCCTCTACGAGGCATGGACTCGATTCAAGGACTTACTCCAAAAAGTCCCTCACCATGGCATAGAACTTTGGCTCCAAGTTCAAATCTTCTATGACCATATCAATCTCTCCACGAGGCAAACCATTGACCAATCGGCCGGTGGTAAGCTACGTGATCTAAGTGCGGAAGAATCATGGGCTCTCCTAGAAGATCTTGTTCTTTATGACAACAAAAGTTGGAGTGATCCCCGTGATTTGAATAAAACGGTCAAGGCAATATATTTGCCTTCAAACAATTCAAGCACTTCCGACCGTAGGATCATAGAACTTGAAGACCAAGTCAAGTTTCTTATGAAATCCTACGAGGCTCCTAAACCTTCAAGCCAAGTGAACAAAATCACTTCTTCGTGTAAATTATGTAGTGGTCCCCACGACACTCATGATTGCATGGAACTCCCCAAACAGGCTTTCAAAGAATTCGCATCCTCGCGAATTGATAAGGCGGGAGATAAGTGGCTCACCACTAATTATGGACCCAAGAATCCCAAAGATTGGTATGAGGCATGGAAGGGTAAGCCAGATTTTAGTTGGAACCAAACTCGAAGCGTATCATTCAATGACTCTCCCCCACTCACCTGGTCTGAACATTATCCTCACCAGCATACGCATAAACAACAAAATCGCGAGGAATCACTGCAAAAATTCATTCTCTCTCAAGAAACACAGCTCTCCAAACTTGAGAATCAATTCAGACAACAGCAAGTTGATATGAACAACAAGGTTGATAACCTGTTAAAAGTTATCAATGATCGCATTGCTGGCAGGTCAACTTGTGAGTTGGCACAAGTTAATGAGATCAAATCTGTCACGGTGACTCACCAAACACCCCCTCCTGTAAAGATCAAGCACCCTAGTAAACTCTTCAAACACATATCACAAAACGGAAAAGAAACTGGAGATGCTCATTCCCCTTCGAAACCACTCCACTTCGTGAACACCATTACAACAATACCTGTTCCTAAACCCAATCTGGACCAACAATCAACCGAGAACGTGGACAATGAAATGGAGGGTGAAGTTCCCGAAAAGAACACCGAGGCGCCTGGCGACTATCTAGACTCACCAAAGAACTCTAGTACAAGAGAGTTGAATGATGAGGAGGGCTCGGAAGAGAAATCCGAAATGCCTCATGGGCTCCCAGGACTGCTAGACCGCCCCCTGGTGGAGGAACTTGAGAGGGGCACAGCAAATTTGCCTGTGGGATTTGGAGAGAGAATAGAGGATGGCGCTCACAGGGTCTTTAAGGTATCTTGCACCACTAGGAAGAAGTTTATAAAAGATGCCTATATAAACCCCAACTCTTCTATGAATGCAATATCCCTTTCTCTATATAACGAAGCCTTCACCGAACAGGTCAAATATGAAGGGTTTGATATCATCGGGGTAATAAGGAGGGTACCAATTGTGATAGAAAAGTTCCTCTTTCATATCGAGCTAACTGTATTTAATAACATGAACTCTATCATCAGCCCATCCTTAACTGGCCTTGTTCTAGGCAAACCATTCATAAAAGCAACGGGAGTGATACTCGATGAGGATGATAGGAGTGCATTATTTACGGATGGTGTCAGGAAAGTGATTTTTCGAGATGGCAGTGAAGAAGTGTATGAGTATCAACCATCAGCAATTGGCAACACGTGGGGGCTACACGGTAGAAGGCCTGGCCGAATTAAGCGATGTGATCCGAATAATCTCAAAATACCTTGCATGATTGGTCACAAGCATTTTTATAATGTTTACATTGACACATATTTACCCAAAAATGTGATGTCCTTGTTTCATTATAACAACATTTGCAGATGGGGAATGATTCATAAAGGGAAGGATGACATTGGCACAGATGATGATGTACGGGTGTTTGTAGGAAATATGACATTTACTATGAGCTTCGCAATCGTTGATAATATCGAAAAGTACATCGATCCCAGGTTATCACAAGTTGTTTTTGGGGCACCTTTTTGCAAGGCCACAAGCTTGGTTGTGGATGAGCCCAATGGGATCATGACTTTCACCGATGGGATTAGGGAAATCTCATACCAAACGCCTTACAAGATGAGAGGATTCAAGGAGATTGATTATGAAGGGCTCGATGGGTTAAGTTCCCAACTCGTGTTATGTGATGATGATGTGAGAAGGGGATGCAAGGACACTTTTGACCTGTCAAGTGGATTCTTTAAGCATGATAAGGAGCTTAGTTCTAAATACCAAACCAATCCTTTTGATCTCGAGGACCCGAAATACCTTTACTATGAGAGTGATTCTGATAGAGAATCAAAGGAGAATGGCCGAGGAACAGTGACCAACGATGGAATCACGTAATGTACGGAGACTTTGAGTCTAGCTACAAGACTCGTTAATAAAGAAAAGCGCTTCTTGGGAGGCAACCCAAGCTTTATTTGCTTTGTGTGTTTATTTATTTGTTTGTTTGATTTTATTTGCTTCCGTATGTGTGTTTAATTTTTATTCTTATTGATTCATGTTCAAAAGTAAATTGTGAAAATGCTTTATCTTGTTTTTAACTTCGTCTTAACTACATATAAAGGTATTTTGCAAAAGATAAGTGTAAGGGAAATCCAAATCGGTTTATTAGAACACAAATAAACATGAATCATAATAATAATAAATTAACATACATATTAGTATTTGTTTGAGTCAAATGCTTGTATCGAGTCATAATGATATTTTGCAGGATTTCCAGGAAGTAAGGTAAAGGTTTTTCCAAAATTTTTCCGGAAACTTAACATGAGAATTCTGTCAGATCATTTCTGACGGCGTCAGGCTTTACAACCTGACGGCGTCAGGTTTTAATCTTCTGAAATTTTTGAAAGTTTTGTTTTCATAAAAAGTTTTTTTATTAAATCTCTAACTTATAATCTCCAGGAATCTGCAAAATTATCATTCCACAAGCATTATATCCTTATATATAGAATTTATCCCGCCGATGTTATGCAGGTTTTCGTGTTTGTTTTCTCAGGTATAACAGGTTATTTTGGACAAGAAAATGTATGTGGAATCAAGCTTATGGCGATGCATTAGCCTTGGAGCTTCTACATTCTCTTGGAAGAAGATCTAACCATGTGGCCACATTATCCACCGAGCGAATCAGGGGAGTATTTGATTTCATTCTTTTACCTTTTCACTTTTACATCTTGTTATTTGAACATTGGGGACAATGTTCATCTTAAGTGTAGGGGGGTAAAATACGATACTTTAGAGAATACAATTACGCTTGATTTTTGTTTGTTTAATAGTAAATGTGTAATAAAACTGAGAGAAATACCTGTTAGGGCAATTTTAGTACCAAATTTAAAATTTTTTACAACATATAGGAGTGAAACTTTGATCTTAATAAGCGTCTCATGGATAGGAGTTATATGACTAGCACAAAAACCGTACCACTAAAAATTTTCCACCCCCAAATAGGTGAGGTTCGCCCCTAGAATTGGTAGGAAAAGCATTTATGCTATGATGTGTGTATCGGTAGCACTTAGATTCTAGAACTTGCGTTAGGACCATTCCGAGGCCACAAGTGAGACTACATTCGTGTAGTTAGATTTACTACATGATAAGAGGCATTAGGATTAACCCATTGTTTTACACCTGTGTTTTTGTTATAATTACATTGGCTACATTGGTCAAGTAATTCTCCCACACCCTTTGCGTTGTACTCATTTTTAGTACACGATACCCCTAGTACACCCCTCAGAGCCTGTCTTTTCATTTCGACCTTTAAGCATTTTACTTAAAGGAAGAATTTGTTACACCCCACTAAAATGTACACCCAAATCGCCTTAGCCTACCGTGTGTGCACTCATCTTTAGTGCATTATTGTGACAACATTTGTTTAAACCCCAAGTTAATTATCTAATTGATTACATGGTTGCTAAGTCGAGTCATATCCTTGTACATATTGTTTTGGGACGATTGGGACTCATGGGTAAAGTACTAGTGTAATGGAGTAATGGGGAAGAACATCATTTATTACCCCCATATGTGCTAAATATTTCAAAAGTACTCCAAGTTTTTCAATTATCTTAATCCGAGTCATTAGAATAGTTATTTGTAAAGTTATGTAAAAGTTCAAGTGTAAGGGGAATGCAACGCCCCTATGATGTATTATTTTGGATGGTAGGGCAAGAGTGTATGAAAAAAAAACAAAAAAATGAGAAAAAGAAAAGTAGAAAAAAACATACGGACTACCATCCCGTTTCATTTTATGTTTATTTTATGTTTTTGTTATTTTGTTTTTAGCTTAAGATTGAGTCGAGTCTTGGCTTAGCAACATTGTATAGTACATGTAATTAATCAAGATCTTTAACTCGCCACCAGTAAAATATCCCTTATCCAACAAAACCGTGTTTATCATATCCCTACACCTAACGTTATAACCCGTTTAAAAGCCCTCTTTGATAGTTTATCTTAGGTGCTTACACCTAGTGGAGGAGGTTTTTGATCCTTTCCCAAGCCTATGGTAGTCTATTTGCTATGACAGGTAGTGAGAGATATTATCCGTTTTCATTTATGAGATTTATTTTGATGACACTTGAGAGATGTGAGTATCTAAACACTACTTGTGCGGTGCTAGTATGTAATCTCCGTGCTTATTATGATTAAAGTGGAACGACTATTTGTTGTAATTACTTTTATATTAGTGTTAAATGACCCCTAACTTGTATTTTGATTAGAATAAAAGCGCATTTGCTTGAGGACAAGCAAATCTCAAGTGTAAGGGTATTTGATGAAGCGAAAAGTGTACCGCTTTTAGGGGGTCATTTAAGCCCTAAATCGTATTTATTTGATCAAATATTGCCCTAAATCGTTCCTTTTGTCATTTTAGGTACTTTGGAGAAGAAATCTGGAAAAGGAAGCATTTTGGACGTTTTTGGAGCATAAAAGTGAAGAAAACGACAAAGTCTCAAAATCGGCTGGAAAGTACCTTTGACGGCGTCAGGGATTGCCCTTGACGGCGTCATGGCTTAGCAAAACAGGTGGATATGAAAATTACTCATGATAAGCCAGAGAATTTTGCTTTGAAAAATCTGACGGCGTCAACCTTTGAAGTGATCAAGGCCATCACGGTTTAAATTAAAGAGGGACGGCGTCAAGCCCATTTCTGACGGCGTCAAGCCTTGATAAGCCAGAGCGGATTTTGGAGTACTAAAGAGGGACGGCGTCAGGAAGGCCATCCGGGAACCCTAAAAGCGGCGAGGTGACGGCGTCAGGATCTATAACGTGACGCCGTCAGCCCTTAAACTCTTTTGCAATTTTTTGTCATTAAGTGTGGAACTTATAGTGTGTAACTTTGGAGGAGAAACCCTAAGACGAATTTCTGCCATTTTTAAGGGTTTTCATACCCTTGGATCTCCCATGTTTAATTGAAGATAAGTGATTATTTAATCATTCAATATGTCTATGTGTTGTTTGATTACATCTTGTTCTTGTCTTTTGATTAACATGCTAGGCTAGATTTATCTTGTGTTTGCTTAGATCTAATGAAACCTAACTATTGATTATTGGTTATTAATGTGTTATTAGTTGTATTGGATGATTGTTTATCGATGTTAGGCTTAAGAAAACTGGCTAACTTCCTATTCAGTAACTTGCTTGAACGTCTTAAGAAACATGAACCAATGCGTACTAAGGTTTTTATGGTTGTATTTAATGCATGAGCGAATTCTAGTGATCCCATGTTAGGAGCTTCCTAGCCGGCTCGACATAGGAGTGAAGTAGGAGCTTGTAGAGTTGGGGAAGTACGTACGCCACCCCACGATTGGTATTAAGGAATACACCCGTCATCCACGCAATTAATACACACTAATCAACCGGTAAAAGATAGTTAGGGAGTAAGGAAATCTAAGTAAACACATTTCTCTCCACATAAGTTTCACAACTCTTTTCATTTTCTGTTATTTTATTTTATTTGCAATCGTACTTATTTGGGTTAGTTGACTAGCAACTAATTCCGCCCACTCCTTCAAACCCGAGATTTTACTTGCTTTCATAAAAACATAAAAAAAATACAAAAAGAATCGTCCCTCACCCTTAGACCTACTAAAGTAGTTTTTCATACCTAACGAACACTATTCCCTGTGGAGAACGATCAATCCCCCGTACTTACCACTACACTATACTACATCGGTCAGGTACACTGCCTGGTGGGGTTGTAAGCCTCTTGAGATCCCTCGAGAGGTAAAACCTGTTGTAAGGTTGCAAAACCACGCATCACATTCTTATGAATTTTAAGGCCTGCCAATTAAGCTCCAAAAATTCTGAAATAATTCTCGATGATTCCCATTTCAATTAAGTACCTTCACAAATTTTTATAGATTTTATTACCAAGCACAAGTACTGTTTTAAAAATCATCTTTCCAGACCTGTTCAGAAAGTTAACTGCACATACATACAAAAAGTTTGCATTTTATTCACCCATTGAGACACTTCAGAAAAATCAACAAAATTTCCAGGAAGTCACACATAACTTAAATATCACCTCTGTAAAAGGAGAGCTCTCAGTTCCTTGTGGTTTGAAAACTAAAATTCATAAACACCGAGTGATTTTAAGTTCCCAAAACTCAAATTTGACACAAGATCCCATAAAATTCAAAACATGGCCAATATAACTCCAATTCACTCCAAACCAATTGGAAAACTTAATTAAGATATTAAACTAAGTTTACAAGCAAAAATCTAGTATTAAACATTTATGAAACTTATGTTGTGATGCACACATATTCGTCTTATGAAGCTGTCCAGTTTTAGAGTTCGTTTTAGACCATTATAACACATGTTTTATAACCTCTTTAACCCATTATCATACCAACATACATACATATTTATATAAACCAGATTCTACCTTAATCACACAACATGTTGACAAGAAAATAGCGAGACACCACACCATTTAACGAGACCAAAACGTCTAATCCTTTTAGATCTGATTTCAAAGCATGTTACATAGGTTTAATTAGCCAAAATTAACAGCCCTACAAGTCGACACACAATCATGCATACCCACACACCGAATCTACGACATGAACAGCCTACGTAAAATGATCCAAAATAGCCCTTCATGGTGACACACATGTTACAACCTACATGTTTATAGCCTCATGTTCTACACACATTACACACACACGACACACATAATTCCAGCCACATATAACCAGGTTTGACGAGCCACTTCCCACAATCAATTTCACATAAAATCATGCTTTACTCATACCCTCGTTACACACATAACACACGCCTAGGGTTTTTCTTGTTTTTAGCCTTCACTTAATGCACATAAAATACTGATTTTTAGGGCTCGTTTGGTTGAGAAAAATGTCGACTAGAGGCTGGCAAAAACAATACCAAACAGTCCCATATTCATATGCCACAATCAAATACGTATGGGCGTATAGTTTTTATTATTCCATGTGATTCTATATGACCAGTTTAATGAGGCAATAATGACCAGATTAAAAGCTTACGTGACAACAGATTCGAAGGCCCCCAAGACAGAATTAAAGTCGACATATATATCCAGTTATCATGAGTTATGTTTCGTATACATATATGTTCATTCATATAAGTAGGTTATTAATGAAACAAAGATCAGGTTTTACATGATTAATACGTATGTGTGCTATACAACCTGAACTAAGAAGATACCAAGACGATATAGGAATACCTCTTGGTCGGATCAATCAAACCAAACAAGAACACCAGGACCAGAATCTCTTCGAACCAAAACCCAACTCCTATAGAACCAGAACCATGCGTGATCGCACCAAAAGAATGAATAACCCCGATCAATACTTAGCTATCACCAAGCCTAGAATGCCAAAACATCATCGTACTTGATCTTCTTGGGCAAAATGGAAGCAGCTGATTTAGTGTTTGTGTTTTTAGGGTTTAGTGTGAGATAGGAAATGTGAAATACGGTCTTGGAGGTAATCAACAAATGGGGAAATATAGGGGGAATAATGCCGAGTCTAAAGGAACTAGGGGAGACTCAATCTTCTTCCAAATGTTCAAACTTTTATATTTTGTATTTATCTCTTTGAATTTTCGGATGGTACAAGGTTCACAAAATATGAATGGGTCCAATGAAACTTGTGAACGTGTGATAATATATATACTTAGGTTATTCGGAGTGTCGAATTTATATGTGACTTAGATTAGGTCCGAATATATATAGTCTTCGGTTTAGGATTCGTATTTTGTAGTTTTTAATTCGTAACATAGGTTTAAATCTTAGGTTATTTTCGTATCAAACGTTCAAATGATATTTCGGATTTTTAGGCCGTTATAAGATGGAATGACAATGCATAGTTTTGGTAGTCATGTATGGGATTGTTCTCTTGCAACTCAATCAATTCTTTCAAGTGACATGGCTGAGGAGTATGGTGATTGTCTTGAAAAGGGGCACTTCTACTTAACTGAAATTTTTTATAACTATTGTTTGTAAATAGAAATTTTGCATTCTAAAGTTGATCTTTCGACAATGTCATTGAAATTGGTGTTATATTGAAACGGTTATTTATATGGAAGGACTATAAAGAGTGGCCGAGTTACGGCATTGCGGCATGGAGCATAATTTGTTATGATGGAAAAGGATAAGGATGCAAAAATGACAAAATGGAGGCATGGCTTGTAATACCTCGTAAAAATCCCATGTTATTAATAATGTTAATCACCGAATAATACCAATTTATGTTAAATAACCTTTTGTGCGGACTACATTTATATATATATATATATATATATATATATATATATATATATATATATATATATATATATATATATATATATATATATATATATATATATATAAGGCAACGATCACCAAGTCACCCCAACGAATTCGAACTCACCATGAATAGCTCGCTCGTGTTCCGACACCGTGAAAGTATGGCATAGGTCTAATAATTTAAAACCAGGAACAGACAAAAAGTTAAGAAATATTAGAAAATAATTGAGGACTCAGAGAGTGTTTCAAATAATATTTAATGACTCTTAAATGTACACTCTCGAATAAAGGACAGTCTAGGACAGAACCGGACCGAACACTGTCTAGCGGGACTCGGGTATTTAGTTTACCTATCTTACCTTTAAAACACTTATAAAAATTCACATGACTTAAATAAAATATACAATACCATACTTTTAAATAAACACTAACACATATTTACACACTTAAATAAAATCATAAACTACTCCACTCACTCACCCTTTCCCAAAATCTCTGCCAAACCCTATTTCTTCAACCTCTCTTTTGTCGCTCACCACTTCTACCAAAAACACCATTGCCGAACCATCTCTATCACCACACACACACACCATTAACTAGGTTTGACCATGGACTTTTATCCCTCTCACCTTCACGAGTTCACTTAGGGTTAGAAACCCATATAGCGATTACACACCGATTAGGAACAATCCTTTTTCCCACAATCCGAAAGGGAAATGGAAGCTAACTCCATTATTCTCCATAAATCTCCTCCTCCTGGGAACAATTCGAACCACACCCAAATTACAAACATACCAAAAATCTGAGAAGTTCTCAAGATCCAGGTTAAGGTCGTGGTTCGAATTGGAGGTTGTGGTTGATTCTTGGAGCTTTCGGATTCGGGTTGTTGGTCTCCTTTGAAATCGGCTCCATCTTGTTGTAAGGGTTCTAATCTTCCTTGTTGTCTTGTTTCATTCGAATCTGTAACTACTCTTATGTGTTATTTAGTTTTGATGATAAAAACTGTGGTGTTATAGTTCTTGTGTGGTAAGATTCTTATCAAATCGAACATCAGTTATAATGTGGCTCAAAGATTTGTAGAAATACTCGTTTTGCTTCTCGGCTTAACCGTTGGCTTATCGGCTTAATTTTACCTTCGTTGGGACTAATTGTGGGTTGGTCTTATTCTTGTTGGGTTGTCAAACTACTGGTTGTACCAAGTAGGACTCAACAGAACCTCGGTTTACTTATTTGTTCGACACAAGACCACGTGCCCATCTCCCCTGTGTTTGCTTATGTAATTCGATGGAATAGATAAGTCTTAGTCACGTTTTTAGTTAGCTTGTTTTTCATCCCTGGCACATTTGAGTTGAACACATAGTGTTTAATCTTATTTGTTGGATTTGGTGTCGTGGTCGAGTCTTGGGATATGATGGTTTTGAGGTAGAGTTTTATTAGTAATCGGTCTTGGTCTAAGTCGAACCACAAAAGGAGTATTGATGTTTTCTTTTCTTGGTCAAGTTGTCTCAAAGATGTTGATTAATGACATGCGACTTATCGAGTTTCAAATTTAGCTATGTTGTGTGTTTACTCGAGTCGAAACATGTTTTGAGCGAATCACAATGGTGACATTGATACATGTTGTCAACCAAAACTATGTTGCAAGTGTGATATAGTTTGGTATGTGGTATGATGAGTTACATTGCTAACGATACTCGGATAGTATCCTACGTAGCCATGTTCGAACCCAACCAATGGCCTAACCCGCGAGTCGATTTACAAGTCGTGTGCACGGTCGTAATGTCGAGCTTTTCTCCTTTTTCTCTTTTGGTCTAACCCGAACCTCAACTGAGAACTAATGTTATTAAATCCTCAATTGGCTGTACATAAGAGACTTATAAAACCTGCAGTATAGGTACTACTGTTGGGTCAAAGCCCAACCAATTAATTAGAGAGTGTACGTTTCCTTTGGACCAAACCTAGTGAGTGTGTCGAAATGACTGTTGGGCCAAGCCCAACACAGCCCACTTGTGACATAAATTCATACATGTCTCTCAAATATTTTTCGCCAAAACCATTACTCGTTAATACTTTATATGTTACGTGACATATTGAAACTCGTTACAATAAAATTTAACAATGTTATATGACTCGTGTGTTCCATATTAAAAACATAAATTATTTTCACAAATATAGACATTGATACTATTTATATATGTCAAAATTATAAAAACACAAACTCGTTTCGTTAGCTTAACAACATATATATTTCGCGGTTGACATATTTATCAATGTATTTAATAAATTTAAAAGGACTTTTCAAATTCTTTTATAAACTTTGTTTCAACTATATATTATTAAACCATAATATATGACGGATAAATATATATGTGCGCATATAAACGTACACTTATAACTCTTAATTTGTCATCTCATACACACACGAAATTTGTAAAATGCATACAAACACAATTATAACATTCTCGGTCATACAACCAAGTCGTGCCATTATTCGTCCTTTCACATTCTCAAGCCAAAAATCTTCGTCCTTGTAATTCGTGGGTACTCTCAACGAGCCAATGTTTTCATATAACTCGGAAAAGACTTTTGAAACTTAAATGCTGCCACACAAGCAACAACAACATAAATGTTTTGAAAACTTTTAAACTTGATTACGTTCATCGAGTCTAAAATCATAAACTGCAAACTAAATTATGCCATACTAATCTAGGTCACGCGGCGGAACTACCATATATCATTTGACTCTGTTGCACTTCAGACTACTACTACACTGAGGTGAGTTCATAGTCCCACATTTTACTATGTTTTCAAATCCCGTGGGGAGATACATGCTATAAATCTGAACACAAGTATTTTTCTGTATGCTTCCCTGATTGATATTGCTAAGAAATATTTGCCTAAGTTATTACCCCGCCAATTTAAAAGTCCCTTTATCATGAACCATTAATCACTTGCGAGTGAACGCGAATTTCGTGAATAGGTCTATTGGAAGTTGACATCCCATTTGTACTAGCCGGATAGATAGCCATAGTGTTAGCCGGATTGATAGACAAATGCACTTTATTCGAATTTGAGTATGGCAAAACTCCTACACCAGGGCATTTATCACCCATATCATTGCTATGATTGGGATATTTATTATTACTACCCCTACACGTTAAGGTTTGCGTTTCATGAGGCTTAGTGCAATATTTATCTATTTATTACCCCTGCAATATCATTGTTTTCACTATTATTTACCTTGTGTTCAAACTATTACAAATAAAACACTGTGAATTCACTCAACCTTTGTGTTGACATTTTAAGCATGTTTATCTCAGGTAATTAAAGAAATCTCAATCACGGAGTTGACACGGGCATGGAGAAAAGACCCACCTTGTTCCAAATAACTATATCATTCTTTTCAAACTCATCATCACTTTTGTGAACTACTACCCCTTTTGATAACAAATATGTAATCTCTGAATATTGAGTTTTCATTGAATGATATAAAATTTCCCTTTTTATCAAAAATCTATACTTATGACTGTGATCTAGTCGGTAATACCCCGTTTAAGTCTTCCGCTGTTTCATTACGATTTTCGGGGTGTTACAGATTGGCATCAGAGCCAAGGTTATAGAGAACCAAATGCTTTTTCAAAAACATTGGACTATAACCGTGATTTCTAAAAGGACCATTTTAAACCTGACCACCCTATGCCCTCCGTGCCAACACTTTGCTACACTTTTGCATTGAGATTTGCTTGGCAGATTATGCATGACAAACGAATTTTATCACTATAGAAAATAGCATCGAGATTTGCTTGGCAGATTATGCATGACGAATTAGTTTTATCACCTACGAATGTTATTACAACTAATGCATGTTATTATTATTAGCTAACTTACACTTGTTATTATCGGGATATTACAGTACCATGGCTTTTAATTCACTTTACTCTACCGAAATCATTCCCCGTACTATTCGCACTTCCTCAGTTATCCAACTCATACCAAACTCAGACGATTCTTATGTGCTAACGGAGTCCACATCCACGTTACCCGATTCGACATTATTCTTTCCCTTACTCCCACACTCACTTATCCACTTACCACCGTCAGGGAGAGCCGTCATGCCTCAAAATAACGAGATGTTGGAGGGAGTGCCCAGTACATTCGAGGTTGACCAGAGTTCCAGGAGAACTCAAATGGAGACAGAGGATGACATGGTGTGGAGAGATATACCATGTATAGACGATCGCATTGCCACCATGGAGACCTGGGACTATATGTCTCATTTATCATCATTCGAGTCTTCGGACACTCCATACCCTGGGGCACCACTAGAGGACACAGAGACGAGCGTTGTTGCTCAGATGCAGAACCAGTTGGACTCGCTGACTAGAAGAGTAGAGCTTCACTCCGAGCACCTCGATGAGCTACCAGCTGATCAGTTTGAGTCGTACGACCAAGACCTCCGTATATTGTTCAGGAGGATGAACATCAGAAGACAAGAGATCTCTGATGTAAGTTTCAGAGTTGATACCGTTGAACATGCGCGAACGGTAGCCCAGGAGACAGTCCAGGGATTACAGTGTAGGGTAGGAGATGTTGAGAGAGCCCTACGAGCAGCCAGGGATACTGAGAGAACCCAGAGTCAGAGGATTACCGCTTTAGAGGCTATGTTGGCAGCACAGTTGAGTATAAACCAGGATTTCCAAAGGCGTTTTATAGAGATGGATGACTTGGCTGAGATAGTTAGAGGTTTACAGCACGGACCTGGAGATGCACCCGGCACTTCATAGATTAGCCACGTATTGTTGTAGTAGTGACATCTTAACTTGCCCAGCGTGGCATTAATAATTTTGTATTGTATTGTTCTTTTGGAAACAATGTATCAAATTATTAAAACTCATGGTTAGTTATGATTACTATGTACCAATATTGATCTATGTTATGGTTGCTTTCTTCATTTATGTGTTGTGATTTTCTTTTATACGTCACCATATTATTCCAGGTGTGTTGTGATTGTATTCAGACATGTCGTGATGATTAATTATGATGATTTTGTTTATAAGGATGTTGTATGCTACTATTACGAGGACAATTATGACACCTCACTTGATTATATTAACCGTAAAACCTAAATATATGTTCTTGTGTCATTGTTAGAACATGGCTACTCGCAACAGAACTACAGAAGCAGTCGCCGGATCGATCATGACTCCGGAGGAGATCCGCCGATTGATCACGAAAAGCGTGACCGCTGCATTAATAGCTCAAGCTGCAGCCACGACTCCTACCGGCAGTGCAACAAGGCCCACTGCCGAGAGCGAGCCAGTTGCAACCCGCAAGTGCATGTACAAGGAGTTCATGAGTTGCAAACCGCCAACCCTTAAAGGTACTGAAGGAGTGACAGAGTTAGCTCGATGGTTTGAGCGTTCAGAGACTGTCTTTACAAGAAGTGGTTGTGCCGAAAACGACAAAGTCGCCTTTGCTACTGGCACTCTAGCAGATGATGCACTGTCGTGGTGGAACGCCACTGCTCATAAAATGGGTAATGATAGAGCTTACCAACTTCCTTGGGCTGAGTTTAAACAGAAGATGTTGAAGAAGTATTGTCCTCGCACCGAAATTCGAAAGATGGAAGATGAGTTTGACCGCTTGGTGGTAAAAGGATATGATCTTAGGGCTTATGATAGGAGATTCCAAGAGCTCTCCATACTATGCCCAACCAAGGTGCCGGATTTCGAGAAAACACTGGAAAGGTATGTTGAAGGATTACCCAGAAGCATAGAAGGAGATGTCACGGTGTCCAAACCACAAACACTGGAGGAAGCCTTGGAGACTGCTCAGAAATTACTGGAAAGGGAAATCAGGCGTAATCAGGCTCAGGGAAGCAACGATCACAAAAGAAAATTTGATGATCGTAGAGGCAATCACAACAACAACACTCATCACAACAACAACAACCACCACCACCAACAAAACAGAGAGCAAAAAGTCGCAAAGGCTTATATGGCTGCACCAACAGAAGGCAGAGTTTATGCTGGGAACCACCCACTATGCGATCAGTGCAATTGGCATCACTCAGGGCCTTGCACTGTTAAGTGTGGAAGCTGCCACAGAGTAGGCCATCAGACCAAGAATTGCAAGGATAGAGGCCCCGTTGCTAGGAACGACTTACAGCGAGTAGTAACTTGTTTTGGCTGTGGGGAGCGTGGACACTACAGGAACGAATGCCCTCAGAACCGTGGGCAAAAAAAGTCGAAGGTGCTCGCGGGAGAGCATATATGTTGAAGGGAAGAGAAGCTCACCAGGACCTCAACAACGCGACGGACTGATGAAGTTTAGAATTTAGCAGTCCTATTCCCTTATGTATTATGTGGTACTAAGTCTATGACATCCCTAGTATCCGGATTTTTAAGACTACTTTCTGTTCTATAAACAACTTGCTGTGATAATTCCCCACCTATTGTACTTTCTATTCCTTTCTGATTTCCATACTATCAACAAATTTGTTATCAATCATAACATCTTTCCTTAAATTGCTATTTTGTAAACGGCATGGGTTGAATCTTTTTAAACACTGAGAATTATAACGACTAAACCGAACATCACATCATTGTTCCTAAATTATACATAGCCTAGCTACCTATGTCTAATTCAGGAGGGATCATGTTATGCCGGGAGCAGTCATTTATAAATCCTAAAACAAATTGATTCACCATCTACAAAAGCAGAAGATTAGCAACTTTCTCTACATTCACCAAGTTCTCGACCAGAACCCTCATTGTTAAAATTTGTTATTAACAAACTCCTTTGTCTAACGGGTAGGTTACCCCCACATATTTTTGATATTCATGAAACCCTGGTCGTACCTTTGAAAGAAATTCGACTTGACGATAAGCTAAATTTTGTCGAAGAACCAATGGAGATTTTGGATAGAGATGTCAAACAATTAAAACAAAGCCGTATCCCTATTGTCAAAGTTAGACGGAACTCTAAGAGAGGACCCAAGTACACATGGGAACGTGAAGATCAAATCCGTTTTATAAATACCCCCACTTGTTTGATAACACAACTCCGACTACTACCACATCTTAGGATTCGGGATGAATCCAGTCTAACGGGTAGGTACTGTAATACCTCGTAAAAATCCCATGTCATTAATAATGTTAATCACCGAATAATACCAATTTATGTTAAATAACCTTTTGTGCGGACTACATTTTATATATATATATATATATATATATATATATATATATATATATATATATATATATATATATATATATATATATATATATATATATATATATATATATATGGCAACGATCACCAAGTCACCCCAACGAATTCGAACTCACCATGAATAGCTCGCTCGTGTTCCGACACCGTGAAAGTATGGCATAGGTCTAATAATTTAAAACCAGGAACAGACAGAAAGTTAAGAAATATTAGAAAATAATTGAGGACTCAGAGAGTGTTTCAAATAATATTTAACGACTCTTAAATGTACACTCTCGAATTAAGGACAGTCTAGGACGGAACCAGACCGGACACTGTCTAGCGGGGCTCGGGTATTTAGTTTACCTATCTTACCTTTAAAACACTTATAAAAATTCACATGACTTAAATAAAATATACAATACCATACTTTTAAATAAACACTAACACATATTTACACACTTAAATAAAATCATAAACTACTCCACTCACTCACCCTTTCCCAAAATCTCTGCCAAACCCTATTTCTTCCACCTCTCTTTTGTCGCTCACCACTTCTCCCAAAAACACCATTGCCGAACCATCTCTATCACCACACACACACACCATTAACTAGGTTTGACCATGGACTTTTATCCCTCTCACCTTCACGGGTTCACTTAGGGTTAGAAACCCATATAGCGATTACACACCGATTAGGAACAATCCTTTTTCCCACAATCCGAAAGGGAAATGGAAGCTAACTCCATTATTCTCCATAAATCTCCTCCTCCTGGGAACAATTCGAACCACACCCAAATTACAAACATACCAAAAATCTGAGAATTTCTCAAGATCCAGGTTAAGGTCGCGGTTCGAATTGGAGGTTGTGGTTGATTCTTGGAGCTTTCGGATTCGGTTTGTTGGTCTCCTTTGAAATCGGCTCCATCTTGTTGTAAGGGTTTTAATCTTCCTTGTTGTCTGGTTTCATTCGAATCTGTAACTACTCTTATGTGTTATTTAGTTTTGATGATAAAAACTGTGGTGTTATAGTTCTTGTGTGGTAAGATTCTTATCAAATCGAACATCAGTTATAATGTGGCTCAAAGATTTGTAGAAATACTCGTTTTGCTTCTCGGCTTAACCGTTGGCTTATCGGCTTAATTTTACCTTCGTTGGGACTAATTGTGGGTTGGTCTTATTCTTGTTGGGTTGTCAAACTACTGGTTGTACCAAGTAGGACTCAACAGAACCTCGGTTTACTTATTTGTTTGACACAAGACCACGTGCCCATCTCCCCTGTGTTTGCTTATGTAATTCGATGGAATAGATAAGTCTTAGTCACGTTTTTAGTCTCAGCTTGTTTTTCATCCCTGGCACATTTGAGTTGAACACATAGTGTTTAATCTTATTTGTTGGATTTGGTGTCGTGGTCGAGTCTTGGGATATGATGGTTTTGAGGTAGAGTTTTATTAGTAATCGGTCTTGGTCTAAGTCGAACCACAAAAAGAGTATTGATGTTTTCTTTTCTTGGTCAAGTTGTCTCAAAGATGTTGATTAATGACATGCGACTTATCGAGTTTCAAATTTAGCTATGTTGTGTGTTTACTCGAGTCGAAACATGTTTTGAGCGAATCACAGTGGTGACATTGATACATGTTGTCAACCAAAACTATGTTGCAAGTGTGATATAGTTTGGTATGTGGTATGATGAGTTACATTGCTAACGATACTCGGATAGTATCCTACGTAGCCATGTTCGAACCCAACCAATGGCCTAACCCGCGAGTCGATTTACAAGTCGTGTGCACGGTCGTAATGTCGAGCTTTTCTCCTTTTTCTCTTTTGGTCTAACCCGAACCTCAACTGTGAACTAATGGTATTAAATCCTCAATTGGCTGTACATAAGAGACTTATAAAACCTGCAGTATAGGTACTACTGTTGGGTCAAAGCCCAACCAATTAATTAGAGAGTGTACGTTTCCTTTGGACCAAACCTAGTGAGTGTGTCGAAATGACTGTTGGGCCAAGCCCAACACAGCCCACTTGTGACATAAATTCATACATGTCTCTCAAATATTTTTCGCCAAAACCATTACTCGTTAATACTTTATATGTTACGTGACATATCGAAACTCGTTACAATAAAATTTAACAATGTTATATGACTCGTGTGTTCCATATTAAAAACATAAATTATTTTCACAAATATAGAAATTGATACTATTTATATATGTCAAAATTATAAAAACACAAACTCGTTTCGTTAGCTTAACAACATAGATATTTCGCGGTTGACATATTTATCAATGTATTTAATAAATTTAAAAGGACTTTTCAAATTCTTTTATAAACTTTGTTTCAACTATATATTATTAAACCATAATATATGACGGATAAATATATATGTGCGCATATAAACGTACACTTATAACTCTTAATTTGTCATCTCATACACACACGAAATTTGTAAAATGCATACAAACACAATTATAACATTCTCGGTCATACAACCAAGTCGTGCCATTGTTCGTCCTTTCACATTCTCAAGCCAAAAATCTTCGTCCTTGTAATTCGTGCGTACTCTCAACGAGCCAATGTTTTCATATAACTCGGAAAAGACTTTTGAAACTTAAATGCTGCCACACAAGCAACAACAACATAAATGTTTTGAAAACTTTTAAACTTGATTACGTTCATCGAGTCTAAAATCATAAACTGCAAACTAAATTATGCCATACTAATCTAGGTCACGCGGCGGAACTACCATATATCATTTGACTCTGTTGCACTTCAGACTACTACTACACTGAGGTGAGTTCATAGTCCCACATTTTACTATGTTTTCAAATCCCGTGGGGAGATACATGCTATAAATCTAAACACAAGTATTTTTCTGTATGCTTCCCTGATTGATATTGCTAAGAAATATTTGCCTAAGTTATTACCCCGCCAATTTAAAAGTCCCTTTATCATGAACCATTAATCACTTGCGAGTGAACGCGAATTTCGTGAATAGATCTATTGGAAGTTGACATCCCATTTGTACTAGCCGGATAGATAGCCATAGTGTTAGCCGGATTGATAGACAAATGCACTTTATTCGAATTTGAGTATGGCAAAACTCCTACACCAGGGCATTTATCACCCATATCATTGCTATGATTGGGATATTTATTATTACTACCCCTACACGTTAAGGTTTGCGTTTCATGAGGCTTAGTGCAATATTTATCTATTTATTACCCCTGCAATATCATTGTTTTCACTATTATTTACCTTGTGTTCAAACTATTACAAATAAAACACTGTGAATTCACTCAACCTTTGTGTTGACATTTTAAGCATGTTTATCTCAGGTAATTAAAGAAATCTCAAGCACGGAGTTGGCACGGGCATGGAGAAAAGACCCACCTTGTTCCAAATAACTATATCATTCTTTTCAAACTCATCATCACTTTTGTGAACTACTACCCTTTTTGATAACAAATATGTAATCTCTGAATATTGAGTTTTCATTGAATGATATAAAATTTCCCTTTTTATCAAAAATCTATACTTATGACTGTGATCTAGTTGGTAATACCCCGTTTAAGTCTTCCGCTGTTTCATTACGATTTTCGGGGTGTTACATGGCTTATGTGCATAAAGTATGAAATCATATGTTTTTTTATAATTCATATTATGAAAGTAAGCTATCATAAACCCACGTTAAGATGAAAACAAAGAATGCTCAAAAATTTTATTAATAAGAAACCATGGGAGATATGTATTGCTAAGGTGTTAGTTGATGTGCAATTAGCAGATTTAGTTTAAAAGTGTTATTCTCTTTCAATCAACAAAAAGATGCGATAAAGATGACAACTATTGCAATTCTACAACAAATGTTGTCTATAAAGAATTCCTTCATCGACGATAATTTTGTTCTTATTTCTTAGCTATTTTTGGTTTAAACAATTAATGTTATTTAGTTTCCTTGCGGATGTTTTGCAAATGACATTTACCTTCACTTTTTTGTTTAAATATTGTATCATTTTACGTTATTCATATTAAACATTTTACTACTTTTGTATTTTTAACAAACGTTGTGTACAAAGATTTTATGTCGTATATGAATAATCACCTTGTAATTGATTGGTTGTCATACTTATGATTCTTCTTTTTACATATAATACATGTGCACTATATTTTTTGCTTCCAATTATTTTGTTTAACATATTTTCCGTTATTGTGCATTTATTTTGTGTAGATCATGTTTGTTGAAGATAGTTGTCATCATGCGGAGACCGAGGTTCAAGGAGCTTGAGAAGCACGTAACAACATCCTTCTTATATGTATATTGTACACTAGGTAAATCAATGATTTTCTTTTAGAAAAATTATCATTGTATAGGTTTTAACCGTAGCCGTTCATGGTAGCAAAACCCTACTCATATGTATTGTTATAAGTGTAGTGTTGCAAACATTATGTTTGAGTTGAAGGTCAGACTTGAGTTGCATTATAAGAAGGCTATGATGTTCAAACATACCATGTGGCTCAGTTTGGGAAAACTGTTGACCCATTTCCTTTTAGACTTTTACTTTATTGTGGATTGATGCATTCATGAGTAATTCTGTGACACAACTACTTACTCTATATAACAGGATGTACTACAACGAATGAAGGAAAATGGTAACCAAACTTATCTCGGCGCGGCCTATTCAAGGGGTTGGAATGCTCGCATAACTTATTTTAAAATGTGGCAACAGGAGGCGCATGAAAGTCAATGACAAACCTCATCTATTTGATTTGAGTTGGAAAGAAGCCAAGGGGAGTTGGAGAAATGCAACATTTAATTAAATTGTTTAAACTTCTATAATGTTTATGACTTACGACCACTAATTGCTATTTTTATATATAATACATGAGCAATATATTTGTGATTTTCAATTTATTGCTTTCAACATATTTGACTTATTCATTATTTATTTTACGCGTAAAATAAATTCAACAAACAATTTTATGAAGCGTACCCGCCCATCGGGCGGGTCATGAAGCTAGTGTTATATATAAAGTGTCACCGTTTATAAGATATAATGAAATTAGTTATTTAAACGTTCTAACATATTACTCATTTAAATACTTTTTTCTTCGTGAAAAATATGTGACAAATTTTGGGGCCCTTAAAAATTTTGGGGCCCTGAGCGGTCGCTCATCTTGCACATCCTCAAAGACGGCCCTGGACACTGCACTTGAAACTGTTTACAGGTTAAACATGGGTGGGGGACAAATATCTGGTAACGATGAAACAGGTATGTACCGGTCATGGGATCAAGATAATAGCTACATATATGGAGCAGCCATTGGATTGACACCTGTTAATAAGACTCTCTCTTTTACTAGGGAAACGCCGAATTATACTGCACCTGAGCTTGTTTATGAAACCCAAAGAAGTATTGGCAAACGGGCTCACAGTTACAATCTAACATGGATACTTAAGGTTGATTCTGGGTTTTATTACATTCTCAGGCTTCACTTTTGCAACATTATACCACAATATACGGAAAAAGGTCAATCAGTTTTCACGGTCTTCATTAATAATCAAACCGCTGAGAAGGATGCTGATCTATTCTATTGGACTCAAGGTAGTGGGTATCCTGTGTTCAAGGATTACGTTGTGTTTGTTAACGATCCAGATGGCCACAAAAGCAAGCAGGATTTGTGGCTTGCAATGCATCCAAGCAAATTATCTTCTGTATATCTTGATGGTTATTTGAATGGGTTGGAAGCCTTCAAGTTGAGCATGAACAAGAATCTTTCTAGCCCAAACCCGGAACTAAGCAGTTCTGTATACCAACTGCCAAGCCCAGTGTCCCCCATAAAATAGAGAATAAGAAGAAGATTCTGCACTATGTCACTATCATTGGAGGTGTCAGGGGAGGTTTAGTCTTCTTGTCTGTTTTACTTTGTATAGTTTTACATCAGCGCAAGAGAGTAAACTACCATAGTACAACCAACCAAAAGCCATCAAGGGGTTCAACCCCTAGTGATTCGTCACTGCCATCAGACCTTTCTCGTCGTTTTACACTCACAGAAGTGAAAGCTGCAACCAACAACTTAAACGACAATTGTGTTATAGGCAATGGGGGGTTTGGTAAGGTCTACAAAGGGTACGTAGATAACGCTGCAACGACTGTAGCAATCAAACAGCTCAACCCATTATCAAGCCAAGGTTTTCATGAGTTCCATACATAAATAGAGATGCTATTAAAACTACGTCATGTCCATCTAGTGTCCTTGATTGGATACTGTGATGACATAGATGAGATGGTACTGGTGTATGATTACATGGCTCACGGGACTCTACGGGAGCATCTATACAAGACAAACAAGCCTTCATTATCATGGAAAAAACGTCTCAATATATGCATTGGTGCAGCCAAAGGGCTGCATTATCTCCACACAGGTGCAAAGCAAACAATAATTCATCGAGATGTCAAGTCCACAAATATCTTACTAGATGAGAATTGGGGTCCTAAAGTAGCTGATTTCGGTTTGTCAAAGGTAGGCTCAAGAGATCCGTTACATAAACATGTTAGCACAATGGTGAAGGGTAGTATAGGGTATATTGATCCTCAATACTGCAGAAATCAGCAACTCACAGAAAAGTCTGATGTGTACTCATTTGGGGTGGTTCTGTTTGAAGTGTTATGTGCAAGACCTGTTATTGTTCCATGGGTACGAGACAAACAAGTGAATTTGGCAGAATGGGGCAAGACTTGCTATCGAAGGAGAACCTTAGCTGATATAATTGATGAAAAACTAAGTCGTGAGATTGCACCAGGCTGTTTAAGGAAGTTTGGTGAGGTAGCGAATAGCTGTTTACATTAAGAAGGTTGTGAACGACCAGCTATGGATGAGGTAGTTTGGGGACTAGAGTTTGCATTGGAGCTACAGAAAGCTTACGGTGGAAATGTTAGTGAGGCAATGACAGAAAATCAAGAACTTGGGTGGCTCTTTTGAAAAAAAACTTGGTAATGGAAATAATACTCTCTTTTGGATAGATAGTTGGATTGGGGATGGGGTGGTTCTTAGTGAGAAGTTTCCTAGATTATATTGACTAGAAATCAATAAAGATATTACGGTTGGTGATAAAAGGGTGTGGAGAAATGATACATGGGTTTGGAGGTGGGATTG
This sequence comes from Artemisia tridentata subsp. tridentata, assembly GCA_021014915.2. Classification (NCBI taxonomy): domain Eukaryota; kingdom Viridiplantae; phylum Streptophyta; class Magnoliopsida; order Asterales; family Asteraceae; genus Artemisia; species Artemisia tridentata. The sequence continues at coordinate 184,213,118 of CP139504.1, read as the reverse complement.
GGCTAGAGAATTGAGAGGTAGAGGGTTAGGAGATCTTGAGGAATTGACGGCTTTAACTAACTTTTTTGTTCCAAATGTGTTGCAAGAAGATTCATGGAGATGGATACATGACGATAATGGTGCTTTCACGATTAAAAAACTTAGAGAAATGGTAGATGACAAGATCCTAAATCCTACCAATGGTGCTCCAGAGACAAAATGGTGCAAGATCATCCCAAGAAAAGTATGCATTTTTATTTGGCGTCTACAACAAAGAAGATTACCGGTTTACACTTGGCTCGAACATCTTGGTATTGATCTTAACTCAACTCTTTGTCCGCATTGTGGAAATGATATTGAAACGGTGGATCATTGCTTCTTAGGGTGCTCTCGGGTAATAGAGTCTTGGGGTAAACTCTTTAAGTGGTGGAATATGTGTACTTTTAATATTGGGTCGCTTCAAGATATTATTAAACAAAAAGGCTTGCCAAATTTCCATAAAAAACAAAGAACTGTTTGGCAAGTGGTTTGTTGGGTGATGTTGTATATGATTTGGAACGCTAGAAATAAGAGAGTTTTTGAAAATAGAGCTTCTAATATGTCGACAATTTGTGATGAGGTACAAGTTCTCTCATTTCATTAGATTTCTAATAGAGCAAATGAAACTATTTCATTGTGGATAGAATGGTGTTGGAACCCGATCTCAAGGCTTGTAAATTTTAGTGTTCATAAGTTGTATGTCTGTTATTGCATTAATGGTATGGCCAGTGGATCATGGGACAGTGGTTTTGTGTTGATTCGGTTGGGTCATAAGGTCTTAGGTAGTTTTGGTCCATGTTTTGGGATATAGCAGCATATTGTCTTTTGCTGTCTTTTGTGGTGCTTTTGTATTTCCTTAGGTGTAATCCTCCCTAAATGTCTTATTGGGGGTGGGGGGGGGGGGGGGGGGGGGGGGGGGGTGAGATGCCATTTCCTTTGTATTTTCTTATTCGGTTGGTTTGTTAATACATGTTGCCTTTCAAAAAAAAGGAAATGAAGAACTTGCATTTCTCAGTAGAAACTCAGACAACGCTATAGAAGATGAGCGAAATGTTGCATATTAAACAGTCCTTCCATGATCCTGTGAAACTGAGTATTTTCGATGTACATTAATGATTGGATAAACTTTACAAAAGATATACGGTTAAATAATGTAATTTGGCTACTATATGTATCATGTTTTTATACAAAATGGTTGCTACGTTGAAAGGACAATAATGCAAAGGAATTTGCTATTTTGTGGTCTCCCCAATAATCATTCTAATTAACTACTGGGACCCAGTATTAGTACAACTAAAGGGGTGTTTGGCTGCTTTGTTAAGTTAATAATCTAATTACTTCAGGAGTGATCAACAACCTTAATTAATGTATACTATCTGTGGATCCACGTATAATATGTGATACATAATTCATTTAGTTTATAAAATGTTGGTTTATGGGCTCCAAAGTAATAGTTAAACTGTATAGAAGTGATAATCGTAATCTACTACTTATTGCTTTGAGGCAAGTGTTGGTATTCTTAAAGAAAGTCTGACTCAAGTTCAATCGAACTGCTGTGCGTTGGGTTCAATCGTAATAACTTTGTTAATGAAGAGGTGATAAACAGGATTCTGAAAAACCTTACTAATTAAGTTTTCAAGGGATTCAAGAAACTAAACTTTTTTGTTCATATACTAGCACGATTGCTAAGAAATGTGCTAAAATCGTGACAGAGTTTCGAGTGCTTTATTAGTATCCAAAAAATGCAGCTTTGGCAATTGGCGACAGCTGATAACACGAAACATACTTAACTCGTCATTCAGGTTATGTGCCCATTCAAACTGACATCTATGCAGTCACTAAGGAATTAATAATGCAACGGATGGTTACTGGTTTGTTACTACCCAATGTTTTTAATGTCACCTTTTGTGACAAATTATCAAATCTGTTTATTAGGACTTAAGTAAACACTTTCCGATCTGACTGTAAGTTTGTAAACGTCCCCCCAACATAAAAGTTATCTCTATTAGTAATGCCAAAATATATTGTCATGTTCGAATGTACGTTTTACTTATAATCAGTTTCATCATTGTCAGAGAAACCTATTAAACAATTGTAAATGTATATTTTCTTGAGTACTGGTTTAATATATATAAAAAAAAAATATTTTACAAATTAAAAGATGGTACTTTTTATCAGTTTGAAGTAGTCAATATGATATTTACCACATGGGGTCATTCCATTTATTAAACCATACAAATCTTATCTTATGTCCACTAGACACAACATCCCAAATTTAAAATGCCTCAATTATTAAAGCCATTAGCCATCACTGCAAGTCTGCAATTATTCTTTATAAGCAACGACAAAGAGTACTAGCTGATCAAAAAAAAAAAACACACAAGATGTTTCGAGGAGGAACTAGCCCAATCTGCTTCACTACCACCATTTTAACAATAACAGTCATTCTCATGATCACGATGATCAAAGACTGTGACGGTTCAATGACAGCATGCAATGGCAGTACCGCAGCAGAGTGCCAGTTGGTTTCTGTGGAAGAAGAGGAAGAGTTTATGATGGATTCAGAAGAACATAGGCGGATTCTGCAGGCGGGAAACGACCATCTCAGTTTAGACAGTCTAGACCCTCATAATCCAGCATGCAGACCTAATTGTGGAGGAAAGTTAGTCAACGCTGGTAAACGAAAATGCACACTATACGACTGCAGAAGGTGATGTAGAAGCAGGGTGATCCGTGGTTGGTTCATGGGATGCTGTAATTGTTTGTCACTTAATTGTCTATGGGTATAATAATAACTTGAATAAGATGCTAAACAGTCCACTGTTGATTATATGTATTGTTCCCAACCCGTGAACCCCTTTCACTTGTATTGTATTTAAGTAATTGTTTTGAAGTTAATCAAAGTTTGGAAATTGGAAGTTGTGAAACCCTTTCACTTGTATTCTAGTTAAGTAATTGTTTTGAAGTTAATCAAAATTGGAACTTGGAAGTTGTAATGTTGCAATCACGTTTCACGTCTAAGGGAACAATAAGATGACTAACGTACAACGTCCGAAGCTGGTGGAGCGGTTCCCTTCATTCAGATGATTAAGACATCATTTTAGATATATTTTATTTCAAGGATGATGAAGAATCTTCACTTCATATCCACATAACAAAAAGTCAAATCTAATCTGTTAAAAAATCCGTACATAGTTTGAAGACTATTTCAAATGACACATACAACTAATTCTTTCAAGAAAATTTAGATCCTTTTATGGTCGCAGTGTTGCAGTAATATTGAGGCGATGATAGGAGTATCACTACTGAGATAGGAGTTTAAAGTGGTTGAGAGTGTAAGGTTGTTAGTGCAAAATGTGTGATGGGCATTGACTTGGGTTAAAATTGCGTATTGGGCTGCTCTAACGGGCCGTTGATGGGTTATGCTTGCATTAAACCAAGTAATGAAATGATTCTCTGCACAAATGAAAGTAAACCGTTAGCCTTACCGTAGGGACGGACCCCACGATTAAGCTCCGGCGTGAGAGTAAGTAACCATATTTGTCAGAGAATGTTTGAAGTGTGTATTTATGCGTGAGAAAGTCATACCTCGAAAAGTGTGTGAGGACCCCCTTTTATAGGCGAGTCTAATACTAGGGTTTCCTAGTATTTCGCTTTTTATGGTTAGTGACAAGAGTGGGACCCTTGTCGGGTAAGGATCCGCTATAATAGTGATTGCGGACACAGATCGTCTTCCGCGACCCCTGGCTGGTCCGCTGTAGGGCTGCGGAAGTACTCTTTGGATGACTTGCGTGCGTCCTTGTATATCCCGGCCGTGACCCGTTTGCCATTGGGCTTAGTGGCGGCCCGGTATACTTGCTTGTTTACTTTGTTGGGCCGGAGCCCAAATGTGTATAGTACAGTCTAGGCCCAGTAGGCCTGTTATTCGTATTATACGTCAGATCATCAAGTCCCCCCAGTCTAGTTCGTTCATTGCGTGCGTCCTTGTTGGTAGCGTGCGATGAATGTTATTAGACTAAGGTTCCATGGCAGCTCTGCTTCCTTCGCGGTTTGTTACTTTTCCGCGACGTTTTGTTGCACTTGGTAGGTGAAGTCTATGAGACGTGGAAGTCCCTTGGCTTTTTGTCTTCTAACTGATTCGACCGGGTGGCCCCTTGATCTTACTGTCATCATTATCTTTTACTTTTAATACGAACCGTTGACTCGAACGTCATTGACACGTGCCATCATCTGGGATTATCTTGAATTAAAATATACCGTGGGTATAAATACCCGATTTTGGTTTTTACTATTCTGCTTCTTCTCTTTCACTGTCTTCGCCATTGTTAAAATTTTTCCGAGTTTTAACTTCTCTTCTTGTGCCGCACTTCTCGTTGAGAGATATTTGAGTTGTCAGGTTAGATTTCAGTACTTTTCTTTCGTCATGGGGACTATTATGGATGTTAAATCCCATCTTTCTCAGAAAACATTTGCCGACTTCTGCCGTAAATTTCATATTCCTCCAGAAGTACATCCATTATTACCCAATCCAAACCAAACCATACATAAGAGTCCTTCAGGGAAAATTGGCGTTTATACTAGATTTTTTGAGTATGCCAATTTTCGATTACCTTTGTCCGTCTTTTTTGTTGATATTTTAAGATATTATCACATCAATATATCCCAACTGTCCGTTATAGGAGCGGCCAAGGTTTCTCATTTTGAGATTTTGTGCCGCGTTCGTAACGTAGTGTCTACGGTTGGATTGTTTCGGTGCTTTTATGTAAAGTCGAAAAATAAGGGATGGTTGTTTTTTAGTAAGCGTCCTGATAATGCTGGTGTTTGTTACACGAAAGTTCTTGATTCTCTCAAGAGCTGGAATGATCATTTCTTCTGGGTTGATAGTTTTGCTTGCCCTAATATTTTTCCATGGCATTATAATAAGAGTCTTACTAAGGACCCTGTTCCCAAGGCCGACGAGTTTAACGCCGATGATGTTGTCACCCTTATTGCCCATCCTGCTCCATTCCGGAAGTTTCCAGAACCCTTTCTTTGTTGGGTTGGATTAAGTCGTTATTACACCTTGGATGAGGAGACTTATCCTGTATTTCTCGATGACAACGGAAAGGGTGGGTACTTGTTATTTATATGCCCTTTATCTTGTAGTTTTTGATTTTCCTTCTAAATGCTTTTGTTGGTTATGCGGAGATGGATTTGTCTGCTTTCATTCAAGTTGCGGATCCCACCAAAGTGAATGTTGCGGAAAGGGAGCGTGTAGAGGGGAGACAAAACTGTTGGATTCCACTGAAGGACGGACGGTTTCTCTCCTTCCCATTGCACCTGTCCTCTCGGAGGGTGAGCTGGAGGCAAGTATTGATAGAGAGTTTGGTGATGAAGGCGGTGTTGCTAATCAATATGATACTGCGGCTGGTGGTGGTGGTTTGAATCAAGATGATAATGCGGCTGGTGGTGGTGATGTGGGACCGAGTGGTTCCGCTGGTGGTGGTGGGAATGACTTGGGGATCCAGTCGGTTCTTGAGACTGTGGTCACGGCAGCTGAAGATGCTACTGTTGTGAAACCTAAACGGAGGAAGAGGGAATGAGATAGCGCAGGTAAGCCTAACCATCCTCCAAAGAAGTTAAGGGATGATCATGAGGGTTCTAGCATGCCTGCCTTGGTGGCAAATCAAGGACTGCTATCGAGGAGTTGCTGAGAGGGAGCGTGCTGGATGCGGAAGCTGGGGTTAAAGATTTGCCTACCATGCTCTCATTACGTCTTGTGTGTCAATCACGCCGGAGCGTGAAGAGGACGCTCAGTCTGATTCTATTTGACCGGATCTAAACACACGAATTTGTGTTGAGGATACTTTGATTATATACTTAGTAGCACGCGGAATTTACTACCAAGTACTTAGAAGATTTTGTGTTTGGTGATTGTATGTGATTGTATGAATGTAACAGTGAAAGTAATAGCACAATGTTTAACCAAACGATTTGCTTCAATATATTACGAGTGATCTTGGAATATCACAAGAATTACAATAAGATCGTGAAGCTCTAATAATGCATGTATGTAAAACTTAACCAAGGATATCCTTTTATAGGACAAGGAGTCCTTTACAAGTAAAATATCTACCATATAAATCTAACTTGATAAGATATACATTACATCTTTTCCATATATATCTTCACACGGCTTTCATCTTTATCATATAAACAGTACTAACTTTTTATATCAGCAGTACTAATGAACTTAGTACGGTTGGTGTATTCTTCAGTAAATCTTCAGCCGTACTAATTTAGACCTGGCAGTACTAACTGTTGGTTTAATTCCCAACAATCCTCTCCTAAACTTATAATTTCTCTGCAAATCATTTAGTTTCTTGAATTAAGTGTTAACTTTCTTGATGGAGGGAATTCTTTCAAACACTTATCTTCGATCTTGAAACACTTCAGCATCATCTTTGTTTGAAAGAAACTCTAACAGCAAGTACTCCAACATCTTTATCAATTACACTCTGAATCTCTTTTGATTCTTGTCTTTAAGCTTAATTTTCCTCCCCTGAGTTCAAGAATTTCTTGAATCACTATCTCTTGTAGATTATTCCTCCCCTGTTTGAAAGAATTAGCTCCAATATGACAATTTGTACAAGTTTCCATCAATGCATTATAATTGCAATCTGTTCTCATCACTTCCAGGTGTGTAACCTCCTGAGAGAGGTGAATCATAGAACATAAACTTAGTGTAAAACTAAGTTTTAATCATCAGTACAAACTGTTGACCAAAAAAAATTTTAAGAGACAGCATAAACTGTTTGCAAACTTGAAAACATTTTGGTTCGTTTATTGTTTTTAGCAAACTATCAGCTATCAACGGATTTGATATGTCTTTACCAATAGTCGTTTGCTTTGGACTAGCCAACTCTTCACACTTATATATGGTGAGTTGATAACCATCCAGTTTTTGGTAAACTGTCAACCATGAACGGATTTGAGTAGTCTTTACCAGAAACTGTTTAGTCTGGACTAGTTGATTCTTATGTGGATTAGACATTGTGAATCAATTACCATTTGTTATGTGACAGACATTCACACTTCAAGTTTCACAGCACCATATTTTCCAAATTACTTAATTCATAGTCTCAAAGCAATGTGCTTATTCATCCTGCATATGTTAGTCCAAAACCAAAGAAAACACAATACAAAATATTTTATTTTGACAGTTATCACAATTTGACTAACAAATGTCCATAATTAAACAGTACAAACTGCACAAGTAGCATAACATAGCATAACTAGCAGTATAAAATCAATAATGTAACTAAAACACTTTTAGACATAAAACTTTTAGGGGTTGAGCATTCCAATACCTGCTACCAAGTACTGAAACCTTCCCACATCAAAACCTTTTGTTAATAAATCAGCAAAGTTGTCATCAGTGTGAATTTTGACAACCTGAACTAATTTCTTTTCAGCACAGTCTCTTATAAAGTGATGTCTAATTTCAATATGTTTAGTTTTTGAGTATTGAACTGGATTTTTAATGATACACATGATACTGCTATTGTCTATGTATATGATTGTGTTTAAGAAATTGTACCAATAATCAAGCGACTGATTTTGAATACAAAGAACTTGAGCACAACCACTTGCTGCAGCCACATATTCAGCTTCTGTAGTAGAAGTGGCCACCATGTTTTACTTCTTGCACTGCCAAGAGATCAATCTGCATCCAAGGAACTGACAACCTCCTGTTGTAGACTTCCTATCCATACTAGCTCCAGCATAATCCAAATCTGAATATGCCACTAGATCAAATGCAGACTCTTTAGGATACCACAATCCCAAATTAGGTTGACCTTTAGGGTATCTGAAGATTCTCTTGACTGCTGTTAGATGAGACACCTTAGGATTGACTTGGAATCTTGCACAAGCACAAACTGCAAACATAATATCAGGCCTAGATGATGTAAGATACATCAAATACCCAATCATATATCTATACATGTGCACATCTACATCTTCACCACTGTGATCTTTCAATAACAAATGTGTGTCCTTATCAATAGGTGTGCTAACAACTTTGGCATCTGTGAATTGAAATTTCCTCAAATTTCACCAACATATTTATCTTGAGAGATAAATATTCCATTTGGCTTCTGCTGTACTTGAAGACCTAGAAAGAAAGTAAGCTCTCCCATAGAGCTCATCTGAAACTAATCTTTCATCAACTTCTCAAATTCTTTACACATTTCTTTCTTTGTTGAACCAAAGATGATATCATCTACATAAACCTGAACCAATAGAATATCACCTTTGTCCTTTTTAATAAAGAGAGTTTGATCAATTTTACCCCTATGGAACCCATTCTTCAAAAGATAGTTAGCAAGAGTCCCGTACCAAGCTCTTGGAGCTTGATGCAAACCATAGAGGGCTTTCACCACTTTATAAACTTTGTCAGGATGGTCAGGGTCTATAAATCCTGGAGGTTGAGAAACATAGACCTCCTCATCAATAGTACCATACAGAAAGACACTCTTCATATCCATTTGATAGACCATAAAACCCATAAATGAAGCATAAGCTAAAAAGAGCCTTATTGCTTCAATCCTGGCAACAGGAGCAAAAACCTCCTCATAATCAATCCCTTCCTCCTGAGTATAGCCTTGTGCAACAAGTCTTGCTTTGTTTTTAATTACTATACCTCTTTCATACTTCTTGTTCCTGAATACCCACTTAGTACCAATCACTCTCATTCCCTTTGGCAAGTCAACCAGAACCCAAACCTTCTGAATTTTGAATTGAATCAGTTCTTCTTGCATTGCCTCAACCCAGCTAGATTCTTCTAAAGCCTTTAGCACATTCTTGGGTTCTATCTGAGATAGGAAACATACAAACTTACACTCATGTTCATCTTCATGATTTTTTTCCGCATATACTGTGGAAACCGTAGAGGGGGGGGGGGTGAATACGTTTCCATTTAAAAACTTAAAACTTTGTATCAAACTCCCGATCAAGTGTGACGTAATATGAAAAGTGTCAACTATGATCATATATCATCTAGGGATAAATAAATTGTAACCACTGCGAAAATTCTCATCTGGTAACATTACATTTAACCATTTTTCACATATAATTTTTTGTTTATTTGTCTGAGCGTAACCACTATATTATGTGACGTAACTCACACCTATGATAAACGTATTCGCACGCGACCTAACCTTGACCTAATATATGTTTATATATTTTCTTATGTCAAGTATAGTAACTTTACAAATTACCATTTGCCACTTTACGTTAATTCGTTAACATACTAGTTTAACTAAACTATTTTCATCCAATATAGTTTCTATGAGACTTTAAACCACTATAATACTAAAAATAGTTAACGAAACTCTAGAAATACCAAAATATAAATTACTAGGGTAATGTACAAGTCACTAAAGCACGAAAACCCTAATTTCACAATAACTCCCGGTAAAACCCTAATTTCACAGAAACTATTATTTTATTTGTAAACCCTAGTTAATATTTTTATAAAAATATTATGTACAAGTAATTTAAGTCAAGGTACAAGTCCTTTAAGCATAAAATCTAAATAGAAATAAAAACCTTATAAAAACTTCAATAATAATTATTTAACTTACATATTATGTAATATTTTCACACAATAAAATTTAAAAATAATTTATTTATTTATTTAACATATTTACAACTCCATAAACTTAATGTACAACTCTCTAATGCACAAGATCATGAAAACTCATTTATATGTATTTAAGGTGTAATAAAAATTACATAAAAATTATAGAAAATTTAGAAATAATTAAAATTATATTTTTCTTATTTTCTTAACCCTAGTACAAGACTTCCAAGCCTAGAGTACAATCACCCAAAGCACAAAACTCATTTTTCCCATTTATATATAAATCGATATATGTAAAAGCATGACATATAAATTTAGAAACCATTCTTTAAGTGAACCCTAAACCTAGGAACCCTAGTTTAACCCTAAACCCTAGTTTACAAGTTTACAAAGCCTTTGTATAATCCCTTTAAGCACCATTCGACACTAACTAAACCAAATACATCACCTAGTTCGATCCTAACCATGAACCAACTAAAATCTAGAATTTCTTAAACCCTAAGAGACCATATGTATGAACCCTAAGTGAGACACATAGCCCCTCTTCTAGAAATGGTACACATGTGTGATAAGTAGCTTTCCACATCACCTCACCCCTCCTTCTTCCCTTGTGGCGCTACAACAGCCACACACCTCATCTTACTCACTCCCATAACAGCCCTAGAACACCCAAGAAACCCTAATCCCCCTCTTATAAATAGAACACACTAGGAAACCCTAATTCATCCCATAATCAATCGAACCAACTCAAACAGCCTCAAACCACTTCACCACTGATCCCACTAGTCTAAACTAAGATCATTTAAGCCTAAGAGAGCAGTAGAAGGGAGTTAGAACCAGTAGAGAATCAATTCGAACCAACACACCTCTATTTTGTCCTAGTCGAACTAAATTAAACAAGGTATGTTTCTGGCCTTTTTACTTACTTTTCTATATTCATTTTGTGTCTAAATATAAGATAGAACATGTTCTAAAAGTGGTCTTAGCTCAGAATTAGCAAAAACCTATTTTTGTTCATTTTTGTTCTAACCGAGTTATTTTATAAAAATATATTCGAAATTAGTTTCTAAAAAGCCAAGGATCTTAAAAACGGTTTAAGAATACTTTAAACATGTTAGAATAACTAAGTATATCATAAAAACACTAGGTATAAAAATCGGATTGCAAGAAAACTAGTTTCTCTTTTCTTTTTCTTCCTGTCGACCAGCAGCAGACCTGCTGCTTTGGTCTATAAATTCGAGCAGTAAACAGATCTCAAAAATTCTAGTTTTTGACATGATAAAAGTACACTAAAGGAGCTACGTTTAGGAAAAAGAATCAATGAAATTCGTTAAGAAACGAGTGAGAACTAGGCGTGACAAGTTGGGGATTTTCTGTGTCGAATGAAACTAAAGTCGCAGCTTTCAATAAATGTTTCTGAGGTCGTGCGTTCGAACCAGGGACTATACTTTTGCAAAAATACTTTTAAAACACTTAAAAACGTTTTAGTAAAGGAGTCAGAAAAAGTCTCGAAGTAAAACACGAGAAATAAATTGTTTTTGTATACAAGGATGTCGAGTGAAAGTTTTTGGGAGTCTCAAGGACCATTTTTGCCAAAGCTCTAATAACTTTTGTATTTTGGACTTGTTTTGCGATCGAGTAAACCCTAGGGGTGTAAACTGTCATTTTTGAAACTTAAGGGTAGAAAGTGTAAGTTAACTAAAGCTTGAGGGTAAAAGTTGCCAACCCTAGATACTTGAAGGGCTAAAATGAAAATATACTCATAAAAGTTAAATTCATATTATTATTATTAAATTAATATAATTAATATTATTATTATTATTATTATTATTATTATTATTATTATTATTATTATTATTATTATTATTATTATTATTATTATTATTATTATTATTATTATTATTAGGAATTAAAAACCTAATAAACGTAAACGGAAAATAAAACTTATATATTCCAAAATAATTACTGAGAACTTGACACACCAACCCAGGTAGCGTACCGGAGACGTTTATCAACTTTGTATAACTTTGTTTTCCATCCAGACTACCCAGGTGAGTTCATAGTCCCACTTTTTACTATGTTTTTCTAAACTTGTGGGGAGATACATGCTATAAACCGAACACAAGTATTTTCTGTATGCTTTCCTGATTTTATATTGCATAAGTTTGCTTTTGCCAAAAAGACCCCTAATCATGGACCTCTAATCACCTGCGGGTGAGCGCGAATATAATGGATAGATCTATTGGGTGTGACGACCCCTTTGTGTTACCGTAACGTAACCAAATGCATTTTATTTGAGTTAAATAAAGAGACTGGCAATCTCCTACTCGGGGGCAAGGTTACCTACATTTAATTATGGGGTAATTTTATATCTCATAGCTCATTACTATGAAGATAACCTGTTAATGTTTTGCGTGCCATGAGACTTAATGCAATATATATACTTTACACTGCAGTATTACTGATTGCTTTTACATAGCTTGTGTTCAAACTGATTATAACTGAAAACACTATGGATTCACTCAACCTTTGTGTTGACTTTTTAAGCATGTTTATCTCAGGTAACTAAAAGGCATGGCTTGGCACGGAGTGGCTGTGGACTTTCTTCTAAATAAAAAAAGCGTCCACTTTGTTATCATTCAATGAATAATGTATTTTATTACATGTTTTCAAAACTTCCCTCTGGGACCTATCCTATGTACTCTGATAAATAAATGAATGATAACAATTTTATTTAAAAACGTCTCTTTTTGAGTCGTTTTCTATACTCATGACTGTGAACCATGAAGTAATAGCCCAACTTATATTCCACTGCGTATATTGAAAAATGGGGGTGTTACAGATTGGTATCAGAGCTCATGGTTATAGAGAACCAAATGTTTTCAAACATTGGACTATAACCGATTTTCACAAAAATTTACCTTGAAAGTCCTCCGTGCCACAGTTTCACTAAAATATTATTTATGTGATTACTATTTAATTTACTAGTGAGATATTTATAATATTCGGGTGGTTACAGAGTTATGGTTTCCCCTATCCACACTATTTCTCTTATGTCGGACTCGGACACTGAAAATGTCATGACAATTCCGGACATCACGGTACCCAGGCGAATAACAGAATCGGATCCATCCGAGGATGTTTCTATAGTACCTGAGACGGTATTTGGACACGATACGGAGACGATTCCATCAGAAGAGCCATCTGAAGATATTGCGATGCCAGATGTTCTACCACTTCCAGATGATCCATACGTACAAACTCGCGAAGGAGTTCGGAGAACGGCACGAATGCGAACGCTTCCCGTATTTTCCTCACCTTTACCCCGTCCATATCCATATATGTTGCCTAATTATGATCTCATAGTCCCATCGTCTTCCCCTCAGTCGCCACCGTCATCTACTGATTTTACTTCTCCGTCTGTACCGTACGAACTCAGTAATGAGGTCAGAGCTATTATTGCTCGATATCATGAGTTACCTCGATCGCCTACGCCTGATTTCCCGAAACCACCAAGAGTTTTTGAAGTAGGAGAGAGTTCGCAGGCAGCTCAGGAGCGATCTCTGACCATATCCACTCTGCTGACACAATTGGAGAGACAGGAAGAGCAAATTGAGACTGCTCTAGGCCATCTGGATGAGTTACCACTGGAACGTATCGAAAGTATGGAGTATGGAATTGAAGAGTTGGCAATAGAACAAAAGGTTATACGACAAAAGCTGGAGGAAAGTCGTAAGGAGATAGGTGAGCTTGGTAAGCAAATCATACAAGAAATAACTACTCTTTACAGTAATGAGTTAAAGTTGATAGACGAAATGCTACTACGAAATGAAGAACTAAAGATTGCACATGGAAAGATTGCTGCTCTGGAAACGACCATGGAAGCAATGAAGACCCAGTATCAGGAGAATCAACAAGTCATCGCCAGTATGATAGCTGATCTAGAGACTTGATGAACTCAAATAAGTACATTTTATTACCATCATTTATCCTATTTATTTGACTTGTTTTATTATATTATTTGTGAGAATTGATACGTTAATGTTTACTTTTGTAATTCTCAGGTAAAAACAAGTATTATGTGAAACTTGGCGATTTTGGACTAATTATGGAGCAAAACAAGCAAGAAGTTAAGAGTCTAATGAAATGTACAAGATCAAGATAAGTCTGCTCCAGATACGCCGCATCCTACTTCTTACATACGGCGCATCACTATCAAGATTTCACAAGTTATAATCCAAGACGGCAAAGGACATGCGCCGCATAGATAAATGGAGTTACGCCGCATCTTCTGGCGGTGTACGAATATTCCTGAATATATTAATCTTGGACCCCACGCGAAGTTAAGTCAATGCGCCGCATCTAACCCTCAGACAGAAACTATAAATACCCCAAAGTCAGACGAATTTTGTGTGCGATATACGGAGTACGAAACTTAGCGAAAGACAGAAACCCTAAGCCGAATTCAGACGAAGTAGCAGCACAAGACACACCCTAAACGAAGATACAAGAGCTGTAAGAAGGTCCTGCATGTATTCAATTCATTAAGTAGTTTTGTTTTATTGTATTAGTACACTTTAATTCATCAGGATTGATGGGCTTGTGTCATTGATTTAATCATGCACTTCAACTCCCCTTAAAATTGCTTTCCCATTAATTAAAGTTTATATGTTGATGTCTTTGGTGACCTTTATTAGTGCATTGATAACCTCTGTGTCTAGCTGAGCATTGCTTGGGTCGCCATGCCCCTTCCTCGCCTATTTAAGAGACGCTAAATAAATAGGATAGACATAAGTAATCATTAAGGGTTTACTCGCCGATAAGATTAGAGCCAACGAGAAAGGGTTAATTATATACACCTCATATAAAACTAGCAATAAAACAAGTGACAAACTACTTAATTATCAGGACAGGTCTTCTTATTGTCTCAAGTATCTATCTGTGTACGTGTGTGCTAATCGCTGATTCGTGCTTATTAGTTTAGTTTATTATTTAATCATAACCAAACCGTGCCAGTCTCTCAGGCTGAACCCCCTTGCGTTAGATTAGGTTGTATAGCTAACTTAAGATATTAAAATACTGATTAGAATAACTAGATAATACGTTCCACTCTTAGTGATCGACACTCTACTTACCATTATATGCATACTGACCGGGTACACTGCTCGTTAAAGTGTGTGTTATTGATAAGTCGGCTAAATATAAATTTAAAACTTGAATACTGCTAAAACCACAACGACATACCGTGGATATAAAAATTAGAGCAATACACGCACACATCAAGACTCGACTGAAGAAAACGACCGATAGCCGTTAGATTAGATCTTATCCGTATCTTTTGTACTTTATCTCAGTAGTGAGATCTATAGTACAACTAGGACACTAGCACATAGTTTATATCTAATAACTTTTGCGTTTTGTACTAGCTACAGGATGTGTAGCATAAAATTGGCACTTGTGTCAAAATTTTGTTGTATATATAGCAAGATATTTATGACTATACGTGGTTAAGTAAAAATGCGGTGAACGATACAAATAGATGTGGGCTAGGAACTAAATACATGTGTGATGATTCAAGACATATTTTGATATGATCAAATATGCGAAATCTAAACATATGTTTTATTGTGATAGAAAATGCCTCGTAATTCCCCAGACCCCGTCATGTCCCAAGCCGCCATCCGACAGCTCATTGAAGACAGAGTAGCCGCAACTTTGGAGAATCAAGCCGCAATGTTGGCCAGATCCGGAAGTACCAGCCGACAAAATGGAGAAGGAGAAATGGCAGCCAATCGCATGTGTACTTATAAAGACTTCATAAACTGCAAACCAACTTTCTTTAGAGGAACTGAAGGAGCAACAGAGTTAGCTCGTTGGTTTGAGCGTACTGAAGTAGTCTTTATAAGGTGCGGATGCACTGATGACTGCAAGGTTACCTTTGCAACAGGGACTTTCTTGGAGGATGCCCTGTCTTGGTGGACCTCTATTTCCCAGACAATGGGAGTAGAAGCAGCTCATCAGCTCACTTGGGATGATCTTAAGAAGAAGATGTTGAAAAAGTACAGTCCCCGAACTGAGATTAAGAAGCTGGAAGATGAGTTTCACCAGCTAGTTGTGAAAGGGACAGATCTGAGAGCCTACAATAGGAGATTTTAGGAGCTTGCTCTCCTATGTCCATCTGTAGTGCCAGATCTAGAAAAGATGCTGGAGAAGTATATTGAGGGTTTACCCCGTAGCATTGAAGGAAATGTTACTGCATCTAAACCTCAGTCGCTGGAGGAAGCGATTAACATAGCTCAACAGCTAATGGATCGTGAGATTAAGTGTGGTACTACCCAAGGGAATTTCGATAACAAACGAAAGTTTGATGATCGGAAAGTTTCCCATTACCCCAATCACCATCCTAATAAGCCCAACTTTAACAGAAACAACCAAAGCAACTATCAGCGAAACCGTAATAACCGCCATCATCAACAAAACCGCCGACAAGAGACCGCCAAAGTAAATGCCAACCCACCTGCTGAGAAAACTGGTTATGTTGGAACCAAGCCATTCTGCAACCGATGCTCGTTGCACCATCATGGTCCATGTGCTGTCAAATGCGCAAAGTGTCAAAAGATTGGACACCAGACCAAAGACTGTAGGGCAACTGGAGCAAATTTGCAGCCGGTAATCATAACCTGTCACGGGTGTGGAGAGAAAGGGCATTACAAGAATCAGTGCCCGAAGGCAAACGATAATCCGAACAATAGTGGTCGCGGAAGGGTTTATGTGCTTGGAGATGCTCAGGAAAACCCCGACATCGTCACCGGTACGTTTCCTCTAAATCAGCATTTAGCTAAAGTATTATTTGATACTGGAGCTGATAGAAGTTTCATATCTCTTACGTTTGCTACTTTGCTTAAAATTCCTCCTACCGCTTTACGTAACACGTACAAAATCGAGCTAGCTAATGGGAAATTAGTGAGCACAAACTCTATAATCCGAAATTGCACTCTAACCTTATTAAATCAATCTTTCGACATCGATCTTATGCCCATTGAACTCGGTAGTTTCGACGTCATAATTGGCATGGATTGGTTATCCAAATATCATGCTAGAATTCTGTGAGACGAAAATGTAGTTCATATTCCCTTCGAAAGCGAAACTTTGATTATCAGAGGTAATCAGAGTAAGACTCGGCTATGTTTAATATCCTATCTAAAAACCTTGAAATACATCAATAGAGGATGTCAAGTGTTTTTAGCGAATATTACCGAGAAGGAAACAGACAAAAAACGGCTAGAAGATGTACCAGTGGTACGAGATTTTCCAGAAGTATTTCCTGAAGAATTACCTGGACTACCACCTGTACGACAGGTAGAGTTTCAAATCGACTTGGTACCAGGGGCAGTACCAATAGCACGAGCGCCTTATCGTCTAGCACCGTCGGAAATGCAAGAACTGTCCAACCAACTACAAGAGTTATTGGACAAAAGATTTATTCGACCTAGTACTTCACCTTGGGGAGCTCCTATTCTCTTTGTTAAAAAGAAGGACGGAACTTTTATGATGTGTATCGATTATCGAGAGTTGAGTAAACTTACGGTTAAAAATCGATATCCATTACCGAGAATCGACGATTTGTTCGACCAATTGCAAGGATCAAGCGTCTATTCGAAAATAGATTTGAGATCAGGATATCATCAATTGCGTGTTAAGGAAGAAGATATTCCTAAAACAGCATTTCAAACGAGGTACGGTCATTACGAATTTCAGGTGATGCCATTTGGGTTAACCAACGCACCAGCAGTATTCATGGATCTCATGAATCGCGTGTGTAAACCTTATTTGGACAAATTCGTGATCGTGTTCATCGATGATATTCTTATCTATTCTCGAAATGAAGAAGAGCATGCGGAGCATTTAAGGATTATTTTGGAATTACTCAAGAGAGAACGATTGTACGCGAAATTTTCTAAGTGTGATTTCTGGATTCACACAGTACAATTTCTTGGGCACGTGATAGACGGGGATGGTATTCACGTGGATCCTTCCAAAATAGAAGCAGCTAAGAGTTGGCCGATCCCGACAAACCCCACTGAGATACGTCAATTCTTAGGACTAGCTGGTTATTATCGAAGATTCATTGAGGGATTTTTGAAGATTACCAAGTCTTTAACGGAATTTACACAGAAGAATAAAAAGTATGTATGGGGAGAAGATCAAGAAAAACCTTTCCGACTGTTAAAGCAAAAGCTTTGTGAAGCACCAATTTTAGCCTTACCAGAAGGAAGTGATGATTTCATTGTTTACTACGATGCGTCTCATCAAGGTCTAGGTGCGGTATTAATGCAGAGAAACAAAGTTATTGCTTACGCCTCCCGTCATCTCAAGACATATGAGAAGAATTATACGACTCATGATTTAGAGTTAGGAGCCGTTGTGTTTGCACTCAAAATCTGGAGACACTATTTGTATGGTACAAAGTGTGTTGTCTTTACAGATCACAAGAGTCTACAACACATTCTCGACCAGAAGGAGTTAAATATGAGACAACGAAGATGGTTAGAGTTGTTAAGTGATTATGACTGTGAGATTCGTTATCACCCTGGAAAAGCAAATGTTGTAGCAGATGATTTGAGCAGGAAAGAACGAATTAAGCCACTTAGAGTAAGGGCTTTAGTCATGACCATTAACTCAGATCTTCCATCCCAAATTATCAATGCGCAGACTGAGGCAGTAAAAGAAGAAAATATTCAAGCCGAAAATTTAAGGGGCATGGACAAAGTGTTTGAACTTTGCCCTAATGGAACTCGTTGTATTAAGAATCGAAGTTGGATTCCGTTCTTTGGTGATTTAAGAAATGTGATTATGCACGAATCACATAAGTCCAAGTATTCTATCCACCCAGGATCTGAAAAGATGTACCAGGATCTCAGAAAGCTTTACTGGTGGCCAAACATGAAAGCTGACATTGCAGAGTATGTCAGTAAATGTTTGACGTGTGCACGAGTTAAGGCTGAGCATCAAAAACCATTTGGTTTATTGACGCAACCTGAGATTCCTGAATGGAAATGGGAAAGGATAACTATGGATTTTATCACCAAATTACCTAGAACGTCAAGCGGATATGACACCATTTGGGTCATAGTTGATCGTCTTACTAAGTCAGCTCGCTTTTTGCCGATCAAGGAAACTGATGAAGTAGAAGATTTAGCCAAGATATATCTAAAAGAGATAGTCTCTCAGCATGGAGTACCGGTTTCCATTATTTCTGATCGTGATTCTCGTTTCACGTCAAGATTTTGGGAGAAACTCCAGGATGCTTTGGGTACTAATTTAGATATGAGTACGGCTTATCATCCCCAAAACGACGGACAGAGTGAGAGAACCATTCAAACGTTGGAAGATATGCTTAGAGCTTGTGTGATAGATTTTGGCAAAGGATGGGATAAACATCTACCTTTGGCAGAATTCTCGTACAACAATAGTTACCATGCAAGTATCAAAGCAGCCCCGTTTGAAGTACTTTATGGGAGAAAGTGTCGGTCACCCGTCTGTTGGGCAGAAGTTGGAGAATCTCAACTTATCGGACCAGAGATAATTCAGGAGACTACCGATAAGATCGTACAAATCCGACAACATCTACAAGCTGCCCGAGATAGGCAGAAGAGTTACGCAGATGTAAGATGAAAACCTATGGAGTTTGAAGTAGGAGACAGAGTAATGCTGAAAGTATCACCATGGAAGGGAATGGTTAGATTCGGCAAACACGGAAAGTTAAATCCCCGATATATTGGACCATTCGAGATTCTGGAGAGAATCGGTCCAGTAGCCTATCGTCTTGAACTTCCTGTAGAACTTAGTAAAGTTCATCCCGTCTTTCACGTCTCTAACCTAAAGAAATGCCTATCCAATGAAACACTCGTTATTCCTATGAAAGAGCTTCGTCTCAATGACAAGCTTAACTTTGTAGAAGAGCCTGTGGAGATAAAGGATAGAGAAGTCAAATAACTCAAGCGAAGTCGCGTTCCTATCGTCAAGGTAAGATGGAACTCCAAGAGAGGACCAGAATTTACCTGGGAACGAGAAGATCAAATCCGGCAAAGTACCCACATCTTTTTCCAAACTCTTCGACCAACACAGACTGAATCTCGGGACGAGATTCCTTCAACGGGGGGATACTGTAACCACTGCGAAAATTCTCATCTTGTAACATTACATTTAACCATTTTTCACATATAATTTTTTTTTATTTGTCTGAGCGTAACCACTATATTATGTGACGTAACTCACACCTATGATAAACGTATTCGCACGCGACCTAACCTTGACCTAATATATGTTTATATATTTTCTTATGTCAAGTATAGTAACTTTACAAATTACCATTTGCCACTTTACGTTAATTCGTTAACATACTAGTTTAACTAAACTATTTTCATCCAATATAGTTTCTATGAGACTTTAAACCACTATAATACTAAAAATAGTTAACGAAACTCTAGAAATACCAAAATATAAATTACTAGGGTAATGTACAAGTCACTAAAGCATGAAAACCCTAATTTCACAATAACTCCCGGTAAAACCCTAATTTCACAGAAACTATTATTTTATTTGTAAACCCTAGTTAATATTTGTATAAAAATATTATGTACAAGTAATTTAAGTCAGGGTACAAGTCCTTTAAGCATAAAATCTAAATAGAAATAAAAACCTTATAAAAACTTCAATAATAATTATTTAACTTACATATTATGTAATATTTTCACACAATAAAATTTAAAAATAATTTATTTATTTATTTAACATATGTACAACTCCATAAACTTAATGTACAACTCTCTAATGCACAAGATCATAAAAACTCATTTATATGTATTTAAGGTGTAATAAAAATTACATAAAAATTATAGAAAATTTAGAAATAATTAAAATTATATTTTTCTTATTTTCTTAACCCTAGTACAAGACTTCCAAGCCTAGAGTACAATCACCCAAAGCACAAAACTCGTTTTTCCCATTTATATATAAATCGATATATGTAAAAACATGACATATAAATTTAGAAACCATTCTTTAAGTGAACCCTAAACCTAGGAACCCTAGTTTAACCCTAAACCCTAGTTTACAAGTTTACAAAGCCTTTGTATAATCCCTTTAAGCACCATTCGACACTAACTAAACCAAATACATCACCTAGTTCGATCCTAACCATGAACCAACTAAAATCTAGAATTTCTTAAACCCTAAGAGACTATATGTATGAACCCTAAGTGAGACACATAGCCCCTCTTCTAGAAATGGTACACATGTGTGATAAGTAGCTTTCCACATCACCTCCCCCTCCTTCTTCCCTTGTGGCGCCACAACAGCCACACACCTCATCTCACTCACTCCCATAACAGCCCTAGAACACCCAAGAAACCCTAATCCCCCTCTTATAAATAGAACACACTAGGAAACCCTAATTCATCCCATAATCAATCGAACCAACTCAAACAGCCTCAAACCACTTCACCACTGATCCCACTAGTCTAAACTAAGATCATTTAAGCCTAAGAGAGCAGTAGAAGGGAGTTAGAACCAGTAGAGAATCAATTCGAACCAACACACCTCTATTTTGTCCTAGTCGAACTAAATTAAGCAAGGTATGTTTCTGGCCTTTTTACTTACTTTTCTATATTCATTTTGTGTCTAAATACAATATAGAACATGTTCTAAAAGTGGTTATAGCTCAGAATTAGCAAAAACCTAGTTTTGTTCATTTTTGTTCTAACCGAGTCATTTTATAAAAATATATTCGAAATGAGTTTCTAAAAAGCCTACAATCTTAAAAATGGTTTAAGAATACTTTAAACATGTTAGAATAACTAAGTATATCATAAAAACACTAGGTATAAAAATCGGATTGCAAGAAAACAAGTTTCTCTTTTCTTTTTCTTCCTGTCGACAAGCAGCAGACCTGCTGCTTTGGTCTCTAAATTCGAGTAGTAAACAGATCTCAAAAATTCTAGTTTTCGACATGATAAAAGTACACTAAAGGAGCTACGTTTAGGAAAAAGAATCAATGAAATTCGTTAAGAAACGAGTGAGAACTAGGCGTGACAAGTTGGGGATTTTCTGTGTCGAATGAAACTAAAGTCGCAGCTTTCAATAAATGTTTCTGAGGTCGTGCGTTCGAACCAGGGACTATACTTTTGCAAAAATACTTTTAAAACACTTAAAAACGTTTTAGTAAAGGAGTCGTAAAAAGTCTCGAAGTAAAACACGAGCAATAAATTGTTTTTGTATACAAGGATGTCGAGTGAAAGTTTTTGGGAGTCTCAAGGACCATTTTTGCCAAAGCTCTAATAACTTTTGTATTTTGGACTTGTTTTGCGATCGAGTAAACCCTAGGGGTGTAAACTGTTATTTTTGAAACTTAAGGGTAGAAAGTGTAAGTTAACTAAAGCTTGAGGGTAAAAGTTGCCAACCCTAGATACTTGAAGGGCTAAAATGAAAATGTACACATAAACCTTAAATTCATATTATTATTATTAAATTAATATAATTAATATTATTATTATTATTATTATTATTATTATTATTATTATTATTATTATTATTATTATTATTATTATTATTATTATTATTATTATTATTAGGAATTAAAAACCTAATAAACGTAAACGGAAAATAAAACTTATATATTCCAAAATAATTACTGAGAACTTGACACACCAACCCAGGTAGCGTACCGGAGACGTTTATCAACTTTATATAACTTTGTTTTCCATCCAGACTACCCAGGTGAGTTCATAGTCCCACTTTTTACTATGTTTTTCTAAACTTGTGGGGAGATACATGCTATAAACCGAACACAAGTATTTTCTGTATGCTTTCCTGATTTTATATTGCATAAGTTTGCTTTTGCCAAAAAGACCCCTAATCATGGACCTCTAATCACCTACGGGTGAGCGCGAATATAATGGATAGATCTATTGGGTGTGACGACCCCTTTGTGTTACCGTAACGTAACCAAATGCATTTTATTTGAGTTAAATAAAGAGACTGGCAATCTCCTACTCGGGGGCAAGGTTACCTACATTTAATTATGGGGTAATTTTATATCTCATAGCTCATTACTATGAAGATAACCTGTTAATGTTTTGCGTGCCATGAGACTTAATGCAATATATATACTTTACACTGCAGTATTACTGATTGCTTTTACATAGCTTGTGTTCAAACTGTTTATAACTGAAAACACTATGGATTCACTCAACCTTTGTGTTGACTTTTTAAGCATGTTTATCTCAGGTGACTAAAAGGCATGGCTTGGTACGGAGTGGCTGTGGACTTTCTTCTAAATAAAAAGCGCGTCCACTTTGTTATCATTCAATGAATAATGTATTTTATTACATGTTTTCAAAACTTCCCTCTGGGACCTATCCTATGTACTCTGATAAATAAATGAATGATAACAATTTTATTTAAAAACGTCTCTTTTTGAGTCGTTTTCTATACTCATGACTGTGAACCATGAAGTAATACCCCAACTTATATTCCTCTGCGTATATTGAAAAATGGGGGTGTTACATAAATTAAACTACAACACAAGCACAATCAACCGTGACACATACATAATCAACATAACATAAGCAAATAGCCACACAAGCATAAACGCAATGCGAATATAAACATAAAGCGATAAAAAATAAAATGAAAGTAAAGAGATAAGTAAGAAGGGGCAAACCGGACACGGTGATTTATAGTGATTTGGTCACGCAGCTCCTCTTCGCCCTACTCCACTTCCCAAGTACCCAACTTGAGAGTTACTTCACTAATCAACAAACTCCCTTCAGGCGGAGAAAACCGTACACGTCGCTTAACTTGTTTTCTGACACTAAGCTAGATGTCGAGTGCTAATCTTAGCTAGCACCAATCTACCATGATCTACCCGATCTACACCGTACACGTCGCTTATCCTATTTCCGACACTAAGCTAGATGTCGAGTGCTAATCTTAGCTAGCACCAATCTACCACGTTCTACCCGATCTACCCTTGATCCACTTGATCAATACACAAAAGCCCAATGGCTTCAAGAGATCTCCAAGATCTCGACAAGATCACAATGATCTTCCCTCACAAACTCTCAAAAGAAAAATGATCTTGATGTATTCTATGATACAATCAAGAGTGTAACAAATGTTACAAGACCTAACAACTACAACTCTTATATCTTCTTGGATACCTTGAGTTCTTCTCTTGCAAATGAAGAGGAATGATAACACTTTGTATCTACTTGGATACTTTGTGTTCTTCTCTTGCTAATCAAGAGGGATGACAACACTTTGTATCTACTTGGATACTTTGTGTTCTTCTCTTGCTAATCAAGAGGAATGAAGAGGATCACTTGAATGGAGGATTGGATCACTCTTAAACAAACTAAGACTCTCCAAATGATCAAAGAAAGTCATCTAAGTGAGGAGGGATTAGACCAGAGAAAAAGGACTGGAAAAATCAAGTTGGAAGTGTGAAATGGTCCACTATTTATAGGCAAGAAAAATCTGAACGTTACAGAAAATTTTGTACGGACGGCTCCACTAAATGTCCCACGGCTCCACTAAATTTAGTGGAACCGTGGAGCCGTCCCAGACAAGGACGCTCCAAATTTTGTCTTTTCTGGTGAAAACTTATTTGGGGAAGGTTGGAGCTGATTTTGGGGGGAAAAATAGCTGTTGGGATTTTTAAACTTATTTTTCAAAATAAAACATTTCTTTTTAATTCAAAAATAATTTGTAAAATATATTTTTGAAAAAATGTTTTGTCACATTAAAAATGTGAAGTTTAGAAAAACATAATCCTTTGATCATTTGTCAAGTAGTAGATTTGTTTGTCCATACCTTGAGTGATTTATGTCAGGATGGAAATCTACGACTTCGTTGAAGCATACTTGAGATGTCGGGAGGTGTTGATGTAAGTATGCATTGATGATTTGTGTTTACAAGTAACTTGCACATTTTACGTTATGTATTACAAGTTACATGTTTGTCATTATTAAAATTGAAGAAATCGTTTAGTTTAAATATCGTAATATTTGCACTAACAATCTCCCCCTTTTTGATGATGACAAATATGTAAACCGTAACAAATAGTAAAATGTAAAATTTACCTGTTTACACTCCCCTTCTCCCCCTTTTGTCAAATCAAAAAGGTAGTTTCCTCGAGCGCTCCCTTGAATTTACTCCCTACTCCCCCTTATTGCACTACTATCCTTTCTCCCCCGAAAGGCGAGCTTGCATCATCCTAGTGAAGCCTTCTATCAACACTTGTGAAGACGACTTCATGCAATGTATTCAAATACTCCCGAGCTCCCCCTCGCTCAATGCTCCCCTATGGTGACTTAATCCCCTTGTTTATTTACCTTAGTATCTAGCGGATCCATGGATCAAATTCTTACAAAGGCTTTTCCTACATCAAGGGTTAGGTTCGTGCAGCATAATATATAACAATATTGGAGCAACATTATAGGGATAGAATACACATAGCAAGACATGCATGGGTTAAACTATGTTAACACGTAAGTGTCACAACCCGACCGAAAACCTAAGGTGTAATTGTTCACTCAAGCACACTAATCAAGAACGAGATTCGTTCATTGACTGACGCACTAAATGACTTATTCCAAGTTGTCATTAGGAGGAAAGTTCTAACAAACCTTTTGAACAACATAATCATCTACCTAAGATGATTGATGTTAATGATAGTTTGTTGATAAGACATACTCTAAATGATTACTATTATGACAAGTCGTGCCATAAAGTAGACTCGATAGAGGTTATACCTAAATGATTCCATAAGGTGGGAGAGTGTTGGTTGTGGTGACAACAAGGACAACTTGGGTTATGTGGTTGTAGGGGATAAATAATGGGATGACCCATTAGTGGTTATGGTGATGGTGATAGTGATAAGGATGATGTGTTAGTGCCAAGTTCAAAAGGTGATGTAGGTGACAAGGTCAGTTGTAGGTCCACGTATTGTATGGATCTCTAAGTAGCCTTTGATTACTTAGTGGATGACTTGAATAAATCCAAATCAATCCAAGTGAGAAACTCTTACACAATTGTTAGTGTTAACGCGGAAAATTAACAAGAACAATGAAGAACACAGAGTTATCACTAACGTCGTATATTTTACTAACTCACACAATTCGTACTTCTATAATAATAATCCTTAGGGTTCCTTTTATACTTGAAGGAAACCCTAATTACAAAACCGTGTGAAAAGATATCACGTATCTTCTATAAAGATACCTAACTCGTACATATCTTTTCCTAACTTATATCTAACAAACTTTCCTATTTTCACTGACCCGACTTAACTATTAAGTCAACAAGACTTAATAACAAAACCAGACTTAACATATACATTACAAGACTTAACTTGAACCAGACTTAATAATGTTAACTACCTTGTGATAATTCCCAACAATCCTCCCTTAACTTGATCTTCATGTTCCATGAACTTCAAGTTCCTTCTGTGTAGGCTTTTGAGGATTAAACTTTGAACACTTGGAATTATCTTGATCTTTAAACCACTTTAAATCTGCAAATTTGATTTTTGATGCCGCAACTTGATCTTCTCAGCATCTGATATGCATTTCACTTGATCTTTCCAGCAACCATGACATTTTGTACATCAATTCATATTAAGTTTCATATCTATTCTCATCACTTCCAGGTGTGTTAACTCCTGTGAGAGGTGAATCATTGAAAATTAATGGATTTGATGTCTCTTTACCAATAGCCATCACTACTGGAGTAGCCAAATGTTTTGGTGTGTAAGACCATGGTACATTGATAACCATATGATTTTTAGTAAATCATCAACTATCAACAAATTTGTGATGTCTTTTCCCAAAGCTGTACCCTTTTGGACTAGCCAATTCTTTGATGGAATGCACCTCATCATGGTGAATTGATTACCATTTATGGTTTTCCACAGCCTTTACCACAAGCCATAATCTTGTGGGCTAGTCAACTCTTCACAATCTCAGATATGGTGAGTTGAATACCATACAATTTTTGGCAAATTGTCAGCCATAAACGGATTTAAGCTATCTTTACCTGTAGCCGTTTGCTCAGGATTAGTCAGTCCTTGTGTGGATGAGACAAGGTGGACTGATAACCTTTTGTTGTGTTGGTGCTATGCACCTCCACCAAGTGAGAAGTTCCAATAGTCTCACTTATCTACTTAATCCAGCACTGTAACAATTTTTTTTTATCACTAACAGATTTAAAAGAACTACCAGAATTAAAAATAAAACTACAAGACTTAAAAAGAACCTAAGTGCTGGTTAGTATACAAACTTTACATTTTGACCTCCCCTTAACACAAACCTCCCCTTAAGTCCAACTAGGGGTTCATCATACCAATGTTGACTACCAAATAATTAAACCTAGGGCCATCAAAAGCTTTAGTCAACAGGTCTGCAACATTAAAGTCTATATGTATTTTCTCCACTCTAATCAATTTCTTTTCAAAGAAATCTCTAATGAAGTGATGCCTGATTTCTATATGTTTAGTCTTAGAGTGATATACTGGGTTCTTAACAATACAGATAGTGCTTTCATTATCTATGTGGATAACAATATTCATAAAATTCAAACCATAGTCCAGCAGCTGATTCTGAATCCACAAGACTTGTCCACAGCAATTAGCAGCTGCCACATAGCTGAGTGGATGATCCTGCACAAAAAGAAGAGATATTAGTTTCTCTTAGGAACCCAGGCCTGAGTAGGCTTGGGTCCGCCTTGTGGATCAACATATTTGAAAGTCTTATATGAAACTGATCCACTGTTGCTTTGGGATTTATAAGTATATTCATTTTTGAATGGATCCCAAGACCAACATGCTGAGGTCTTAACAGCAGAACCCCCATTACCCTTTACAGCATTAGAATTTGAAGGTTGTGCTGTATTCTTAGCAATTGGTCACCTCACAGGTGAATAAGATATATGAAAAAGGTTTCTTTGATTATTTGTATTCACCTGTGGTTTGTGGAAAGGCTGTCTGGGTCTCATTTGATTAGCATAACCAGAATTTACTTTAGGCCTCACAGAATTGAAATTTTGCCTACCCAAATTAAGGTTCCTCAAACCAGATTTAATATTTGGTCTACCAGTATTAACATGTTGTCTACCAGAATTAATGTTTGGTCGGGTAGAGTTAACATGTTGGGCTGGTCTGGGAGCAAATTGGTTGGCATGATTTATTCTGTTAGCATTATTCCACACTGGTTTATTATTAACATGACCCATATTCACATTCCTTTTAAGCTCAGCTTCCCTTTTCATTCTCTTCTTATGGAAGTCACAATCACTAATCAAATTACTTAAACTTCCACAAACAAAACATCTCTTAGGAGTGTAAGTGTAGCTACTCCTAACTTCTCTGTGAACACTATTACTTTTAGGTGACTCATTCATATTAACAGATTCCCTAGGAGATTTTATGTGGTTGACACAACTAGGTTTAACTGTTTGTGGTTTTTGTTCAGTCACAACAGGTTCACTTTCCTTAACAATCTTAGGTTCAGGACTCTCTTTTACTTCACTTTTTGACTCAGACTTAGAGTGGTAAGAGACATCACAAATGGATCCATCAGTGTCATTAGATTGACAAGTAGAATACTCACTAGTTTTGTCCTCTGAGGTGGTTGACTCAGGTATTTGAGGACCTCTTTTTCCATACACAAATAGAGAGTCATCTAACTCCTCTTTTTCAAGAGGAGTGTAGTCTCCACTCAATGGATGTGGAACTCCCTTGAAATCATCAGCCTTAACAAACCGATTATATAAAGGTTTACCTTTATAGTCATCCTCTCTATTCTTAAATATAGCCTTTTTCTCATCCTCCTCATATCCTAAGCCATGTTTCTTATTTGACTTTATTTGTGCATCCCAGCATTTAAACAGATTGTTATTTGAATTATTCCACTGGTCTATACGTTTCTGCAAATCATCCCTTTACCACAAGCCATAATCTTGTGGGCTAGTCAACTCTTCACAATCTCAGATATGGTGAGTTGAATACCATACAATTTTTAGCAAATTGTCAGCCATAAACGGATTTAAGCTATCTTTACCTGTAGCCGTTTGCTCAGGATTAGTCAGTCCTTGTGTGGATTAGATAAGGTGGACTGATAACCTTTTGTTGTGTTGGTGCTATGCTCCTCCACCAAGTGAGAAGTTTCAATAGTCTCACTTATCTACTTAATCCAGCACTGTAACACTTTTTTTGTTTTTTTTTGTTTTTTTTATCACTAACAGATTTAAAAGAACTACCAGAATTAAAAATAAAACTACAAGACTTAAAAAGAACCTAAGTGCTGGTTAGTATACAAACTTTACATTTTGACCTCCCCTTAACACAAACCTCCCCTTAAGTCCAACTAGGGGTTCATCATACCAATGTTGACTACCAATAATTAAACCTAGGGCCATCAAAAGCTTTAGTCAACAGGTCTGCAACATTAAAGTCTGTATGTATTTTCTCCACTCTAATCAATTTCTTTTCAAAGCAATCTCTAATGAGGTGATGCCTGATTTCTATATGTTTAGTCTTAGAGTGATATACTGGGTTCTTAACAATACAGATAGTGCTTTCATTATATATGTGGATAACAGTATTCATAAAATTCAAACCATAGTCCAGCAGCTGATTCTGAATCCACAAGACTTATCCACAGCAATTAGCAGCTGCCACATAGCTGAGTGGATGATCCTGCACAAAAAGAAGAGATATTAGTTTCTCTTAGGAACCCAGGCCTGAGTAGGCTTGGGTCCGCCTTGTGGATCAACATATTTGAAAGTCTTATATGAAACTGATCCACTGTTGCTTTGGGATTTATAAGTATATTCATTTTTGAATGGATCCCAAGACCAACATGCTGAGGTCTTAACACCAGAACCCCCATTACCCTTTACAACATTAGAATTTGAAGGTTGTGCTGTATTCTTAGCAATTGGTCTCCTCACAGGTGAATAAGATTTATGAAAAAGGTTTCTTTGATTATTTGTATTCACCTGTGGTTTGTGGAAAGGCTGTCTGGGTATCATTTGATTAGCATAACCAGAATTTACTTTAGGCCTCACAGAATTGAAATTTTGCCTACCCAAATTAAGGTTCCTCAAACTAGATTTAATATTTGGTCTACCAGTATTAACATGTTGTCTACCAGAATTAATGTTTGGTCGGGTAGAGTTAACATGTTGGGCTGGTCTGGGAGCAAATTGGTTGGCATGATTTATTCTGTTAGCATTATTCCACACTGGTTTATTATTAACATGACCCATATTCACATTCCTTTTAAGCTCAGCTTCCCTTTTCATTCTCTTCTTATGGAAGTCACAATCACTAATCAAATTACTTAAACTTCCACAAACAAAACATCTCTTAGGAGTGTAAGTGTAGCTACTCCTAACTTCTCTGTGAACACTATTGACTCATTCATATTAACAGATTCCCTAGGAGATTTTATGTGGTTGACACAACTAGGTTTAACTGTTTGGGGTTTTGGTTCAGTCACAACAGGTTTACTTTCCTTAACAATCTTAGGTTCAGGACTCTCTTTTACTTCACTTTTTTACTCAGACTTAGAGTGGTCAGAGACATCACCAATGGATCCTTCAGTGTCATTAGATTGACAAGTAGAATACTCACTAGTTTTGTCCTCTGAGGTGGTTGACTCAGGTATTTGAGGACCTCTTTTTCCATACACAAATAGAGAGTCATCTAACTCCTCTTTTTCAAGAGGAGTGTAGTCTCCACTCAATGGATGTGGAACTCCCTTGAAATCATCAGCCTTAACAAACCGATTATATAAAGGTTTACCTTCATAGTCATCCTCTCTATTATTAAATATAGCCTTTTTCTCATCCTCCTCATATCCTAAGCCATGTTTCTTATTTGACTTTATTTGTGCATCCCAACATTTAAACAGATTGTTATTTGAATTATTCCACTGGTCTACACGTTTTTGCAAATCATCCGTTTCCTTTTGTATTCTTAGGCCAATTCTTCTATATTTTTTAAGTTTTTCATCTTGCTCATATATTTTATTAGCCTAAAAGAATAGTTTTTCATTTAAATCAGTATGTTGTTTCTGAAGGGTGCCTTTTTGTGCTTCTAATGTCTTTAGAGCATTTTTATAAGCTAAAATATGTGCTTCTTGGTCACCTATTAGTGTTAACTGTTCATCACACAAAGCCTTAACATGATTATAGGAATCAGTACATAATTTGGAACATAATGATACCTCATTACTAGAACCAATGGCCATGAGTGCATGACTGGACTCTTCAGTCTCTTTTGTGTGCTCATTCCAGTTAATAGCTCCAGCTTCCAATGTCACCATACTCATCTGGTTTCTTTCCAGCTTGTCATCCTCTGCATCACTCTTCCTATACCCATCAGTAGACTTCTTCTCCGGGCAGTCTCTAGAAAAGTGTCCATGCTTATGACAATTGAAGCATTCAACTGTCCTCCTAGTGTACCCAACTGGAGACTTGTTGTTGAACTTAATGAACCTCCCATACTGCTTTTGAAACCTCTTTACCCTCAGAGCAATCATGACAATGTGCCATTTGATGTCCATCTCTTCTACCTCAGCATCGTTTATCTGCTCCAAATCTTCACTGATAAAGCTCTCATCTTCTTGTTGATTAGGAAAGACTGAGTGAATCATCTCATCAGCAAAGCCTGCAGAAGCAGATATTTCCCTTGTAGAAGCTTCATAAACACCAGACTTAACACTGCCAGACTTAACCTTGTAAGTGTTGCCTTTGCTTTGAGACACAAAAGCAACATTTGAAGAACTAGGAGATGTCTGAGTGGTTTCATTGATGTCTGATGAGTGTGTAAATACTCATCATTTTATACCCATAAAAGACAAAAAAATGACCAAAAACACCCAATTTATACTGCAGATATCCTTGGTTTGTGTTTTTATGTATTTCAGGTACAAAAGGATTGAAAACAAGGCAAAAGCGGATAAAACCAAGATTGGATGGGAAAAAGAGCAAAAACGGACATTTTTGGGTCGACTCGACACCATTTGAGCATCATGTGAAGACGGAGTCAAAATCAGACCCGGGATACGGCATTGGAATCAGCTTGGAAAAACAGACCCGAAACCAAAAACCATTTTTTACCATTTACCCTAACCCTAATTACCATAACCCTAAACCTAATTTACCCTTTAATAAATCCTAACACTAAACCCGACTCAAAACCAAAACTAATAAACCTCCCTAGTCAAACTCATCACCCTCACCACTTGCCCAGCTCTCCTTACCCCTGACAACCCACCATGTCCTCCCCAGAAAAAATTGTCCCTTCTTTTCTCTGCTACACTCCAACCCCCCTCCTCACATGCTACCCTCTTCCCACTTGCTCAGAAAAGGCTGTAATCCCATTTCCCAAGTTTCCCGCCAAAAATCCCAATGGACGACTGGGATTAAATGAAGGCTATCCAATGGCTCAGAATGAAGAGATAAGATTTTGGGGAAGTATAAAAAGAAGCCTCACTCAGTAATTAAGAGTAGTAGTTAATAGGTAGTTTTTATTTCCAGTCGTATTGTAGTTAAAATGTTCAATTAAGTTTAAATTTAAGTTTCTAGTATCAATTTAAGTTCATTTCAATCTCATTTGTTTTTAATTACTCAGCATTGTATGCATTTTCAAAAATTAATGAAATTTAAAGTTTCTAAGTTCATTAAGAACTCGAATTGAGTAATTTGAAATTGCAAAAGCTTCTTTTATTGTTTAAATAAGCTCATATAAGCTTAATATAGCTTTTGTGAGCTTATATTAGATTATCTCAGCCCTGTTCCAAGATTTCTATAAAAGTCAAGAAAAGTCAAAAGGTACTGTTCACCAACTTATTTTGGAGCTCATTTGCTTTTTCATAATTAATTGATCTATTGATTGCTTTTTGAGGTTATTTAGATAAGTGGTTATTGCTCTAGTTAGTTATTGCTTTAATTAGCTCATATAGCATTAAAACAGTCAAATAGCTTATTGCTTATTTGATGGCTTATTTCCCTTTGAAAGTAGCTCATTAGTGATAAAACAACTTAAGTAGTCATGAATGAATCTGTTGCATAGCTTACTTTGGTGCATCTCAGTCAAAATCTCAACATCAGTAGATATAAGGGTGTTTGGCTAATGGGTCAAACGGGTTAAAATGGTTTTTCACTGTTCATGTGCACATTAGTTGGGTTTGAATCATCTTAATTTAGTCTAGATTAGTATTTTGTGGTAACATTTAATCTGTTCTTGAGGTTTTTAGGAATCTTAGTTCAAGCCTTTTAATTTTAGTCCATAATCTGTTCATATAAGCTCATTGTCGCTAGAAGCTTTTCCTTTAACAGCTTTTGGTATTTTTGGCATCCATTTAGCCCTCAAGGTCATAAGTCAGTAGTTATTTAAGTGCCACAAGTCTTTGGTGTTAATGTGTCATAAACAGCCCACATCAGCAACCTAGTTTCCTTATTTTGAGTTTTTCCAATTTGCAGCAGTTTTCTTTTATTTATCATTTGTTAGATTTAAGTTGTTATAAGCTAAGATTTTGCACATTTAGACTTGGCTAGCTTGTCTATCTATTTATATTTTTTTTGGAATTTTAGGATTTTATCTGATCAGCTTTTTAAGGGCTTGAAAAAGCCCTTTTTGCCTTGTCCCTTAGGTATATCAGCAGCTTGTTTGCTTATTTTGTGTTGTTCAGTGCTTATTTGTAGGTTCTAGTGGCTTATTCATGTATACCTGTAGCTTATTAATAGTATTCAGCTTATTTCAATCCTAGAGTAGCTTATTTCAGCTTATTTCCACTTTTGCTTCATATCTAGCTTAATGCCTCCTTTACTCCAACTGTTGCTTATTTAGCTTATTTCTGGCTTATTTTTGAGTTTTAAAAATATTCTCTTTTCAAAAGTTAAATATTTTTTATAAGTTTTAAAAAAGAAAAATACCAAAAAAATAAAATAAAATAAAAAAATTCAATCAAGTCTTTTATAAGCGGCCACCTTATTCTACTTTTTTCTGTGCTTATTTTAAGTTTTCAAAAATATTGTCTTTTATAAAAAGTGCTTATAATTAAGTACTTTATCAGTTTCGAAAAGAAAAAATCCAAAATCTCTTCGTTTTCACTATTCACGACACGTTACCACGAATCGAGAACACAAATTCCATTCAAACCTTCGTTGGGGATAACGATCCGGGTTACACATACTTCACTTGTGTTTCCTTGGAAATAAATTACACATTGATTTTCGCGAATCAATTTTTGGCGCCGCTGCCGGGGAAGGCTTGAAGCGAATTTTTAAATTCTTGTTTGTCGATGCGTGTTTTGAAGACCCTTCTCTCGAGAAGTTATCGTTTTCTTCGTAAATATTTTCTTATAAAAACCCAAAAAGATTTTCTTTTCAAATTTATTTTCCTTTTTATTTTGTGTTTTTCAATTGTTTAAAATTCCAAAAATAATCTTCTTTATCCTCTTCACCGTTTAATTCTACCCTCTTATCCCTCTTTATTGATTAATTCTTATGGCGGACACGCGTTCCATGATGGAATTGCTGCAAATACCTACCGTAGGTATTGATAATGCTATTGTTGTTCCTGCCATTCTAACAAATGATTTTGAATTGAAAGTCGAGTTAATTAACTTCATAAGTAATGATCCTTTCTATGGTGATGTGAATGACGATCCTCATTCGCACATCAGAAGATTTTCCCAAATAACTCGAACTTTCAAAATCAATCAAGTGCCTCAAGATGTGGTGAATTTGATCTTGTTTCCGTTTTCACTCAAAGGAGCAGCCGAAACATGGCTTGATTATGAACCTCCTAATTCCATCACAACTTGGGATGATCTAGTATCGAAATTCTTGAATAAATTTTACCCTCATTCTAAAACAATTGAGCTCAGAAAAGGAATCATGACTTTTCAACAATGTTTTGATGAGACTTTTTCCGAGGCTTGGGAAAGATTCAAAGCTTTGAAATGGAAATGCCCACATCACGGTTTCTCAGAATTGCAACAGGCTGATATATTTTATAATACTTTAACGCAAAACGATCAAGATTCCCTTAACACGGCCGCCGGTGGCAATATCTTTTATCGAACTCCGAAGGACATCTTGACGATTATTGAAAACAAATCGAAAGTTCGCACTGCACAAAACAAACCGGTAGTAAGTTCCCAATTTCGCAATGAAGAATTCCTAGCCGAAGAACAAGTAGCCAAAGTGAGTGCGCAATTTTGCAAGACTTTCATTTACTTTGACGATGATGATGAGGATTCTATTCAAATGCAAGAATATTATAAAGATTCGTCAGCTGCAATCACACCCGTCCCGGAGGACTCTCTCATAATGGGGGACGAGCATCTTAGCACTATTCCAAAAATGGAATCGGACAATGTAATAAAGTCTAGTGTTGAGGACCTTGTCCCATCCAAAGCGAGTCCGAGGGTATTTCCGACAAAATGTGTGATTTGCCTCCTCTTGACATTTCACATGATCATGTTGAGATGTTTTCTGATTCTGACGATGATTGTACTTCGAGTGATGATAATTCTTTATCTTGTGAAGACATCGATTATGTTGAGAAATTACCTTCTGAGCTCGTACAGCTTAGAGGAAGAAAAGGATTTTGATCCAAATGATGGAGAGATTGACACTGATATTCTTCAAATCAAGGACGATGCACTTCGTGATAAATTATTGAATATCAATCTTCTCATTTCTAAGATCGAGGCATTAAATGATAAACCAACTTCATCTCCTATCCCCGTTGAGGATAGTGACGTTATCTTGGAAAAGCCCGAAACATTTCCTGAGCTTGAGGCTTTTTCCGATTATTCTCTTCCAGAATATGAAGCATTCCGTCTTGATATCGATCATACTGAAGAGACGAGTAGTGGCAATACTACTTCTCATTCTCATATCTCTCTTCCCGAGTATGATTCGTTTATCTTTGAGGAGTTCTCCGGTGAACTCTCTCATATTATATCTCCTCCGGAATATGATCATTTCTATTTTGATCTTGAGGAAGATTCTAGTCTGGGGGGAGGTGTACTTTCTCATAAGTATTTGCTTATTGATGATTTCATCCCAACCCTCCCTCCCGAGACTTTTATTGCAAATGAACCGAAGAGCTTTAATTTTGAAGAAAAATTTGCTTTTGATGATGAAGAGTTTTATATGATAATCATAAAAATCTTTCTTCTCTTCATCACGTATGATGTGATTTCTCCTCTTCTTCACTCAGTCGGGACTGAGGATACCATCTTTGACCCCGGTATTACCATTTATGGTTCTTCTTTCTTTAAAACCGTGGGTATCTCGTCGGGGTGGAACTTTCGTAGGCTTCAATGTTTATCCAAACATCTTGAACGAAAAGTCCGATGGAGATTTTCTTTTCCACATGCTCCCCCATGGACAAATGAATTCGGGGTCGAGTCAAGCTAGTGACTCGGTTAACAAAAACATTAGCAACACATGGGTGACAACCCATGTTTCTGACTTCTTTCTATTTTCTGACACTAAGTGTGGGGGAATCCCACTGTGCTTGGCTTTTGTGTGTTGTTTCCTCTTATTTGCAGGTTTCCCTTGGATTGTGATGATTGCCGCGCCTGTTTTCAATCCAGCCGCCCAATATCCTATCCTTTTGCTAACGATTATCTAGGGATATCTTTTTAATCCTGTTTGTGAAAAGTGAGAATTCTTTCACACACTTGGCTATTAGTATTACCTTTTGACGTTCTAAGTGTCGGCATAATAGCCGGAACTTTGAATATTGAGGGCAATATTCAATTCTAAGTGTGGGGGGAATTCTCATGAATTTTGTCACATATGTACCTTCTAGTGCCCTAGTACCCCCGTTATGGCCAAAATTTTAAATTTTTTTTTTGTTTTTAGATAAGAAATTGCAATAAAAAAGAAGAAACGTTTAGTCTTGATTAGGTTAGAACAAGGGGAATCCTGACTCTGCCAGAGTGTTAATCTGGCTGCTTCGTTAACGATTAGACTAAGGTTTTACGATTTGTGCAAATGAAAATGCTAAGCGTAGAGTAGTTGGTTCTCTTTAGAGCTTATATAAGTAATCTATGGCTTTTTCTCCCAGAAGATAACTAATTTGATTAAATACGTGCTGTTTTCAAACGTTTGAACTTTAAAATCATGTTGTTATGCAAAACGAATTTTTATACAATTTTGATATAGAGCCCGAGTTCAACTTTTTATTTTAATTTTTGGGAAAGCATATATATATATATATATATATATATATATATATATATATATATATATATATATATATATATATATATATATAAAGAAATGAAAAATGAAAAATGAAAAGATGAAAAAATGAAAAAGAAAAATAAGAAAATGGAATGATATTGCAAAATGCAATAAGTTTTGATGTTGCAAAAATAAAGATGTATATGTTGTTTATATGAATAAATGTAGGAAAATTGCTTTCTCTTAAATTTAAATCGGAACTTGAACTTGGATTCGTCAATTTTGTATAAAAGTTAAACGGTAATTTAGTAGATTGTTGATTTCAAAGATCACAAAAGCTCCGGTATTATTCTCTATGAGGTGTCAAAAGCCTGGTCACCTAAAACCAACTGGTTTGGGATGTTCTGAGAAGAAAGCCGTTACATGGAGTGATCTCATCTTTGAGTCTCTAATCTCTAAATGATCGTTTGTTGCTATTTATTTAAGTATTTAATACTAGCTTAGTGGGAATATCTTAAATCTTTGAAATCGAAATTCCGCTGATTCCGGTACTATTCTCTGTGGGGTGTCAAAAGCCTGGTCACCTAAAACCAACTGGTTTGGGATGTGCCGAGAAGAAAGCCGCTACATGGAAAAGGCCCTTTTTGATCCCTAGATTTTTGAGGTTCCCGGTTTATTAGTATTTGACTTAAACGAATGGCAACCATAAATAACGTCGATTTTTGTGGTCAAAATTTTGAAAATGAGCACAGTCACCTAACTTGAATATTGTGGGAGTGAAAAGTTAAGTTTCGGCTTACATAGATTATTAGTATAAGTAGTGTTGGCATTTTACAAAAGCATTTGCACATTGAGTTTAAGCTTAGTTGGGAGTATAAAAAAGAGGATGAAGATTACAATTCCCTGGAGACACCCAGTTTGTGTGAATCCCGTTCCATGATACCATTTTTGGAAATCAAGCATGTTATATATTTTGTTCTAAGTTTAAATTTCTGGCATTGTATAAAAAAATCAAGACGGGGTATACTTGGTACTCTTTTGATCCTTTCATTACTTTATATGATCGGATTGCTAGGGACTAGCAATAGCTTAGTGCGGTGGATGGGAATTCTCGCGAATTTTGTCACATATGTACCTTCTAGTGCCCTAGTACCCCCGTTTTGGCCAAAATTTAAAAATTAAATTTTTTTCATTTTTAGATAAGAAATTGCAATAAAAAAGAAGAAACGTTTAGTCTTGATTAGGTTAGAAGAAGTGGAATCCTGACTCTGCCAGAGTGTTAATCTGGCTGCTTCCTTAACGATTAGACTAAGGTTTTACGATTTGTGCAAATGAAAATGCTAAGCGTAGAGTAGTTGGTTCTCTTTAGAGCTTATATAAGTAATCTATGGCTTTTTCTCCCAGAAGATAACTAATTTGATTAAATACGTGCTGTTTTCAAATGTTTGAACGTTAAAATCACATTGTTATGCAAAACGAATTTTTATACAATTTTGATATAGAGCCCGAGTTCAACTTTTTATTTTAATTTTTGGGAAAGCATATATATATTTAAAAAAAAAAATGAAAAATGAAAAGATGAAAAAATGAAAAAGAAAAATAAGAAAATGGAATGATATTGCAAAATGCAATAAGTTTTGATGTTGCAAAAATAAAGATGTATATGTTGTTTATATGAATAAATGTAGGAAAATTGCTTTCTCTTAAATTTAAATCGGAACTTGAACTTGGATTCGTCAATTTTGTATAAAAGTTAAACGGTAATTTAGTAGATTGTTGATTTCAAAGATCCCAAAAGCTCCGGTATTATTCTCTGTGATGTGTCAAAAGCCTGGTCACCTAAAACCAACTGGTTTGGGATGTGCCGAGAAGAAAGCCGTTACATGGAGTGATCTCATCTTTGAGTCTCTAATCTCTAAATGATCGTTTGTTGCTATTTATTTAAGTATTTAATACTAGCTTAGTGGGAATATCTTAAATCTTTGAAATCAAAATTCCGCTGATTCCGGTACTATTCTCTGTGGGGTGTCAAAAGCCTGGTCACCTAAAACCAACTGGTTTGGGATGTGCCGAGAAGAAAGCCGCTACATGGAAAAGGCCATTTTTTATCCTTAGATTTTCGAGGTTCCCGGTAAATTAGTATTTGACTTAAACGAATGGCAACCATAAATAACGTCGATTTTTGTGGTCAAAATTTTGAAAATGAGCACAGTCACCTAACTTGAATATTGTGGGAGTGAAAAGTTAAGTTTCGGCTTACATAGATTATTAGTATAAGTAGTGTTGGCATTTTACAAAAGCATTTGCACATTGAGTTTAAGCTTAGTTGGGAGTATAAAAAAGAGGATGACGATTACAATTCCCTGGAGACACCCAGTTTGTGTGAATCCCGTTCCATGATACCATTTTTGGAAATCAAGCATGTTATATATTTTGTTCTAAGTTTAAATTTCTGGCATTGTATAAAAAAATCAAGACGGGGTATACTTGGTATTCTTTTGATCCTTTCATTACTTTATATGATCGGATTGCTAGGGACTAGCAATAGCTTAGTGTGGGGGATTGATGAGTGTGTAAATACTCATCATTTTATACCCATAAAAGACACAAAAATGACCAAAAACACCCAATTTATACTGCAGATATCCTTGGTTTGTGTTTTTATGTATTTCAGGTACAAAAGGATTGAAAACAAGGCAAAAGCGGATAAAACCGAGCTTGGATGGGAAAAAGAGCAAAAACGGACATTTTTGGGTCGACTCGACACCATTTGAGCATCATGTGAAGACGGAGTCAAAATCAGACCCGGGATACGGCATTGGAATCAGCTTGGAAAAACAGACCCGAAACCAAAACCCATTTTTTACCATTTACCCTAACCCTAATTACCATAACCCTAAACCTAATTTACCCTTTAATAAATCCTAACACTAAACCCGGCTCAAAACTAAAACTAATAAACCTCCCCAGTCAAACTCATCACCCTCACCACTTGCCCTGCTCTCCTTATCCCTGACAACCCACCATGTCCTCCCCAGACAAAATTATCCCTTCTTTTCTCTGCTACACTCCAACCCCCCTCCTCACATGCTACCCTCTTCCCACTTGCTCAGAAAAGGCTGTAATCCCATTTCCCAAGTTTCCCGCCAAAAATCCCAATGGACGACTGGGATTAAATGAAGGCTATCCAATGGCTCAGAATGAAGAGATAAGATTTTGGGGAAGTATAAAAAGAAGCCTCACTCAGTAATTAAGAGTAGTAGTTAATAGGTAGTTTTTATTTCCAGTCGTATTGTAGTTAAAATGTTCAATTAAGTTTAAATTTAAGTTTATAGTATCAATTTAAGTTCATTTCAATCTCATTTGTTTTTAATTACTCAGCATTGTATGCATTTTCAAAAATTAATGAAATTTAAAGTTTCTAAGTTCATTAAGAACTCGAATTGAGTAATTTGAAATTGCAAAAGCTTCTTTTATTGTTTAAATAAGCTCATATAAGCTTAATATAGCTTTTGTGAGCTTATATTAGATTATCTCAGCCCTGTTCCAAGATTTCTATAAAAGTCAAGAAAAGTCAAAAGGTACTGTTCACCAGCTTATTTTGGAGCTCATTTGCTTTTTCATAATTAATTGATCTATTGATTGCTTTTTGAGGTTATTTAGATAAGTGGTTATTGCTCTAGTTAGTTATTGCTTTAATTAGCTCATATAGCATTAAAACAGTCAAATAGCTTATTGCTTATTTGATGGCTTATTTCCCTTTGAAAGTAGCTCATTAGTGATAAAACAACTTAAGTATCATGAATGAATCTGTTGCATAGCTTACTTTGGTACATCTCAGTCAAAATCTCAACATCAGTAGATATAAGGGTGTTTGGCTAATGGGTCAAACGGGTTAAAATGGTTTTTCACTGTTCATGTGCACATTAGTTGGGTTTGAATCATCTTAATTTAGTCTAGATTAGTATTTTGTGGTAACATTTAATCTGTTCTTGAGGTTTTTAGCAATCTTAGTTCAAGCCTTTTAATTTTAGTCCATAATCTGTTCATATAAGCTCATTGTAGCTAGAAGCTTTTCCTTTAACAGCTTTTGGTATTTTTGGCATCCATTTAGCCCTCAAGGTCATAAGTCAGTAGTTATTTAAGTGCCACAAGTCTTTGGTGTTAATATGTCATAAACAGCCCACATCAGCAACCTAGTTTCCTTATTTTGTGTTTTTCCAATTTGCAGCAGTTTTCTTTTATTTATCATTTGTTAGATTTAAGTTGTTATAAGCTAAGATTTTGCACATTCAGACTTGGCTAGCTTGTCTATCTATTTATATTTTTTTTGGAATTTTAGGATTTTATCTGATCAGCTTTTTAAGGGCTTGAAAAACGCCCTTTTATTGGCCACTTCCTTTAGGTAATCATGCAGCTTGTTTGCTTATTTTGTGTTGTTCAGTGCTTATTTGTAGGTTCTAGTGGCTTATTCATGTATACTTGTAGCTTATTAATAGTATTCAGCTTATTTCAATCCTAGAGTAGCCTATTTCAGCTTATTTCCCCTTTTTCTTCATATCTAGCTTAATGCCTCCTTTAGTCCAATGTTGCTTATTTAGCTTATTTCTGGCTTATTTTTGAGTTTTAAAAATATTCTCTTTTCAAAAGTTAAATATTTTTTTTAAGTTTTAAAAAAGAAAAATACCAAAAAAATAAAATAAAATAAAAAAATTCAATCAAGTCTTTTATAAGCGGCCACCTTATTCTACTTTTTTCTGTGCTTATTTTAAGTTTTCAAAAATATTTTCTTTTATAAAAAGTGCTTAAAATTAAGTACTTTATCAGTTTCGAAAAGCAAAATTCCAAAGTCTCTTCGTTTTCACTATTCACGACACGTTACCACGAATCGAGAACACAAATTCCATTCAAGCCTTCGTTGGGGATAACGACCCGGGTTACACATACTTCACTTGTGTTTCCTTGGAAATAAATTACACATTGATTTTCGCGAATCAATGTCCTGTTCAAAAATCCTAAGATTGTTGTACAGGTCATTTGGGGTCATTGAGTCAACTTCATCCTTCATCCTCATAGTCATATACACATTTACCCATTCTGGTAGTAGAGACCTAAGAAACTTGTGATTGAAATCCTCATTAGATACAGCAGCACCATGTACTTCTAGTTGTGACAGAAGATGTTGAAATATGTCATAACCCTTTTCTAATCCTTTAGCCTTTGACACACTGAATGTTTCAAATTGCTGTTTGAGAACAGCTTTCTGCATCTTTTTAGATTTTGCATTCCCACCAAAACGTTTTTTAATTGCTTCCCAAATTTCCTTGGCATCTATCATCCCATGAAACCTTTGTAGATGCTCCTTTGGAATAGCCATAAGTAGCAAGGTTCTAGCCTTCTTCTCTTTTTCCACAGCCCGTATCTCCTCAGCAGTCAATGGTGGTAATATTCTAATCTGCCCATCAGTACCAACTAAAACCCTTTTCTTAGAATTTCCCTTCTGAATAACCTTCCAAACATCACTGTGAATGTATTCCAAGTAATGTTCCATCTCCATGGCCCATATGTCGTATTCTTCTCTTTTCAGTATTGGAAGCTTAATGTTGGATATGGTGGTGGTTGTAGGGATGGTTGGTTGTGATTTAGAGGTGCTGGTTTCAGGGTTTTCTTCTTCATGGTTTGATCTCTCATCCTCACTGTTATGGTTTGAAAAACTTTCAGTATTGATTGGTTGCTCAAGGCCAGACATTGTGTAGGGTAAATTGATTGAGAATTTGTTTGTGGTGTTGTATTCTTTGAACTCAGAGTCTCTCTAAAGGCTCTGATACCACTTGTAGGTCCACGTATTGTATGGATCTCTAAGTAGCCTTTGATTACTTAGTGGATGACTTGAATAAATCCAAATCAATCCAAGTGAGAAACTCTTACACAATTGTTAGTGTTAACGCGGAAAATTAACAAGAACAATGAAGAACACAGAGTTATCACTAACTTCATATATTTTACTAACTCACACAATTCGTACTTCTATAATAATAATCCTTAGGGTTCCTTTTATACTTGAAGGAAACCCTAATTACAAAACCGTGTGAAAAGATATCACGTATCTTCTATAAAGATACCTAACTCGTACATATCTTTTCCTAACTTATATCTAACAAACTTTCCTATTTTCACTGACCCGACTTAACTATTAAGTCAACAAGACTTAATAACAAAACCAGACTTAACATATACATTACAAGACTTAACTTGAACCAGACTTAATAATGTTAACTACCAGACTTAAGTCTGTCTTCACTTGGTCTTCCTCGTACCTTGTGATAATTCCCAACATTAGTGTGAGAGCTAAAGGTTGTGGTGATGGTGATGGTGATAAGGATGTTGTGTTGGTGCCAAGTCCAGAGAGGTTTGATGGTGATAGGGTTAGTGTGATAGCTAAAGGTTGTGGTGGACTTGGTAGAGGTAAGGGTGTAGGAATCCTAAAAGTGGAGGATGATGATGATGTGGTTGGAGATGTTGGTTTTGCCCTTTGAGGAAAGGTGGGAAAGGATGGTTTAGGTTAAAATATCGTTTAAACTGACAATGAGATGCATGATATATTTCAAAAGGGAAAAAGAAAAGGTGCATGTGATCCTAACAGGATTGTTGGTGGATATCTCTAACGGGGTTAAAGTAATGAAGTTCTAGGTTTCTAGGTTGGATGATCCTAGTTGTGTGTTAGAGATAATTTGGTGCATGAAGGGTTTCGTGTGTTTGTGAGGATTGAAGGTTGTTGAGCTAACTGTCACTTATCCAAAGTGAGGAGTAGCTGTAAGGTTTGAGTGTAATGAGTTGAAGGTTATAAGGTTTGAGTGTGATGATCTATGGGTTGAAGGTACTTAGACTAACTATCACTGTCAAGAGTGAAGTGTAGCTAAAAGGTTTGAGTGTGATGATGAAAGATGTTAATGTGAGGTATGAAGATGAGATGCAAGATAAGCTTGCAGTAGTGAGGCCTTATATAGGCAAGGGTTGTGGGATTCAAACTAAAGTTGGTGATGGTGTCCTATGGTGTAGTGAGGAAATCTTAGGGTGTGTGTGAGTTTGCAAAATTTTGCAGGTTTGAGGTTAGGGATGCTGGGATCAGGAGGGAACAGTGAAAATTCGTCAAACATAGGCACGGTACCACTAAATACCACACGGTACCGTTAAATTTAACGGTACCGTGGCCTATTTAATGGTACCGTGACCTGGAAGTCACGAATTTTCCTGTGCAGCCTAGTTCAGGGCAGCTAAAGGGAAGTTTCCTAGGGAATAAGAACCACATTAATGTGTTCTTGAGAGTGTTTGGTGAAAGGCTATATGAGTGTGTTTTCGCTCCCCCCTTAATCTATGACCAATCGGACAAGATGTAAAAGATAAAGAGGAGAACAAACGTTGACTGAAGCGATGAGCTTAGTAACGTCATGACAAGTTGTTGATATAAATAATGCCTAAACACGTTATTAATATTTTTCGATATCTCTACGTTTTGATAATCACAAAATGTAAAATCATTAAACGAAAAATTATGACGTAAACAAGTATTTAGTTGTAAATATCTATTTTAACAACTCAATCACTCAAGGTATGAATGAACAAATGCTTAATGCATTATATGATCAAAGGAACATTTTCTTAATCACTAG
Source organism: Artemisia tridentata subsp. tridentata (assembly GCA_021014915.2). Taxonomy (NCBI): domain Eukaryota; kingdom Viridiplantae; phylum Streptophyta; class Magnoliopsida; order Asterales; family Asteraceae; genus Artemisia; species Artemisia tridentata. Next base: position 184,168,529 of record CP139504.1, on the reverse strand, counting down.
ATTTTTTATAAAATGTCAAAAACATTTTATATCTTTTAGAAAAACATTTTTGGTAATAAATAAAAAGGTTTAATTCATTATAAATTAATGAATTCAAGGCGCCCCCCTTAATTTTAAGGGGACAACCCCCCTATTTAAGGGGACCGCCCCGCTCCTCCAGCTGTCCAGTTTTTGCCTATAAATACTGGCTTTCCCCTGGACTTTTTCTCACCTTTTGCACCTCAAACTTTCTGTTCTAAATCTCTTCTTCTATCTTTCTAAATCCTTTGATCATATATTCTTAAGCTTTTGTTTCAAGTGATCCAAAGCTTCAACCTCTCAAGTGCAAAAGAAGAATACTTCTATCCTTCAAGACAAGAAGTATTACAACTTGGTGTATTTCTTCCAACCAAGTTGTTGGTGTATCATTATTGTAAACCATTCATTTATTTGTATAAGTTTTGAATACTTGTTAGATTAGTGTGAGTATAGTTGGTTAGGCTAGATTAGTGTGTAAGTAGTGAAGGTGTGAAGGAGTCAAGGTGTGTAAGTAGTGAAGGTGTGAAGAAGTCAAGGTGTGTAAGTAGTGAAGGTGTGAAGAAGTAGAAGAGTACATAAGTAGTGTAGAAGTTGTGAAGCCGTAGTGAAGAAGTTGTGAAGCCGGTGTGAAGAAGTTGTGAATAAGTTGTGTGAAGTTGTGAGATTGGTTCTAGCTACGATTAGAACTCGACATTTAGCTTTGTGTTGTTAAACCGGTGTAAGCGAAAGTTGTGTAAGGTTTTCTCCGCCATAAGGGAGCTTGTTGATATAGTGAAGAAAACTCTCGAGTTAGGTGCTCGGGGAGTGGAGTAGGGCAAGGAAGGTGTCCTTGTAGCCGAACCACTATAAATCCTTTGTCTCGCGGTTAGATCTTTCCATCTCTATCTTTCATTTCATTTCATTACTTTACTTGCATTGTTAATTTAGATCTACTTATATTTGTTCATATTGTTCAAGTGTTGAGTTCACATAAATTCGAATCTAAATCTTCAAAAGTAAACAAAGCTTTTTTAACAAAAATTAAAAAGACGTAAAACTATTCAACCCCCCTTCTAGTTTTCCACAATTGGTATTAAGAGCCACGTCAAACAAGATTTTTAAAATAAACTGTATTTTAAAACTTGAAACGATCTATGGAATCTGAAAAATATTTATAAGGGCAATCCATGCAAAGACCACCACTATTTGAGAGTGATGGTTTTCTTTATTGGAAAAATAGATTCGAAAATTATGTGAAATCAAAAGATCTTGATCTTTGGCATGTTATTACCTATGGTGATTTTCCCCCTATTCAAAATAATCCTTTAACTAAAATAGATGAAATTGTACCTTTTGAAAAACAAAATGATGATTTGAAAAAGAAACTAGCAAAAAATAATGAGGCTAAAATGGTAATTTATAATGCGTTACCACGTAAAGAATATGAACGAATTTTTATGTGTCAAACCGCAAAAGAAATTTGGGATTCTTTACTAATCACTCACCAAGGTAATAGTCAAGTCAAAAATAACAAAATAGATCTTCTTGTTTAACAATATGAACAATTTACAATTCCTGAAGAGGAATCTATTGATAATGCATTCGCTAAATTTAACACTATCATCACAAGTTTAAAAGCACTTGATGAAACTTTTTCTAGCAAAAATTGTGTAAGGAAATTTCTTAGGGCATTACATCCAAAATGGCGCGCGAAGGCCACGGCTATTGAAGAATCGAAGAACTTGATGACGTTATCGCTTGATGAACTTATCGGCAACTTGAAGGTTCATGAAGAAATTATAAAGAGAGACTCGGAAACGGTCAAGAGCAAGAAAGATCAAATAAAATCACTTGCACTAAAAGTCAAAAAGGAAATTACTGATGATGACGATTCAAGTGACGATAGTGAAGACGAAGAATATGCAATGGCCATAAGAGAGTTCAAGAAATTCTTTAAGAGACGAGGAAGATTCACAAGATAACCACGAGATGAAAGAAGATCGCTCCAAAGAAGTAGGAATGATAACTACGGGAAAAGAAAGTGCTTTAGATGTGGAAGTCCAAACCATCTCATTGGCGAATGTCCGAAGCCACCGGGTTATGATTACCAAAGCGCCTTTGTGAGTAGAGCATGGAGTGATAGCGACAAAGACGAAGCGGACAAAGCAAATGACGAAAAATGTCTTGTAGCTCAAGCTACCGATGAAATATGCCTTGAAATAAATTTGGAGCCTGACGAATGGATTAAGGATAGTGGATGCTCGAAACACATGACGGGGAATCGCAAGCTATTCTCCTCTTACAAGCCTTACAACGGAGGTAACGTTATTTTCGGTAGTGACTTTCGTGGTAAATTCATTGGCAAAGGTACGATTTCTCAAGACTCTCTAACTATTGAAAATGTTGAGAATGTAGATAATTTAACATACAACTTGCTTAGTATAGGACAAATATGGATAATAAGTGTAGAGTTACCTTTACCGATAGAGATAGCGAAATAGTTAAGGACGGAAAGGTCATAGGTAGAGGAATTAGGAAAGGTGGAGTATATGTAATGAAACTAGGAAATAAACCGGAAGATAAAATATGGCTAGCAACATTAGATGAAAACTCTACATTGTGGCATAGGATATTAGGTCATGCTAATATGCAACAAATACAATCCCTAGCCTCTAAGGAATTAGTTAGAAATTTGCCAAACCTAAGATATGACCAACACTTTTGCGATGCTTGTAAAATGGGAAAACAAGCACACGCTAGTCACAAAGCTAAGAATATAGTCTCCACTACTAGATGCCTAGAATTATTACACATGGACCTTTTTGGTCCATCCGCAGTGCGGAGTTACGGAGGTAACCGATATACCTTGGTAATTGTAGATGACTATTCACGATACACGTGGACTAGATTTTTAAGTGATAAAACCCAAGCCTTTAATAAGTTTGAAATATTTAGTAAAATGATTCAAAACAAACTAGGATGGTCCATAGTATCTATTAGGACGGACCATGGTCGGGAATTTGATAATGAAGTGCAGTTCGGAAAATATTGTGATTTAAATGGTATATCTCACAATTTCTCCACTCCTCGCACTCTACAATCAAATGGGGTAGTAGAAAGAAAGAATCGTTCCTTACAAGAAATGAGTAGAACAATGCTAAATGAACAATCTATCCCACAAAAATTTTGGTGTCACGCTGTAGATACGTCAACATACATAATAAATAGAGTCTCAATTAGGCGAATATTAGGAAAAACCCCATATGAATTGTTAAGAGGTAGAAAACCTAATCTAAATTACTTTAGGGTATTCGGGAGCAAATGTTTTGTTCTCAATACAAAGGATTACCTTACTAAGTTTGATCCTAAGTCGTACGAAGTAATCTTTCTAGGGTATTCGCAAAACAGTAAAGCTTATATAATACTTAATAAACATACTATGCGAATAGAAGAATATTTGAATGTAACATTTGATGAAACTCCACCACCACCTAAAACATTGCCCCTAGAAGATGATGACCTAGTTGAAGAAGAAGCTATTGAGGTTAGTAAAACTAAACCCTTAGGTGATGATAATGGAAATATAACACTAGGAGAAAACGAAATAGTAAATATTAAAGAATCAAAATCACACCCAATAGATAATATAATAGGAAGCCTAAATCAAAGAACCCTTAGATCACAAGCTCAAGATAAAAATAATTTCTTTTGTTTTCTCTCAACAATAGAACCTAAAAATATAAATGAAGCCTTAAAAGATGAAAGTTGGGTTATGGCTATGCAAGAAGAACTAAATCAATTTAAGACTAATGACGTTTAGGAACTAGTCCCAAATCCCATGAACATGACCATCATAGGAACTAAATGGGTATATAGAAATAAGTTGGATGAAAATGGAATTGTTACTAGGAACAAAGCTAGGTTAGTCGCCCAAGGTTATAATCAACAAGAAGGAATTGATTATGACGAAACTTATGCCCCCGTAGCTAGATTAGAATCTATAAGAATACTCCTTGCCTATGCATGCGCCCTAGACTTTAAGTTATTTCAAATGGACGTGAAAAGTGCATTCCTTAACGGTTTTATCAATGAGGAGGTATACGTGGCACAACCTCCAGGATTCATTGACTTCGCAAAACCTGATTATGTTTATAGACTCAAGAAAGCTTTATATGGACTCAAACAAGCTCCTAAGGCTTGGTATGATCGATTAAAAGCTTTTCTTATTAAACATGATTATTCCATGGGAATGGTAGATAACACTCTTTTCACGAAAAAGAAAAGCCCAAATCTCATCATTGTTCAAATATATGTCGACGACATTATATTTGGATCTACTTGTCACGATATGTGTGATGAATTCGCCAAAATCATGCATGATGAGTTTGAGATGAGTATGATGGTGAACTTAATTTCTTCCTAGGATTACAAATAAAACAATTAGAAGATGGAATATTTTTTAATCAATCTAAGTACATTAAGGAGATGCTTAAGAAATTTGGATTAGAAGACTCTAAGCCTATGAAGACACCGATGTCTACGAAAGTAAAACTCACAAGAGATGAAGAATGTGAGTCCGTAGAAAACACTAAGTATATAGGGATGATAGGTAGTTTACTATACTTAACGGAAAGTAGACCGGATATCATGTTTAGTGTCTGCCTTTATGCTCGCTTTCAAGAGGATCCCAAAACCTCTCACCTAGAAGTGGTTAAACGTATTTTCTGATATATTAAAGGCACTATACACTTAGGATTATGGTATCCTAAGGGATCTGGCGTAGAAACCATTGTCTATGCGGATTCATATCATGCGGGAGACTACGTGGATAGAAAGAGCACTAGCGGTATTTGCACGTTTATGGAATGTTGCCTAACATCTTGGTTTTCGAAGAAGCAAACCGCTCTTGCTATTTCTACTACAGAAGCCGAATACGTAAGCGCTGGAAAGGCATGTCAAAAAGCACTATAGATGAAACAAGCTCTCGTAGATTATGGCATTAGGTTAGATAATGTTCCAATTATGTGTGATAACAAAGGTGCTATAGATTTAAGTAAGAACCCCGTTCAACACTCTAGGACTAAACATATAGAGATACGTCACCATTTCCTTCGTGATAACGTTCAAAAAGGAAACATATCTATAGAAAAGGTTGCATCGGAAGATAACATAGCGGACATATTTACTAAACCCCTTAAGCGTGAACTCTTTAACCACTTACGTTTAGGCTTAGGAATGATGGAACAAATTGACTAAATTTTCCGCATTTTTGGTGCATCAGATGGGTGGCCCCCTTAATGTTTTAAAGGCAGCCCCCTTAATTATTAAGGGGACCGGCCTCTCATTAAGGGGACCGGCCATCTGATGACATTTTTATTTTTTTTTTCTTCTTTCTGCCTTCCTCTCATCTGTGTCTAGGAATCTGTTTTTGCACAAACCTAAAGATTGGGAAACATTTTTTTTGCATAAACATATTTATATACAAAACCCAATCTATTTTATTCAAATCATTCTCACATCTAGGAAAACACATGAAAACCATTTTCTTTACATTGTTGAATAATGCTAAAAACACTTTTCTTTCATGGATAAAATCTCACATGAATTGTCAAAATGTATAATCTAATATATATCTTTGATATTCATATATTGAGCAAAATCAAATCAAGGAGACTTTGGATTGTTTCTTAGGAAATTTTTGCATTTAGGAGTCGAAACAATCATATCTCCACATTTGTTGCATATAGTCACACACTAGAACAACATTGCATATCACATCTCCACTTTTGTTCCATCATCTTCTTGTTAGTTTCTAGTGCCTTTAGTATGTTACCCCCTTGCCTTATGTGATTAATAGTTTCAATATTCTTGATTGCTAGATATAATTGCTTGCTTATTTGCTTAATTGATATGTCCTGCATGCATAATTATTAATATGTTACATACTTTCTTGCCTCAAAGAGTGGGACTTGCCTAAAACCAAAAGCTCAAAACATAACCCTCCTTACCTATTTCTGTAGAAAAACTCGTTTCTGGAACTCAGAATGACACCAAATGGGCGGCCCCCTTAATTCATAAGGCGACCCCCTTAATTATTAAGGGGACCGGCCCTAATTAAGGGGACCGGCCATCTGCAGGACGAGTTCACAGAATCTTTTTCTGCTTTTTAGCCAATTTCATCCTACACTTCCCTAAATTCACAAACATATTCTGTCATGATCACCTCAACAAGTTTATCCATCCTTAATCACATCAATCCTCCACTATAAATAACCTCATTCCTCACCATATTCACTCATCCCATCATGTCTTCTCCCATCAACCCAAAACCAAAAACCTCAAAGCTAGCAAGGATGACCATGAAACCCGGGTGGAAAAGAAAACCTCACCCTCACAACAAGTCCATCACAAATGGTGTGTCTAGACAACCAACACCTCCATCCACTTTCATTCCCAACTACTCTCCAAGATCTCAACATCATTCCATTGAACAATTTCACAAATCCTATCATGTTGGCCAAACATCCACATTCATTCCAAACTACACTTCTAAACCTCAAACCAACCTCCATGAAACCTTCGAAAATCCTCATCATTTTGGTCCACCATCAAACTTTACCTCAAACCACACACCCAAATTTCATTCATTCCCACCAAATGATCAAATCCACATTCCCTCGGAAAGGCAAAAGTTTCATGAAGAGCTTAACCAAATCCACGATCTTAGTGATCTCCTTGCTATGCACCTTGTACAACGCGACAAGGGCCAACCTCCATCCTCACCCTACTCAAATTTCTTACCCCGCTCTCTCAACTTAGATCAAGTCACAAACGACACCCACTATTGCCCTTGTTGCATCTTTCTTCAAAAACAAATTCTCCACTTGAGTGAAGATATTTCTTGGATCGAATATCTACTCACTCGTCCTCATCCCATTCCTCCCCTAAACCGATATAATACTAGATCCACTTCATCCGCTCCATTTCATTCACCATCAAGTATCTAAACCCCACTCACAAGCTTTCCGCCCCAAAATAAAATCCCTCACCCTTTTGTGTCGCAAGCAAGTCCAATCGCTCTCTTTGGCAATATTAGGACCATTAGTATTTTTTTTCTTTCTAATGTTGTAACCTTTATGTTTTAAGCATATTGTGTGATGTATTGATGATTCATGTGATCATCTTGAATGAATGAATAAGATTAGTTGTTTGTTCTAAATATTTTTGCTATGCATATATATGTCTTGTGTTCTTAACTTGTTTTTGCAGCTAAGATTTTCATAGCTCGTCTCCTTGGTGCCCTCAAACGAGGGGGAGCACACATCAAGGGGGAGTTCTAGTCCCGACAAATTTCATTTCTAAAACTTGTCGGCATAACCTTTTTGATTCTACAAAAAGGGGGAGAAGTAGATATAAACTCACTAAATACTTGTCTAAAAACTAATTTTTCAATTTAATGAGTTTAGATTTTGTAATCATCAAAAAGGGGGAGATTGTTGATATAAATAATGCCTAAACACGTTATTAATATTTTTCGATATCTCTACGTTTTGATAATCACAAAATGTAAAATCATTAAACGGAAAATTATGACGTAAACAAGTATTTAGTTGTAAATATCTATTTTAACAACTCAATCACTCAAGGTATGAATGAACAAATGCTTAATGCATTATATGATCAAAGGAACATTTTCTTAATCACTAGATTTTTTATAAAATGTCAAAAACATTTTATATCTTTCAGAAAAACATTTTTGGTAATAAATAAAAAGGTTTAATTCATTATAAATTTATGAATTCAAATTTTCAACCGAAAATGGCAAAAATGTTCAAGAAAAACCTTCCCCACAAAAAGAGAAAACTGGGCAATGGTCTTGAGGGGCGGCCCCCTTAATTATACAAGGCGGCCATCTTAATTTTAAGGGGACCACCCCGCTCCTCCAGCTGTCCAGTTTTTGCCTATAAATACTGGCTTTCCCCTGGACTTTTTCTCACCTTTTGCACCTCAAACTTTCTGTTCTAAATCTCTTCTTCTATCTTTCTAAATCCCTTGATCTTATATTCTTAAGCTTTTGTTTCAAGTGATCCAAAGCTTCAACCTCTCAAGTGCAAAAGAAGAATATTTCTATCCTTCAAGACAAGAAGTATTACAACTTGGTGTATTTCTTCCAACCAAGTTGTTGGTGTATCATTATTGTAAATCATTCATTTATTTGTATAAGTTGTGAATACTTGTTAGATTAGTGTGAGTATAGTTGGTTAGGCTAGATTAGTGTGTAAGTAGTGAAGGTGTGAAGGAGTCAAGGTGTGTAAGTAGTGAAGGTGTGAAGAAGTCAAGGTGTGTAAGTAGTGAAGGTGTGAAGAAGTTAAGGTGTGTAAGTAGTGAAGGTGTGAAGAAGTAGAAGAGTACATAAGTAGTGTAGAAGTTGTGAAGCCGTAGTGAAGAAGTTGTGAAGCCGGTGTGAAGAAGTTGTGAATAAGTTGTGTGAAGTTGTGAGATTGGTTCTAGCTACGATTAGAACTCGAAATTTAGCTTTGTGTCATTAAACCGGTGTAAGCGAAAGTTGTGTAAGGTTTTCTCCGCCATAAGGGAGCTTGTTGATATAGTGAAGAAAACTCTCGAGTTAGGTGCTCGGGGAGTGGAGTAGGGCAAGGAAGGTGTCCTTGTAGCCGAACCACTATAAATCCTTTGTCTCGCGGTTAGATCTTTCCATCTCTATCTTTCATTTCATTTCATTACTTTACTTGCATTGTTAATTTAGATCTACTTATATTTGTTCATATTGTTCAAGTGTTGAGTTCACATAAATTCGAATCTAAATCTTCAAAATAAACAAAGTTTTTTTAACAAAAATTAAAAAGACGTAAAACTATTCAACTCCCCTTCTAGTTTTCCACACAAGTGGTGGATAGCATACGATAAACTTCACCTTTGAAGTCACGTAGCTCTTCTCAATCATTGTGAATATTCATAGAATATTTATATGATGAGGCATGTGATTACTTGGAGATATCCTAAGGGTTAAGAATGAGTGGGATGCGGAAGAAGGGTTATCTCAACGTATCCTAATGGTTCTTCGTTTGAAGTGTGTGGGAGATGAGTGGGATGCGGAAGCATTGGTAATGTTTAATACCATGCGGAAGTGTAAGGGAAAAAGGCTAAGGAATAAGATGATAGATAGAGTCTATTCTGATAGGAGACGGTTTTGGTTCAAGACTACATCAAGTGGGTTTTGATAGTGGTTTTGAAATAGTGAGAATAAACTATCTCAGCAGACAACGGTCCGACGGTACCGTTAAATTTAGTGGTACCGTCCCTTATTTAAGGGTACCGTGACCTGCTGAGGTCAGTTTTGACCTAGAATTAGATTTTTGACAAAGAAATTTCACATATGTTGTGATTTTTCTGGACCTTGGATTAAAGAAATTTATACCAAATAAATTCTTTTTATGAATGAATCCAATGGGATTCGATGAACGTTGATCGAGAACGAGAGATGACATTTAATTGCATGTCGCAAATTAAATATACTTTAAATATTTCGGATGAAATATTTAAGTTGTCATTTGAATTTAAGAGGATTTCACGAATAAATCTCGCTGATTTAGTGAGACTTTTTGACACGAGGAGAGAATTTATACCTAATAAATTCTTTCAACGGTACTGGACGAGAAGAGATGACTTTTATATTTCCGAGGAAATACATAGGTAGACATTAGAGCGATGTGAGGGATGACTTAATATTTCCAGTGAAATATTTAAGAAGTCATTAGACGAGACACAAGATATGACTTGACATTTCCAGTGAAATATCTAAAAGTCATGACACGAGAGATGATCTCAATATTTCCAGTGAAATATTCAAGTGATCATACGAGGAACGTGAGAGATGACTGAATATTTCCAGTGAAATATTTAAATAGTCATAAGATTTATGTGTTCCATCATTCCTAGACCTAGACGGAGATGGTTAGGGAATTCTCGGTTGAGAGGTTTGGTTGATTTACGGATTTCAATGTGCTTCGCACGTGAGTGTTTCATGGGGTTTTAAAAGATGTAAAGCTAGGCCTATGGTGCTGATTCGCAGCTGGGTTTGGGATCTTAAGACGTGTATATTCACACGAGGATGAAAGGAACTACTAATCACTTATATAGCAACTCGTGAGTCCTTTGTCACCCGAGGGTTGATGTTAGCTTTTAGCTTTGGGATGAGCGTTTTAACATATGTTGTTAAAAGGCTTGAGTATGATGTTTCGGATATGACATTTAACAATTGCGATCGCAAGTTAAACTTACTTGAATATTTCAGATGAAATATTTAAGTTGTCAACCCTACTCCAAGTTCTACTGGGTTTGTATCTAACCTTCCCATGACAAAAGGGTGTATTACTTGGAAGAAGGCGAAGTGATAACTTGGGAATTGGGACAACTTCGCGACTACTCTAACTTATAGGTTTTGACACTAGTGTATGACTCTATGACTTCTAAGGGTTCATTGTGATAGGCATACCTAATTCCTAATGTGTCAAAGGGACATAGTGTAGGTGCAAGCTTTACAAGCAAAATATGTAAAATGCACATAAGAAATAAATGCAAACATCATGCTAAACATGATAATCATTTAGCATTTAAGATCATGAAGACATTTAATCATCTCTTACGAGAACATGTAATCATTTTAAAACACGTATGTGGGATGCAAGCAATCTAGGTTCGCTAAGGAAGATCCTAATTACTATTTGTTCAAAATGAAATCCTAACGGGAGATAAAGTTCACCGATGTAAACTATCTCTAGTCAAATGTAGGAATGAAAGTTTTTCAAGTTAGAGAATGAGTATGAGACTATCACTAGTGGTGCTCAATTAAGGCTAAACACGACCATTTTTACGGGTTATACCACAAACCCAACTTCTCTCCTGGAAGCAATTCAACCATTAGGTCAAATTGAATTTCTAGTGCGATAGGTTCTCCAGTAGTCATTCTCAGGTTAGAAAATTTCAAATTCCTATATTTTCCTATTGAAGTGTAGCAAAGATGATATTAGCTTATTTCGCTAATACATGACCTAATATGACTCAACTAACCATACTTTGAAGGTCGATTAAGAGAATGACATATCTTACACAACTCCTAACAAAGGCAAGCGAAATGTTTTAATTTCGTGTTTGAGATTTAGAGGTTATTTGATGGAGATGGTGTATTTTATGATCTCTTGGACAACATCTTTGTTTGTTGAGTTGTTACATGTTATTTTAACATGATTTGGTTTCCTAGAACCAAGAGATACTCTAATGTGATGCAATGTAGAATCTACTACATCGTGTGTGTTTCAAGAATGCTCCTTTGCATATCTTGAGGGAGAATCTAGTAAAGGTTACTTACCTCAATAGATCTTGTGAGTATTTTATTTGAAATGAGACATACTGTTTATTTCAACAAGTATGCTTTTCTAAGAGGAAACTTATCACTCTTACGAATGCTTTGTGAAACAAGTATTTTTGTGTATGACCAATTTTACTTGTTTATGCAATGACACATGTCGTATTAGGTTATTATTCAACTCTAATACCCTACATTTGTTAATAGGATGCAATGTATTCTCTTGTAACATAACCATTCATGTAACAAAGAAAATAAGACACATAGGATATAAGTTATCCTTTATCAATCTTTTGATAAGAGAAATACATGTGAAATTCTCAAAGATTGATGACTTACATAATAGTTAATAACATATTATGTGTGACACTTTTACTAGACATGTGACTTTGAGTGTTGAGTCGTTCATGAGCAAAGTTTACATATGTTGTTTGTTTGCTCGTGTTTGGTTTTTCGGAATTGACACATTTACTAATTGCATTGCAATGTAAATTACTTGTATATTTCGGATGAAACATCCAAGTTGTCAATCCTACTTAGTTGTGTATTTTATGCATCTTTTAAACATATTAGTTTAAAGTTTGGAACACAACCATTGGACACGAAGACTCAATATGGCATCTTCAACACAAGTGTGAGTTATGATCCGATGCATATTATTTTCGTCTTGATAGAACGTCATTATTTTCACAACAATCGAATGTGATTGAGTATGTAGATTCAAGATAATACTTTTCATCATAATTTGATGTTATCTTGAAGCTAGACAAATAATGACTCCAATTTCATGTCCACACTCAAAAACTTGTCAATTAGATTCGATAATGATATCAATCATAATTTGAATAATGAATTGATATGTACTCGAGATCTTTCTTGACCCTCACAATCACTCATTTTAAAAAAAAAATAAAAAAATTTAAGGAGTGTGTTTCATTTATTCTAACACTAGTTGTATGTATGAGGTTAATGACATATTAAGTTACTACTTTGATATTGTCATTTATTTTTATTTGAGAAAAACTATTTATATTATTAAGTATAATATTCTTAGTTTTTCGACACCTCATTGGTATAAAAATAATTATCTTAACTATTTTTATACAACATACGTAAAATACTAAATGTTTAAAACATTTTGTATGTGTGTTAGATCAATGCAAGTTTAATACATTTTCCTTTACTTAAGTACTGATGTATTAAAATGACATTTTATCTTGTTTAGACAACCTATGGTCAACAAGACAAAATGATGTAATGTTTTAAAGATCATGTTATGGATTTTATGAAAGTGTTAAGTATTTTGGGGTGATATACTTTTTACACTTAAACCTTTGGAAAAATAATTGTGTAAGACAATATATTTCGACACACATGATCTACCAACTTAGTTTCTATTCCTAAGAAGGTTACTAAACCATTTTAAAAGCTTGCAACAAATGCAAGAAAAATGGTCTATGCCTATATGCAATGCAAACTAATTACTTAATATAGTGCAAGTAATTTAGCATGAGCCTTATAAATGCATAAATCAGAAAGCTATAATAAACAAATAGCAACATGGCATGAAAGACACTTATGCTTATGGATAAAGTTAGCTCAACTAAAGATAGCGATAAACATATAAAAGTATTGACTAACAATACTAAGACACAAAGAAAAGCAAATAGTCATTTAGCATAACACACAAAGATATTTATCGTCATTTTGTGTATTAAGTATAAAAATGTACACTTAGCTTGACTTTATTTGAAAATGAATTATTTTCTACCCCATTTAAAAATTTGATCAACACCTTGAAATCATGAATGCATCAACGTGCGATGTTCACTTTGTGTTTTGACAAAAAATTTGTGCAATCGACATGACCGGAAAAGACTCTCTGTTACGAAATAGAGACTCTCGTAAATTTTACTTTACAATCACTATCTAAAATAATTTTTAAGTGAAATTAGACTCAATTACGTTTAAAACGATAGGTGGCATGACTCCTACGGACTTACGGTTGATTTTATACGAATTTTTGAAAATTACCGAATTCTGAAAAACATACGACGGTACCATTAAATTTAGTGGTACCGTCCATATTTAGTGGAACCGTACGTTATATTTAACGGTGCCGTACCTGTTATTTCAGTTTTGAACAAAACCAACTTTTATTAATTTAAGAAAACCTTCAAGCAAGTATGACAATGTATACTTAACAACAAAACTTGTAAGTATTAAGCAACTAAATACTTTTCATATTTTTATCACCTTCATGGGTAATTTGATACATGGATCGTACTCAATTTTGAAAACCATTTGTTTTAAAAATTTGAGCGACGTGGCTCTGGTACCAATTGTGGAAACCGTAGAGGGGGGGGGTGAATACGTTTCCATTTAAAAACTTAAAACTTTTGTATCAAACTCCCGATCAAGTGTGACGTAATATGAAAAGTGTCAACTATGATCATATATCATCTAGGGATGAATAAATTAAACAACAACATAAACGCAACGCAAATATAAACATAAAGCGATAAAAAATAAAATGAAAGTAAAGAGATAAGTAAGAAGGCGCAAACCGGACACGGTGATTTATAGTGGTTCGGTCACGAAGCTCCTCTTCGCCCTACTCCACTCCCCGAGTACCCAACTCGAGAGTTACTTCACTAATCAACAAACTCCCTTCAGGCGGAGAAAACCGTACACGTCGCTTAACTTGTTTTCCGACACTAAGCTAGATGTCGAGTGCTAATCTTAGCTAGCACCAATCTACCACGATATACCCGATCTACACCGTACACGTAGCTTATCCTATTTCCGACACTAAGCTAGATGTCAAGTGCTAATCTTAGCTAGCACCAATCTACCACGATCTACCCGATCTACCCTTGATCCACTTGATCAATACACACAAGCCCAATGGCTTCAAGAGATCTCCAAGATCTCGACAAGATCACAATGATCTTCCCTCACAAACTCTCAAAAGAAAAATGATCTTGATGTATGCTATGATACAATCAAGAGTGTAACAAGTGTTACAAGACCTAACAACTACAACTCTTGTATCTTCTTGGATACCTTGAGTTCTTCTCTTGCAAATGAAGAGGAATGATAACACTTTGTATCTACTTGGATACTTTGTGTTCTTCTCTTGCTAATCAAGAGTGATGACAACACTTTGTATCTACTTGGATACTTTGTGTTCTTCTCTTGCTAATCAAAAGGGATGACAACACTATGTATCTACTTGGATACTTTGTGTTCTTCTCTTATTAATCAAGAGGAATGAAGAGGATCACTTGAATGGAGGATTGGATCACTCTTAAACAAACTAAGACTCTCCAAATGATCAAAGAAAGTCATCTAAGTGAGGAGGGATTAGACCAGAGAAAAAGGACTGGAAAAATCATGTTAGAAGTGTGAAATGGTCCACTATTTATAGGCAAGAAAAATCTGAACGTTATAGAAAATTTTGTACGGACGGCTCCACTAAATTTAGTGGAACCGTGGAGCCATCCCAGACAAGGACGCTCCAAATTTTGTCTTTTCTGGTGAAACCTTATTTGGGGAAGGTTGGAGCTGATTTTGGGGGGGAAAATAGCTGTTGGGATTTTTAAAGTTATTTTTCAAAATAAAACATTTCTTTTTAATTCAAAAATAATTTGTAAAATATATTTTTGAAAAATGTTTTGTCACATTAAAAATGTGAAGTTTAGAAAAATATAATCCTTTGATCATTTGTCAAGTAGTAGATTTGTTTGTCCATACCTTGAGTGATTTATGTCGGGATGAAAATCTACGACTTCGTTGAAGCATACTTGAGATGTCGGGAGGTGTTGATGTAAGTATGCATTGATGATTCGTGTTTACAAGTAACTTGCACATTTTACGTTATGTATTACAAGTTACATGTTTGTCATTATTAAAACCGAAGAAATCGTTTAGTTTAAATATCGTAATATTTGCACTAACATATACCACACTAAGAAAACCATGATGATCTGGATCTTGTATCTGCCTTCTAGTTTTGACTCCAGATTGTACATCTCCAATAACATTGGTAAGTGGATGATTTATGTGAACAATTGTTTGGGGAGTAGAAGGAGCTGCATAATTGATAGGCATATTATGCAGACCTTCTCCAAAGAAATTAAAATCATCAACATGGGGAGCAGTGTGAACTGGTGAATCAATATTAGCCTTTCGTGATCCAGCAGTATCAACATTTGGCTCAACAGTACTAACTCCATTTGTACTGTTCTCAAGAATTTCTGTTTCTTTACCATTCTGTCCAGTGTTGTCATCAACATCTTTCTCTTTGTCTACACCACTTGATGATGGAATATCATCATTCTTCGTAGAAGAATCACACAATGGACTATCTTCCAGGATTGGCATCAAGATATGATCTTCATCCTCTTCTTCTGAACCTGCATCATGGTTAGTATTGGTGCCTGAAACAGGCACATAATTCATAGAATCTGAAAGCATATCAAGATCAAACAGCCAATCAGGACCACCACCTGCAACATTCTGTTTATTCTCTAAAAATTCAATGTGCAGATTCTCCTCTATATGCCTAGTGCTTTTATTGTACACTCTAAAAGCCTTACTGTGCAAAGAATACCCAACAAAGAAACCCTCATTAGATTTCCCATCAAACTTCCCTAGTTGGTCTTTGGTATTGAGAATTGTAACATGACAACCAAAAGGTCTCATGAAACTTAATGCAGGTGTTCTACCTCTGAAAAGCTCATAGGGAGTCTTATAGTAAGGTTGAACCATTAAAACCCTGTTTTGGACATAGCAAGCAGTGCTAACTACTTCAGCCCATAATGAAATAGGTAACTTGGAGTCAGCAAACATTGTCCTAGCAACTTCTATCAAAGTCCTATTCTTTCTTTCAGCTACTCCATTTTGCTGTGGGGTTCTAGCTACATTGAATTCTCTTCTAATACCTTTTTCTTTGCAAAACTCATCGATAACTCTATTTTTAAATTCTGTCCCATTATCACATCTGATTATTTTAACTTTCCTATCAGTTAGGTTCTCTACTTCAGTTATAAAGGACTTAAGGATTTCACTAGTTTCATCCTTAGTTCTTAAAAAGTAAACCCAAGTAAACCTGCTATAATCATGAATGATAACAAGACAATACTTCTTATGATTCAAGCTACTAACAGAAGTTGGACCAAATAAGTCCATATGAAGCATGCATAGAGCTTGATTATTAGAATTATGCATATTTGGCTTACAGGAAGCTCTGTGTTGCTTACCTTTGAGGCAAGAAACACAGGTTTGGTCATTTTGAAAAGTTTTGTTAGGTAAACACCTTACCAAACCATTTTTAGCAATCTTATTAATGGTTTTGAAATTAACATGACCAAGCCTTCTATGCCACAACATTGATTCCTCTAATGTTGCTTTTGCAACAAGGCAAAGTAAGACCTTCTTTAGGAACAAGGTTGTTCATCTCAATACTGTATGTATTACCCTTTCTGGGGATTTTAAGCAAAACTTGATTTTCATCAGGCAGCTTGAAATCAGGAGAAAGAATAAGGCAGTCAGTATCAGTAAAAATAACCTTATTCTTTTTATCACATATCTGTGACACACTAAAGAGGTTGTACTTTAACTCTGGTACAAAATACACATTCTTAAAATTAAGATTACCAGTTTTTATGACACCTTTACCAGTAATCCTTCCTCCAACACCACCTCCAAAGATAACAGGTCCTCCATCCAGAGCAATGAAGTCTGAAAGGTATGACATGTTACCAGTCATGTTCCTGGAACATCCACTATCTGAGTAGCCTCTGTCTTCTTCACCATTTGAAGGATGTTCTTGAACACAAAATAAAGGTTTTAGTGCCTTTTGGGGACCCAAACCATCACTGGCTTGGATCTGTCTCGTACATCAATATGAGAGTATTTAGTGAAAGTCATTGATGCACCATTGGGTTGAGTAGGTTTTCTAACCCAATGTGCAGAGGCCTTCATAGCATTGCCCCATTTACCCTTAACAGCATTTAGATTACTAACAGTAGGAACTGCTGATCTAGCAGTAGGAACTGCATACTTAACAGCACGGACTGTTGGCTTATAATGTTTAACTTTATATACCCATTTCTTATTGTTTGAGGTTGTTTGCTTGTAAAAGGGTCTATGAACTGTTTGTGCATGTTTTGAAAATGACTTTACACCTGAAGCAGTTTGTTTGTTATTAGCCTTCTTGTTTGGTCTAGCAGTTAAAATTGGCTTAAACCTAGATTTCACCATAACTCCTTTGGGTGTCATCTTATGATCAGGATGAGTTAATCTGTTAGGACTGTGTTGATTTACGCTATCATTAGTGTACCTATACACCCTAGACTTTCCAAAGAGTTTCTTCTTCCATGGGTTTGACTCACAGTATGCAGCTAAATGGTCAAAACTTCCACAAACAAAGCATACTTTATTTATCATAACAAACTCTTCATTCAACTGTTTAGATTTTGAGTGGTTCTAATTCTTCTGATTACCTTTAGGAACTGGAGATCTGTTCTTAGACCTATACATTTCTACATATTTTACATTATTCCTAATTGGCTTTAATTTTTCACTTTTTACCACCTTTGGAACATGTTTCACTTCTGTTTTAACCTCAGACCTATTTTTAGATGCAACTTCTTTAATCTGAACCTTAACCTTATCATCCTCATCATCATCAGAAGTCCAATCCTCAATAATTGGAGCATCTGAAAGACTTGAGTTTTTAACAGAAGTCTCAGCCTTGACAAACTTAGGAGGCATTATTATTGATTTTAGGGCCAAAACCAGGAAACTCAATATCTTGAAATTCTTCTAAACCTGTATGAGCTAGATTGATTCCTGGTGGAACAAACATTCCTCTATTTGGGGGTGCACCAGATTTATACCCTAAACCAGATTTTGCCTTATTGACTACTTGACTTTCTATTATCTTTTGAACTCCTTGAGATGTATGCTCCAGTTTCTGAATACTTAGCTGTATATTCTCTTTTTCTTTCTTAAGTTTCTCTAATTCATATATAAGGCCACTCATTTTATCATCTTTTAACTGCAAATCCCTCTTTAAAACGGCTATGTCATCATTAAAGTTTGATTCATTCTTTTTATAAAAATCAAGTTGTTCTTCCAAAACAGCTAGTCCTCTTTTATGGTTTGACAGACTAAAGCTTACTTGATTAAATTCTACTCTAAGATCATCATACTGTTTCTTAGGAGTTTCATAATCTTTTACAGCATGAAAAGAATTTGAATATTTTTGAACTATATGTACCTCAGAGTCTGAAAAGGCCATCAATGCAATGTTGGCTGCTTCCTCCCCCTCTTCCATAAAGCTCCAATCAAAACCAGCTCCATCTACAGCAACCATTGCCTTTGAGGAAGAAGTTTCTTCCACATTCACTGTCCTCCTATTCTGACTTTTGTTCCCATTCCCCTTGCTCTGTTGTTTAGGACTTCTACATTCCCTGGCAAAGTGCCCCATCTTATGACAATTATAGCACTCTACCTTTGTCTTGTCATATCCAGCAACATCTCTTCCATTGAAGGTGATCTTGTTTCCAGTTCTCTGATAATACTTCTTTGCCCTGATGCTAATTAGAGCTAACTGCCACTTTAAGTCCATAGCCTCAAGGTCATCATCATGAATTTGGAGCAAGTCTTCACTATAGATCTGTGACCCACTGGATTGTTCAGACAGGAATGCATATATGGTATCATCACTTAAGTTAGCCGTACTAGTTTTTACACTAGCAGTGCCAACTTTTGGGCTAGCAGTACAAACTGCTTCTTCTTCTTCAGGACTGATACTGCTGGGAGAAGATAAGAATGCCATATTTCCAGAACTAGCACTGGTGCTTCCACTCATTTTCACGTTCTGCTCAACAATCTTGAGATTGTTGTAGAGCTCATTCAATGTCATCTTCTCCAGCTCTGGTTTATTACTCCAAACCACCACATAAGTGTTCCATTCAGCAGGTAGACTATTTAGAAACTTCATGTTAAGATCTTCCTGTGGAATTACAATCTTTAACACAGTAAGTTGACTAATGATCCTTTGAAGCCTATTAAAGAGATGGTCTAAAGTTTCATTGCTTGAAGCACTGAAGTTCTCATAACTTTGTTTAAGAAGAGTTATTTGAGCCTTCTTGGTAGCTTCATTGCCACCAAATCTTTCTGCCACTACTTCAAACAGAGTCTTAGCAGTCTCATACTGGCTA
Source organism: Artemisia tridentata subsp. tridentata (assembly GCA_021014915.2). NCBI lineage: Eukaryota > Viridiplantae > Streptophyta > Magnoliopsida > Asterales > Asteraceae > Artemisia > Artemisia tridentata. Next base: position 184,148,915 of record CP139504.1, on the reverse strand, counting down.
AAGTTCAGCAATTGATCATTAGGAATTGCCATAAGTAACAAATTCCTAGCTTTCTGATCATTCTTCTTCTTAATTTTCTCATCATTAGTCACTGGTTCAATGTTGAGATTTGTTGTCTTGGAACCATCAGCATGTGTTTCCTCAGAAGTAGTCGGTTTGAAGGAATCACCATTGATAATGATATCCCATAATGCATAGTCTTGCACCATGAAGTATTGCTCAATTCTGAGCCGCCATAGATCACATTCATTCTGTTTCAGCATGGGAAGTTTTGCAAGGATTGAGGTTTGGGATGTTTCCATGTCCATCTTCTTAGTAGCAAGAGGGTAAGTACTTCTAGATCTTCTAAACTCAAAGTATCAGAAACCTGGCTCTGATACCACTTGACCGGATCTAAACACACGAATTTGTGTTGAGGATACTTTGATTATATACTTAGTAGCACTCGGAATTTACAACCAAGTACTTAGAAGATTTTGTGTTTGGTGATTGTATGTGATTGTATGAATGTAACAGTAAAAGTAATAGCACAATGTTTAACCAAACTATTTGCTTCAATATATTACGAGTGATCTTGGAATATCACAAGAATTACAATAAGATCGTAAAGCTTTAATAATGCATATATGTAAAACTTAACCTAGGATCTCCTTTTATAGGACAAGGAGTCCTTTACAAGTAAAATATCTACCGTATAAATCTAACTTGATAAGATATACATTACATCTTTTCCATATATATCTTCACATGGCTTTCATCTTTATCATATAAACAATACTAACTTTCTATATCAGCAGTACTAATGAACTTAGTACGGTTAGTGTATTCTTCAATAAATCTTCAGTCGTATTAATTTTGACCTGGCAGTATTAACTGTTGGTTTAATTCCCAACACTATTGCTGGGCCTCAACTCCGCTCTGTTGATCCTTCCGGAAGGTTTGTTATTTCCCCAGATTCTTCACATCATTCTGGTACTCATGACGTTGAAGTTAATTCTTTTACCAGGTCTCCTACTCCGGTGATGACAGTGGCCACTACTACCACTGCTTCTGTTGCCATTCCCTCGGTTTTAAAGGAAAAGGGGGAAAAAATGGCTGAACCTTCTCCGTTCCTTGACGCTTCTCTATCTACCAGTGGTACCAAGCTTAATGTTGGTGGCTTTTCGGATCTCTCTAGCAGTGAATTTTTAATAGGAGGTATCCGTGCTGCAACTGATGTAAACTCTGATATTTCGCACAAGACTTACATTCCAAGATGGAACGTGACTAATGGTTCCGGCCTCGATGATCCTCCTGAGTGTCGTGAAATGATTGATGAGTTTGCTCCTCCACAGTTTTTTGCTTCAGTTCGTAATATGAGGTATGATCAGTTGTTTTCCGAGTTTAATGTGGGGGCTGCCTGCCAAACAGTCTTGAGTGCGGAGGTTAGGATGTGCGCTGAGTACAATATCCAGGAAAAGGGGAAATTGGATGGTTTGTTGGAAGAGAGGGACGGGTAAATTTCGAGGTTAAAGGCTAAACTGGCATTAGTTGAGGCTGAAGCTGCGGAGGCAATTTGCCTCCGTGGCTAAGTTTCTGCTCTTAAATCCTCTGAGAGTTCTCGTGCTTGAGAGAGAACGGGACTCTCTTCATGCAAAGGTGGCGGAACTTCAATCTTCCATAGAGGGCAAGGAGCACGAGCTTGCGGATTTGAATGTCGTGATTACTACTGCCATGTCTCAAAATGATGGTCTTGTGAGTCAGGTACGTGTCTTTGAATTTTGTACATTCTGTTTCTTCCTTTTTTCTTTATTATGTATCTTTATCCGTTGCATATCTTTCTTTGCCGTAGGTGTGCGCATTAGAGGCTACATGTTCTGATCTCAGTAGCCAACTCTCAGGCTTTAAGAATTTGAAGGACCAGTTTGAGAAGATTCTGGATGCGCAGGTGAACGATGTTGCTGGCAAGGTGGCTAAATTGGAGACTGATCTTACAGGGATAACCTTGCACCTTGACGAGACCTTCTACCCGCATCTTCTTACAGTTATATATGGTCGACGGTGGTTGTTGACGTATGGTATGAAGCTTGTCATTACCAAATTCTTGAACTCACCGGAATAACTTGCGGCTTTGGGGTAAGCCATGCCATTGAAAAGGGAATGCAAGAAGGGCTTGCTGCTGATATTGTTCATGGTAAGGAAGGCAGGAGTCTCTTGAACATAGCTTCCTATAATCCTAATGCGAAAGCATATTACAATTCTTCGTTGCAAATGCTTCATGATCTGGAGTTTCCTCTACTCGCTGTTCTGAAAGATCACAAGGAAGCTTGTATCAGAGATATCATGAATCTTCTTCATCTCGAAGGTCCCTTTGTGGATGTTCTTGGCATGGCTGACTTGCAACCTGACACAGAGCAACTTTTTGTTCCCATTCATAATGCTGAGGATAATGTGGTAATTGGTGAAACTTCCTTATCTTCCTCTTAAGTGTTTCTCATCAGAGGGTTGAGAAGATTAATGTAACACCCCCGAAATCATATCGCAGTGGTAATACATCTGGGGTGTTACTTAACTGGATCATAACATAAGTAATAGAGAACGAATTTATGAAATTCGTTTTAAAAGCTTTATATAATAAAACATCAGTCTTACATAATAGAAATGCGGAAAACAAGGCCCATTATTTAATAGTTGTCCCATTGTACAAAAACCCTAGTCATGAGTGCCATGTATACACTCCAAAAGTGTGCCTATGCCCCTGCCACGCACTGCCTTGCATCATCCTATAGCAACAATTAAACACCTGAGAAAAACATGCTAAAGTGTCAACACAAAGGTTGGTGAGTTCATAGGTTTGTATAAAACAGTAAAGTTGGATCATAAGTTCATGAGTTAACATTTCTAAGTACGAAATGTAATACAAAAGACTATTACACTACGCTAAGTTTCAAGTTACCAAATGTTTCGAAAGTTTGCATGCGTAGAGTGCATATAATAACATGGTTAGAGTCTATGTAGTACTAAGCAGATGCGAAGTGTGCATGTAATAACATGGTTAGAATTCATGTATGTAAGATATTGAATATCATAACACAAGGTAAGATTAATACTTGTGCCGAATCTAAAGAATGTAGAGAGAGAGTGTGAGATGTTCTAGTGAGAGAAAGTTTAATTTATTAGATTCAAGTGAAATGAACATCCGACCCTTTCCCTTGGGTGGGAAAGGGTATTTATAGGTACATATACTACGCCCCACATGAGCTGTGGAGTGAGCTGACAATAGGTAAAGACCCGACTCATTTCCACAAATATTACTATGACTAAACTAGTATTACTATAACTAAGCTAATACTAATAAGCCTACGAGCTAACTTAATGCTAATGGATACTCGGGGTGACCGAGTCTTTCATATCAATATTTATATTCCTAACAATCTCCCCCTAAGGGAGGTCACCCCGGAAATTACAATTTGAATTCTAGCATTCTAATGAATTTAATTTCTTAGCTCGTAGTCTTTGATTCTTCATAATTGGTAAAATTTGTACTTTAAGTCGTGATCTTGTGAGTATTGTTCCTTTGGCTTGTGTGATCTTTGAGCTTGCTTTGAGATCATCAGCCACCGTAAATCTCCAGGTTCATTCTTTGTAGTATTGCCTTCATGTGATGTAGTGACCATTGGACCGACATGCTCATACTTTTCTGGATCAGGAGACTTTGCATCAGAGTTGTGGAAGCGTTGTTGTAAGTCTCCCAGCTTTCATGATTCTTTGATAATAAGTTTGTTGTGTGAGCATGGGGTGTGGATTGACATGTCTCTGCTAGAATTGGGTACCACCATCACCATCTTTATATAAATCTGAAATAAAATAGTTGGCAACAAATTTGGTGAACGAATATGGCTTTGTCATTCATTCAGTGTGGTTGGATTAACCTTCGGTTCCGTGGGGACCGACCTGTGATTAGGAAGAATCCCCTTTAAAGAAGATTCTCCTTGACAGGAATTTCCAGCTTGTTGTAAGGAATCATCTAACGAATTACCATCAGAATCACTATACTAAGCATGTTCTCATACCAGAACGTCTCAAAGCAGACTGCACGGTAGAATGAATCAATGAATTATGATTCACTGATTAATAAGACCGTCAATTCAATCCTAGAACAAGTTTGATTCAAATGCGAATCGCCCCATCGTTTCTTTCCAGTTGTCACAAGTTTGATCCATGAAGGATCTCACATGTCACCCACCAAGAGCTTGTTTGATGTTGGCTCTAGAAGGATTTCCATCTTCATTGTGAATACTTTACGTATCACTCGGATGTTCTGGCAATACCACAAGGATAATGCGTAGGACTCTTAATATATTTTCTTACTTTTCACGGTGTATGAAACAACAAGTATATTGGAAATGTGTCCTAATGAGATTTATGGATGATCTCTTGGCTCTAGACTCAATAGTGCATTTTGATTTAGTGATCGGAGGCTGGAGAGGACTGCCACCTTTTCAATATCAACTAACTCGGAGTAAGAGAGTCAAAAGAAATGTATTGATCTCCGTGATAAATGAAACAAGAGTCCTTTGAGGGACCTTGAGTGGCTAGGGAGGGTTGTGCAGCGTATCACTAGGTCCATGATACTTGTCTTTAATGTCAGCAATCAACTAAGTGATTCTAACAGCATATGTATTGACCCGGTTTCTACCTAAAGAGTAAGGAGGGCTTCTTTCTTTTCACCCTTTACCTTTACATTTCTTTTTCATTCTTCAACCCCTTCAGCACTTACCGAGACTTCATCACTAGCACCTTGTTGGGTTTGTTCCAGTACTAGCACCATCTCAGTCGGCACTCTTCCCTTATTCTCACTTTTCTCCTTTTTTTAATCATACCTAAGGACTTCTACACTATCTAGTGGATTGTCCCTGGGTAGATCCCTCTGGCTCTGGCGGGATTGTGGAAACTTATACCTAACCTTACCATCCTTATAACTCCAGTACATTAAATAAAATGGTTGGTCTTTGGTATCCTCCCACAATTTCCATCATAAATCATCCGCTCCCCCTCAATATGTGCATCGATATACGAAAGAGTTTAGCACATATGGGAGAGCCTACACTTGAGTCCAAAAGATCACAATTTTATCAGGTTTCATATTTAAATCACATTCTCTCCCCTGATCAAAAATTTCAAACCCTTTGAGATTTGTGATCCCAATTGATTTAAATAAGTTAGAAATCATGGGAGAATATGTGGTCAGGTTTAACATGTATTCTGATAATGAAACATTCTACTGCTCCCCCTCAATCTAGTGAGGGGTGTTAATACGACACTCATATGTTTATCACTACTTAAATAGTACAAAGTTCACAACATTACTTAATTACACAACACCAAAAAAGGACTAATTATTACAGAGAAGATTTTCTCATTCGGTTCTCTGTAGAAGTCTATAATCGCCCTCTCGAATTCTGCCACCAACAAAGCTTTCCAAGTTGCGGAAGATCCTCCGTGTCTTCAGCCTTTTCTCAATAGCAACCATAAACGCTTCACTCATCATCACGTCTTTTTCAGTCCAGAACCTAGTGTTCAACCCCGGATTACTCTTGTTGATCTTAAATTCTTTCACCCGGTAATCCAACGCTTCATCAATCTGACGCAGAGTTCCATCGCTAAACTTGTGAATCTCATTGAACCTCATGATCATCTGAACTCCATACTTGCCTCTAAACGTGACACCTCTTGGAGACTCGATGACAGTGTATTCGTGTTTGAACTCTAATCCCTTTGCTTCCCACCGAGGCTTTGTAAGATTGAGTTGAGTCTGATAGCTCTCAATCCCAAGTTGGACCTAGTCCATAAGTTGACTGCCGTAGCGAGAATCTTCTTTTCACGTGGAGGTAGATGGTTCAGATGACCTTGAAGATTTAACAGGTACAGATCCTCAAAATCACTAGGGTACAAGTGCTTGAAGTCATTTTCTGCAATGATGTGTTCTTTAAGATCAGCTCTGCGAAGCACTATCTTCTTCAAGTAATCATAACCATACATGGAGAAGATTTCAACACGGATAACACTTAGGATTCGCATATGTGTTCGTACAGCCTGACGATTTCCACCAGCTGCATGTCTTTCAATGTAGAATCGTTTCTTGTGGAACCACCAGTGAGATATACCATATGAAGCAACGACGTCATACTTGCACTCTTCGTCTATCCACAGCTGATCGGGCACCATTTGTTCTAGTCCAACATCAGGATAATGTCCAACCTTCATCTTGGTGATTGACAATGCATGTCTGCTACCCTTGTCGCCGAAACGAAGGTATTCCAGATCGTTGTTGAAGAAGAAGTCTTCTTGAATGGTGACTTGACCCGGTGGACCACCTAGTGGGAGGGGCTTACTGATGTCATATTTTAGAATCCCTTCATCCACTTGATCTGTCAAAAGCTTGTGACATTCCTCCATTTGGTATTGAAGATGAATCACGTCAGGATGGAAGACTTTGAAGAATTCATACGCTGGACCTTCAAGTTTTGTGGTGTAAGCGAAGCGATTCCTTTCTGCTTGCAGAACCAGTCCATAAAAGTTCCCATGTCACCGGTTTGAGCCAGTAGTAAGTTCTCTCGTGGAGGCACATGGTGAGAGGCAATAACAGCTGCCCAGTTATTTTCAGGAACATGTGTTTCCAATGGGGGAACGGACCATGTTGGTTCTGGTGTAGCATGTCTTTCTTCTTCGGTCAAGGGCTTCCACTAATCTTTCATTTCATCACTTGTGGGAATGGACCAAGTAGAACCTGGGGTTTTAGATATGTATTCCTCTTAAAAGGATGTTAGGAATTTTGGAATAATAGTTTATTTCCATTCCTGCTGGTAGTGCAGCTGGTTCCTGCTAGTAGTTATCCATTGCTGCTGCAGTTGGTTCCTGGTGTTAGGTCTATTTTGTTTCTGCTGTTATTAGTCATTACTGCGGGTAGTAGTAATAGTTATCCCGTATGTTTAGAATGTTTGTTAGATTTATTTTTAGAAGAGATCATGTATATCTCTTTACACGGTTTGTATGAGCTGTATTAGGGTTTCTTAGTCTATAAAAGAAACCTGCAGCTAGGGTTTATGCACGATTCAAAAACATTATCTTTAGTTAATAAACGATCCATAGAGGATCAAACCTTTGTTAGTTACTTTCTTCTTTATATTCTTGTGTTTAGGTTCCGCATAAGCACAAGTCTTACACTTAGAGATTCTCCCAAACTGTTGTGTTTACATAGACAGTTTACCAAGCTCACTCAAAGATCTGTCTATCAGGCACGATCCTACAAGTGGTATCAGAGCCTGGTGAGGATCTCTGTTAAAGAAGAAAAAGGCTCTCTAACAAATCTATTAACCCTCTCTCAATGGAAGGCAAAATCCCTGAAAACAATATCTTAAAGCAGGAGGAACCTCAACCCAAACCAGTCCAACAACAAATAGTCACAACCACTGTGTCTAACAGTAATGCAAAGTTCCCATACCTTAAGAAAGATGAGTATGAAGTTTGGGCCATGAAGATGGAATACTGGATCTCGAACAACGATCATAATCTGTGGAATGTTGTACTCAAAGGAAACAGCCCGAAGAGAACTGGGAGAGATGAACTGGGGAATATCATAATCTTTCCACCTGTTACAGCAGAGGAGTAGACAGTTGTACAAAGGGAAACTAAGGCAAGAACTCTTTTGCTTCAGGCTATTCCAGAAGATCATATGGGTGATTTTCATCACCTGGATGATGCTAGGGAGATCTGGCGTGCTGTAAAAGCCAGATTTGGAGGGAATGATGAGTCCAAAAAGATGAGGAAGTCCATGCTCAAGCAGGAGTTCCAGTAGTTTAAGATCTTTGAGGCTAAAGGGATTCACAAAGGTTATGACAGGTTTCACAAGATCCTCAGCCAACTCAACCAGTTGCAGGCCAGGCCGGACAATGAAGACTGCAACACAAAGTTTTTGAGGGCCTTGCCTCCATCATGGTCTCAGGTTTCTATCACACTCAAGGCCAGAGGTGGACTTGATTTCATGACCTTTGATGATCTGTACAACAAGCTCAAAACCCTGGAGATTGATATCAAAGGGTTTTCAACTTACTCATCTCACACCCCTACTCATACTGCATTTGTTAGTGCTACTAGTACTAACAAAGTATCATATGGTGGTAGCCCAACTTCATCATCCTCATCAGTTTCTTATTCTCCTACTGCACCAAAAACTCAGACCAGATCTGATAATGTGGTTGAGGAAGTGCTTCACTCATTTGTTGTTAAAAGTACACCACAACAGCAAATTGCTTATGAAGACTTTCATCAGGTGGATCAACTGGATCTAGAAGAGATGGACATTAAATGGCAGATGGCTATGCTGTCATTGAAAGTTAACAAGTTTGAGAAGAAGGCAGGGAGAAGGATCAACTTCGATGGTCAGGAGGCAGCAAGGTTTGACAGAAGGAAGGTGAGGTGCTACAAATGCTCACAACCAGGTCATTTTGCTAGAGAATGCCCAGATAAGAAGGTGGATGACAAAACAAGGTACTCTGCATTCAAAATTCAAGAATTGGAGTCAGAAGAACCCAAAGCCTTGGTGTCTGTGGATTCAATGGTGGACTGGGAAAAGCATGAGAAAGCTGCTGCAGTAAGAGGAGCTGAAAAGGTTTATGGGATGATTGCTGGATATGGTGAGAAGACACAAGTGGTGGGTGATCTTGGTTTTATGGGCTATCCATCTCAGGTACATAACAATCATTATGCTTGTGAACTTAAATATACTAAACTGAAAAAGGAGTTTGATGATATAGAGAGTAAATATAAGGATTATTATATACAGGTCCAAGCTTATAAAAATGCTGTTAATACATTAGAAAAACAAAAGACCTGGTTTCAAACTCAACATTTAGCATATGATGAAAAGATAAGGGTTTTGCAGAGAGAGTTAGAGTTCACCACTAATGAGTTAAAACATTCTGAAAGAGAACATGCTAAGGTGGGTTTAGAAAAACAGGATTTACAGACTAAGCTAGATACTGAATTGGGTAGATTTAAGGCATGGAAAGACACCTCTAAAAATCTACACAAGCTAATTGATAGTTCTATGTCTGTAAGAACTAAACTTGGTTTAGGGTATGGAGACTACTGATCCGTGTGTGAGTATATATATAAATATATAGTATCGGATGCACGTGATACACGAGATTCAACAAGTCAACCCTTTAGGAAAAAGACCAACTTGTAAAACCCGTGAATGTGATGTGTGTGATACCGGGCAAGTGATCACCCGGGTCGTGTCCCAACGAGGTGTGAATGGAATATATCGTTTGAGGTTCGGAATTAAAGTGCTTGATGATTGGAAATGAGATTTTTGGTGTTTGATTAAATATCCAACAACTACAGGAAGCATAAATAGGCTAAGAGAAACTTAAACATATAAACCTACAAAGCATATATAAGCAAAACACAAAGAAAGAAAATAACGTGATAAAAAACCAGGAAAACGCGAGACTAAAAGTGCAATCTAAGAAATATTAACTCTACGGGTGCCAATTTATTTTCCCTAAATCCTAAATGACAAAAGAAAATTTTAAAAAAAAGAATTTTATTTTTCTGACTTTTAAATTATTTATTACGAATTAAAAACGATTTAAACTAAATTAAATTCGAAAAAATATCAAATGAAAAGTAAAAATTATGAAAAATTACCAGAAATTAAATTACACTAAAACTAATCTATGAAAAATATTTGAACAGAAAAAACACTAGAAATAAGCTACGAAATAAGCGGAAAAGCAGTTTAAGCTAAAAGGGCTTAGACTAGTTTAAAAATAAAAAAGGTAAGAAAATACACCAAGCAGAACTTGGTGCATTGGTAAGGGGGTGTGTGTTTGAGCAAGAGGTCTGGAGTTCGACTCCCACTCACACCCCACTTTTTTATTTTTTTTTATTTTTGTGATTTTCTTTTTGAAACTTAAAACAATAAGTGAAATAAGCAAATTTTGAAACTGAGAAAGTTTTTGAAAACCACTAATAAGCTCAGATCAGCTTAACTCTTGTATCAAGTTTAAAAATGGAAAATGTTGCAAATAAGCTAAATGGCTAATCTAAAAAGCTAATGGTATGGAATAAGCTAAAATTTAACCAAGATCTAACAACATAATCATAATCAGTTATGAAAAGCAGAGATAAACACAAGATAAGCACAATTAAGCTAAAAACCAAAGAAATGGTCTGCTGATCTAGTTGAGGTGCAGGGCAAAAGAGGGCTGATCCAAGCTAGTGAAAAGTAGTTAAGGACAATTCTAAAAAATCAAACAAAAATAGCATAAGCTAGAACAGTCAGCTGAGATTATCTATGCAAATTTTAAGCTACTAACAACTAATGGTGAAAGAATTAAAAATCATCAAAGTTTGCTGAAAATCTGAAAAACTGGATTTGAGGCTGCTGATCTAGTTGGCTGTTGTGAGTATTCAAAAGGGATAAACTAAAGTCAAGTGTGTCCAACTTGTGTATATCAGTTAACATGAGTCAACATGACTCAGAAATGCCACAAGAGAGACCCAATTCAGCTTATTGCCAAATTGAGCTGCTTGACTGAGTTTTAGACCTCAGCCCCACACCAAATTACTATAACCTATGAAAACAAACAAATTACCTCAAGTGTTTTAACAATACCTTATTCATACCAAATTAAGCCAAAATGAAAAGTCCAAGATGACATATGAATAGTGACCACTCAAAATGACCCAGTTTGACCCATAAAAGCTTCTGATCCAAGCACCCTCTTAAGGACAAACTGTTTTGATTTTAACAATAGAGCAGCTGATTTTAGACTAAAACTTGAAAAGGCAAACCTAAATTAAGCTTACTTAAGTGATAAAAAGCAAGTTTCATTAGGAAATAAGTCCTGAAATAAGCTAGATTTCAATTAAGCTATTTTTGGCTATTATGAGCTTTTTCAAATGAAAACTAGACCAATTCAACAAATCCTATTATGTTAACTAGAAATAGCATTCATAAGCACCAATAAGCAGAAAATAAGTAGAAAAACACTAGATAAGAACATGAATAGTAAATTTGACTTTTGTTGACCAAACAGAAAAGAAACTTGAAATTTAATTAAAACAAGATTAGAATACTGGAAATGGAAAATAAGATAACAACAAGCTAAAAGAATACAAGTACCTTAAAATTTTAGCTAAATTAAACCTGCCTTTTTAGGCTTACACTACTGCTATTTATACTAAAACTAACTAGGGGTCTTCTTCCTTTCTTTTGCTAGTTTTGTGAGGTAAACAGCTGGGAAACTTCATTTGTGCTTCTTGGGAGCTAATCCCATCCGTAGGATTAAATCTTGGAATGATCTCAGCCTTTTATTTCATTTTGGCGCTCAATTAATCACTTAGATTGCCAGCGTGGCAATGGTCACATGTGAAGATGGTGTCTCGTGAAGGGTAGGGGAGATGGAGTGTTTCAGAGGAGTAGGGTGGCGTGTGGCAGAGGTGGTGATGATGGTGTTGGGTTGCTTTTTGTTGGGCGGGAAATGGGAAGGAGAAAAGAAGGAGTTGACCGAGTCAACTAGGTTGTTTAACTAAACAAAGCCGGATAGGTATTTGGGATTGGGCTTTGGTATTTATTTGGGCATGGTTGGGTTAAAGAAAAGGTTGGGTTTAGTTTTAAGTTGGGTTGTGAAGGGTAATGGGTTAATGGTAAGATAGGATTAATTATGAAGTTTAGGTTTAAGTTAAGGGACCATTCTTGTAAATACTGAAAATCCAGGGACCATGGCTGCCAATGACTAAAAATAATTTCCAAGGATTAATTGTGTCATTTTGGTAATTTTGGGAGTTGACTTGACTTTTGACTTTGACTTTTGTCTTCACTTGAACAAATGCACACTTGTTGTCGAGTCGATCCAAAAATGCCCGTTTTCGCTCCGTTTTCAATCCTTTGTACCTAAAACACATAAAAACACAAAACCCAGGATATCTGCAATATATTTGGGTGTTTTTGGTCATTTTTGTGTCTTAAATGGGTGTAAAATGATGAGTATTTACACACTCATCAACTACATAGGGCCAGATCAAGTTTATGATCCTAATGAGTATAGTACATTTGACCCTAAACCTGTAAATTATCAAAAACCTATAAAGTTTGTAAAACCAGGAGGAATGAATGCTGTTCCTCCACCAATAACTGGAACATTTATGCCTACCTCTCCCCATACTGACTTTGATGATTCACAAATGATTTATGGCAAAAAGGCAAAGAACTTGCCTGATCTTGATTGTGACTCTAATGATTTTGCCTCTTGTTCTTACAGTGACAAATCTGAAGAAATCAAGACTAATGACTATGCCACCTGTGATTCCAGTGACAAGTCAACCTCAATAAAGTCAGAAGATCTCTCCTGAGAAGCAGCTACTGATGATTCTCAATCAAAGACAGCTGCAAATGAAGAAATTTCTTTTGATTATGATAAAAACAATAATGTTTCTAGTTTTGGTTCTGTTTCAAACAATAATGTTTCTGGTTTTATTTTTGTTGAGAATAATTTTGTTTCTTCTTGTGGTTTTAGAATGAGTTAATACCTACACATGTTACTAAAGTTAGCAAAAAATTTGATTTAGGTTACTATACTTTTTTTTTGTTGAATTAGGTTACCCATGTATACGGTTTGTTGAATTAGGTTACCCATGTTACAAAATGGTCCTTGTCGTTAGTCGGGCGTCACGGAATTAGTCCCTAGACCACTATTTTGGTTAGTTTGACCGTTTTTCGTCACATAATTAGTCCCTAGACCACTATATCGGTTAGTTTGACCGTTTTTCTTACGCTTTCGTTAGTTTTCTTACGTTTTCGCCCATTTATTTCGAAATTATTTTTTTTAGAAATTAATTTTTTTCGAAATTAATTTTTTTATAAAAAATAATTTTTTTCGAAATTAATTTTTTTATAAAAAATAATTTTTTTCAAAATTAATTTTTTTATAAAAAATAATTATTTTCGAAATAATTTTTTTTAGAAATTAATTTTTTTTCGAAATTAATTTTTTTTAGAAATTAATTTTTTTTCGAAATTATTTTTTTTTTCGAAATTAATTTTTTTATAAAAAATAATTTTTTTCGAAATTAATTTTTTTTTTCGAAATTAATTTTTTTCGAAATTAATTTTTTTTCGAAATTAATTTTTTTTAAAATTAATTTTTTTCGAATTCAAAATTAATTTTTTTCGAATTCAAAATTAATTTTTTTCGAAATTTAATTTATTTCGAAAAAAAAATTAATTTCGAAAAAAAATTAACCGAAATACGGTCTAGGGACTAATTCAACAAACCGTATACATAGGTAACCTAATTCAACAAAAAAAAAAAGTATAGTAACCTAAATCAAATTTTTTGCTAACTTTAGTAGCATGTGTAGGTATTAACCCTTTTAGAATTCAGTTTGCAATAAAAGTTGTGTTAAGAAAAAGTCTTTTAGGAAGAAATCTTGCTTTGTGTGTGGTAGTTTTACTCATCTTATTAAAGACTGTGACTTTTATGAGAATCAGATGGGTATGTATGTTGGAGAATCTAGGTCTGTGTGGAATAATGTTAGTGAAATTCCCCCATATGTACCACAAGCAGCACGAATGAACTCTACTAGAGTTTCTTTTCCTGCTGGTAAGCCAGTTCCTACTGGTAAGCCTGTTGCTGCTGGTAAGCCTATTGCTGCTGGTAAGCCAGTTCCTGCTGGTAAGCCTGTTGCTGCTGGTAAGCCAGTTCCTGCAGGTAAGCTTGTTTCTTCTGGCAATCCAGTTCCAGCTGGTAGTTCTAATCCTTCTGGTTGGAGAAGCAATGCTGCTAGACCTTTCTTCAGACCTTCTAGTGCTTATTTTCAAAATGATTTAAGGCCTGTTTACTTTGACACCATGCACATAGGGGGGAGGGGCAAGATGGGAAACTGCTGTTAAGTCCTTAGCAGGTTGTTCTTGGAGAAACAATAACCACTATATGAGAAATGGGTCCAAGAACAATGGTGGATCTCATCAATCTCCATGGTTTTATTCTTATTGATCCACTAGGCAGGCTCAAGTCAGTAATGGCTTGGGTCTCCTTTGTATCTAATTTTGTATATGTATTCTTTTATTGTAGGAACATCATTTTAGAAGTAAAGATGTAGGTATTGTTGATAGTGGATGTTCCAGGAGTATAACAGGAAACTTAGAAAGACTGCATGATTTTGTGCCCCTAAATGAAGGAATTGTGACATTTGGAGGAGGAGATGGCAAAATTACAGGAAAGGGAACCATCAAGACAACCAAGCTGGATTTTGAGAATGTCTTCTATGTGAAGGAACTCCAAAACTTCAATCTGTTCTCTGTCTCACAAATTTGTGACAAGAAGAACAGTGTTCTCTTCACTGAGACTGATTGTCTTGTACTGTCCAAAGACTTCAAGTTGCCTGATGAAAGTCAGGTTGTACTTAAAGTTCCAAGAACACACAACCTCTACAGTTTCAATCTGAGTGATGTTCAGCCTGAGGGTACACTTACTTGTTTGGTGGCAAAGGCATCTATGGATGAATCTAATAAATGGCACAGAAGAATGACCCATGTGAACTTTAAGACCATCAATAAGCTGGCAAAGAATGGTTTGGTACAAGGGCTCCCTCTCAAGACCTTCTCTAATGAACACAATTGTGTTGCATGCAACAAAGGAAAGCAACACAAAGCTTCATACAAGGCCATTACTGCTGTGAGCACCATCTCTGAGCCTCTGCAGCTGCTTCATATGGATCTGTTTGGTCCTACTTCCATCAGAAGTATTGATCATAAGTACTACTGCCTGGTGATTACAGATGATTTTAGCAGGTTTTCTTGGACTTTATTTTTAGGTTCTAAAGATGAATCCTATCCTGTGATTAGGGACTTTATTACCTTAATAGAAAATCAGCTAAATAAAAAGGTTAAGTCAATAAGGTGTGATAATGGAACAGAGTTTAAGAATTCAAATCTAATTGAACTCTGTGGGAGTAAGGGGATTAAAAGGGACTATAGTAATGCTAGAACCCCACAGCAAAATGGGGTTGCAGAAAGGAAAAATAGAACCCTTATAGAAGCAGCTAGGTCCATGTTAGCTGACTCTAAGATGCCCACTATGTTTTGGACTGAGGCAGTGTGCACTGCTTGTTATGTGCTGAATAGGGTATCAATTACCAATCCTCATAATAAAACACCTTATGTGCTTTTGTCTGGGAAAGTTCCAAACATTAGTTACCTTAAACCATTTGGATGTCATGTCACTATATTGAACACTAGTGATCACCTAGGAAAATTTGAAGGGAAGGCTGATGAGGGTTTTATTGTTGGGTATTCTGCTCATAGTAAGGCCTATAGGGTGTATAATTTGTCTACTAAGAAAATAGAAGAGACTCTCAACCTAAGATATCTTGAAGATAAACCTAATTTACAAGGTGCAGGTCCTGAGTGGTTCTTTGACCTAGACTATCTGACAGATACCTTAGGTTATTCTAGATTCAAGGCAAATCAATCTATAGGTTCACATGATTATCAAGCTAACAATGCATGTACCTCAGATGATGAATCAGATTCAGAGAGTGATGAACGACCCATTGTTGTTCCTTCTTTTCCCTCTAACCACATTTCAGGTACAGAGCTCAAAGATTCTTCTGATATGGCTAGAAGTGATTCAAGTTTTGCTGAAGATCTTGCTAGCCTTCTGAGACAAGAACATAATGCCAAGAAAGCTGCTGAAATGTTTGGTTCTGGGTTTTCACAAGAAACAAAGGAGATACTGAGAAATGGTGCAGCTGAAGCTAGAAGACAACTAGATTCTGCTGGTGGTGTTCCTGTTTTTGCTGCTATCAATTCTGCTGGTAGTACACCTGTTACTACTGGTCCCTCTGATGCTGCTGATGTTTCTACTTGTGCTGCTTATTTGACCACTCCATCTGTTGACTCTCTGGGTTCCAATAACTCCCCTGAAAGATTCCCAAGTCTATCTAACCTTGGAAATTCGTACTCTTCAAGAGATAAGTTGGAACATCCTCATCATCAATCCAGGACAGGCATTTTCACTTCTTCCTCATACGATGATGATTTCAACCCTTTAATCACAAATCAAGCATCCACCATTGATGTCAATCCCACTATAACTAAGAGGATTAATAATGTTCATCCTTAGTCTTTGATTCTTGGAGATCTAAATTCACCTGTACAGACAAGAAGCAAATTGCATCAACCCAAGTCTGGAGAATCTGCTTTCATCAGTTATATTCAGGATCAGTTAAGAAGCAATCATACTGACTATCTTCATTGCCTCTATGCTTGTTTTCTATCCCAAATTGAACCAAGCAGTATAGCTCAAGCCCTTGATAATTCTGATTGGGTTGAAGCTATGCAAGAGGAAATGCAACAGTTCCAAAATCAGAAAGTCTGGAAGTTGGTACCTTTTCCTGAAGGAAAACATGCAATTGGAACTAAATGGATCCTCAAGAATAAAAGGGATGCAAGGGGAATTGTGGTTTGAAACAAGGCTAGGTTGGTAGCTCAAGGACATAGGCAGGAAGAGGGTATTGACTATGATGAGGTGTTTGCACCAGTGGCAAGAGTGGAAGCTATTAGATTGTTTTTAGCTTTTGCATCATTCATGGGGTTTGTGGTTTATCAGATGGATGTAAAGAGTGCATTTTTGTATGAAAGGATTGAGGAAGAGGTGTATGTTACTCAACCAAAGGGATTTGTGGACCCACAGAATCCTAATTTGGTTTACAAAGTGGTAAAAGCACTCTATGGTCTTCATCAAGCACCAAGGGCATGGTATGCCAGGTTGTCAGCCTTTTTGCTAAAACATGGTTACAGAAGAGGGGCAATAGATAAAACACTTTTCATAAGGAAGAATTACAGAGGTATCATTCTGGTACAAGTTTATGTAGATGATATTATCTTTGGTTGCACAAATGAAGCTTGGTGTAGGGAATTTGAGGAGTTGATGAAGAGTGAATTTGAGATGAGTGCTATGGGAGAGATGACATTCTTCTTGGGTTTACAGGTTAAACAGAAACCAGATGGGATTTTTATCAGCCAAGAGAAGTATGTTCATGACATACTTAAGAAGTTTGACTTGGAAAGTGTGAAGACTGCAACAACACCATATGAAGCTCCAAAGCCAAAATCCAATAATGAACCTAATGATGCTGTTAATGTTCACCTCTACAGGTCCATGATTGGTTCACTCATGTATTTGACAGCTTCTAGGCCGGATATCATGTTTGCAGTCAGTGCTTGTTCTAGACATCAGGTTACACCTTTGACTTCTCATTTAAATGTTGTCAAGAAAATTTTCAAGTATTTGAAAGGCCAGCATAAGTTGGGTCTTTGGTACCCCCAAAGAGTCTCCTTTTGTGCTGGAAGCTTATAGTGATAGTGACTATGCTGGGGCTAACTTTGATAGAAAATCTACTACTGGGGGTTGTCAGATTTTGGGTAGAAGGTTGGTTTCTTGGCAATGCAAGAAGCAGACTATAGTGGCTACATCTTCTACTGAGGCAGAGTATGTTGCTGCTAGCTGCTGTGGACAGGTTCTTTGGATGCAAAATCAATTATTAGATTATGGGTTCAACTACATGAACACTAAAATCTTCATTGACAACCAAAGCACAATCTGTATTGTTAAAAACCCAGTGTTTCATCAAAGAACAAAGCACATAGAGATTAGGCACCATTTCATAAGAGATGCTTATGAGAAGCATCTTATTCAAGTGCTTAAAATACACACTGATGAGAATGTGGCTGATCGGTTAACTAAAGCTTTTGATGGTCCAAGATTCAACTATCTGGTGGTCCATATTGGAATGCTCAATCCCTAGGTGCTGAGATTGAGGGGAGGTATAAGCCTAAGGGGAGGCTTATTGTTGTATATTTTTCTTTTTCTTTCTTCTTTATTTCTTTCTTTTTCTTTTTGTGTGTTAGTTAACAAAAAAAAAATAAAAAAAAATAAAAAAAAATAAAAATAATAAATAAATAAATAAAAATTCATTATGTATATTTTGTGTGCTAACTTGTATGGTTTTGAGTAACACCCTGCAGGTACAGTGTTGGTTCTTGAACCACACAACAAATGGTAATCAACTCACCATGTCTCGCAGACAAGAAAGAGTTGGCTCACCATGAGGGTACGGCTCTGGTGTGATCCTCAAATCCGTTGATAGCTGTGATAGTTTGCTCAAAACTATTAGGGTTCTCAACTCACCCATGTTTAATTACTGAGAGTTGAATGGTTTTCAATTCACCATGGATTTTACTCCTTTGGGGTTTCCAAAGAATTGGCTAGCCCACATGTATATGGCTTATGGTAAAGGCAGTTGGAAAACCATATTTGGTATTCAATTCACCAAGGTTATCTTCAACCTAAGAATTGGCTAGTCCTGAGCAAACGGCTACAGGTAAAGATAACTCAAATCCGTTTAAAGTTGCTGATTTACTAAAATCAGATGGTTATCAATGTACCATGGTCTAACACACCAAAACATTGGCTACTCCAGTAGTGATGGCTATTGGTAAAGAGACATCAAATCCATTAATTTTTCAATGATTCACCTCTCACAGGAGTTAACACACCTGGAAGTGATGAGAATAGTATGAAACTTAAAGTGATTTGATGTACACATTGTCATAGTAGCAGTCAAGATCAAATGAAGTTCATGGTAACTAGTTTAATTGGAGATGCTTTCCTGTTGCTGCTGTTATATAGAGGTTGCTGCTGGAAGTTTTGCTTTAAAGATGTTGCTGCTGGTTACTTATTGATGCTGCTGCTCAAGTGCAATCCTCAGGCCCAAGTGTTCCAAGCTCAATCAAGAAACTGGAACTTAACCTAGTCAAGTACCAGTTTAGGGGAGGATTGTTAGGAATTTTGGAATAATAGTTTATTTCCATTCCTGCTGGTAGTGCAGCTGGTTCCTGCTGGTAGTTATCCATTGCTGCTGCAGTTGGTTCCTGTTGTTCTTGCTGGTAGTGCAGTTGGTTCCTGCTGGTAGTTATCCATTGCTGCTGCAGTTGGTTCCTGCTATTAGGTCTATTTTGTTTTTGCTGTTAGTAGTCATTACTGCGGGTAGTAGTAATAGTTATCTTGTATGTTTAGAATGTTTGTTAGATTTATTTTTAGAAGAGATCATGTATATCTCGTTACACGGTTTGTATGAGCTGTATTAGGGTTTCTTAGTCTATAAAAGAAACCTGCAACTAGGGTTTATGCACGATTCAAAAATATTATCTTTAGTTAATAAACGATCCATAGAGGATCAAACCTTTGTTAGTTACTTTCTTCTTTATATTCTTGTGTTTAGGTTCCACATAGGCACAAGTCTTACACTTAGAGATTCTCCGAAACTGTTTGTGTTTACATAGACAGTTTACCAAGCTCACTCAAAGATCTATCTATCAGGCACGATCCTACAAAGGACTTCCACCAATCTCTCCTAGGATTCACTTTTGGAATATGTATGTTCGATATATCTTCATAATCTTAAGAGAGTTCCTGTTCAAGAGCTGACGTTTCATTCATGACAAGATCTTCAGGAACAGATGATACAGAGGGCTTGAATCTTGAGTCAGTAGTCGTCCAAGCAGTGTATGTAGTAAGTGCTTCAGTCTTGGACGAGCTTGGAGCAGCAGAGTACCTTGGCTGATCATTCTTATTAGATGAAGAGGGAGGACGGGGTGGTGGATGTGCGTGAGATGATCCAGAAGCTCCAGAGGATCCTACAGCTCCTGATGGTGGAGGTGGATGAGGAGGAGACCCAGGTGGTGTTTTAGGTTTGTCATATCTCTTCTTTTTCTTTCTGCGGGTTTCAGCTAGATCCTCCATGAGTTGGTCAGCATTGTCACGATCTATTGATTTCTCTAGTGCCTCATACAATCTCCGGTGGTCTTCATGTCCTTTGTCAAGGTCTGTCTCAAACATGCGTTGTAGCAGAATTTGTTTCATATCAATAGTGGGAAGATCTTTGAAATATGCTCGCAAGGGAGCTTCCATTTCCGAATCTACAGCCTGTGCTACACGTTCGTCGATGGCTCTCATTACCTTTTGATCGAAGTCGAGATTTTCAAGTTTGGATAAACGAGAACCGTGATTTTTGACAACCTTTGGTAAGTCATGACCTTCCAGAACCTCAATGCGTCTGAGAGCATCTTCAAGACAGGATTCTAAGCTCTTGTTGGTGGATGGAGATTGTGTAATTGGGATTGTGGTTGTGATAGTTGCGGTAGTGGTTGTTGCAAATGAGGGAGTAGCTATTGTTGGTTTTGTGGTAGGAGTTGGAATATATTGTCATTGTTGGGACTGCTGACGTATCTTGTTCAATAGTGACAGATACCATTGACACAACCTCTTTTTCTTCATTTGACTTTTCAGTCTCTGCATCAGTAGGCTTGTCCGTAATAAACTGATCCCCAAAGGTAGGATCGTGTTCAAGGTTCTTGAGAGATGACAGGGTGCCCGTTGAGCTAACCAGTTCATCCAGGTGAGTCTGATCATGAATTCTCATCTTTAGATTTTCTTGGACACCTGGATATGCCGTTGATACGAATTCATCATGCAGTGATTCAAGAGGAGGATCCGATGCGACTGTCTTTTCTATAATTTGAATCTTTTTCTCAGCTTTGTCGGGCTCAGGTTCTGCATCATCTTCAGTATGTATAACATTCATCTCAGCATTTTTCTCCTCAGTTTCCAGCTCGTCGGATTCGGTATCACTGGAGTCTAGATTGAGTTCTAAACTCGAAGACTTTTCCCTTGCAGCTTCAGAAGATTCAACGGTTTTGGAAGATTCGGATTCTCGTTTCTTGAGGATGAACTTTGTGGTAGTTGACTTGGATGCTGGAGAGGAGATATCCAGAAGTGTTTGAGCAACCTACTCGACAATGGCAATCCCTTTTCCTTTTTCTTCCACTTCGGGCATTGGTTGAAGTCTTCCGGTATCTGGTTCTCTGAGGATCACACCTTTAGTAGAGTGTCCCATCGACTCCGCGTATTCTTTTGCACTAACTTCCAGGGTCTTTTGAAGGACATCATCCTCTTCATCTTGCAGGGTAGGTTTACACATGGGAACTTCTTCATCCACCAATTGATCTACCAAGTTTCTCGCTTTACCCCTTTTTGGTTTCTTAGCATGACCCGGAGCATCGTTAGCAGTGGATGCCTCCTTACGGTTCTTGGGTTTTGGCTTGCTTTGCTTGGTTGACATTTGTTGTTTTGTTGACTTAGTCGGTTTTGGAGCTGGGGATTCAGCATCACCAACTCGTTCACCAGCAAGATACCTTTTATGCGCAGCCACTTTATCCAAATAATCCTGATAGTATGGGGCATTAAGTATATCATTCGTGATGTGAGCTCCATGTATGACCATCCCAAAGACTTCTCGTTTAGTTCCCTTTGCTGCGTACTTGAGATTCCCAAGGATATGTTCATCAGATGGCAAGTGGAGCGAAGAATCAGTTCTTGGGTGGAACTTGTGCTTGCTTTGAAGATGATGTATCATCAATTTGGTGAACCTGATACTTAGGATTTTAAGAGGATTGATCTTCTTCTTACCCAAATTATGTTGATCCAGATTCACCTTGTCTACCATGAAGGAATGGATAGATTGAGTAAATTCTTCCCAAATCCACTCAGCATAATTAAGGTTGGCACGGTTAACGATCCCCTAAAGAATCTGTAGCACCGGAGCTCGTGGTCTTTCATAACCTGAGGTTTTTTCGGTAAGACACATGTTGATGATAGTGATAAGTGCCCTCCATGGTTGATACATATCATTTGTAGTAACTGCAAATAATGTATTGACGTCTTTAGGGTAGCCCAGATCGTTAACAAGCTTGATAAGATCATCTGGTGCTGGTGGAGGAGTAAAAGGATTGTTTTCAATGATTGGAGTGATCTGAAGTGCGTTTCTTATGGTGTCTTTTGTTAGACTGAACCATTGTTCATCAAGCTGACAGCTGTATGTTGCAGTGTTTTTATCATATCTAACTGTGTTCCAGAACTGCTGAATGTAGATGGCAGGAATAGCTGAGCTAGCTGTAAACGCACTGAAGAATGTGGTTTGCCTAAGTATGTCCACCGCGATTTTGTAGATAGGATTGGGTTGAGACTTATCCATATCTAAATAGCAGTTGCTCCTTCCAATAGAAACCCATTTGTTATGAGGTAAGATTTGTTCATCTGAACGAATAGGAGGTGGAACAACGGGTGCTTGTTCAGCGGGAACATCAACATTAACCTCGGCCATTGAATCTGCACAATTACATTCACAAGGAGACAAGTATACAGATGTAAAGTTAGACAAGAGCAAATGCTCGATGTTAGAACATTGTTTATAAGCAAGATGCACCCATTGAATCTCAATCAGTCACAGTTTGAACAATGATTTGACAATTGCGTACTCATAGTTTACAATATGCAAGGATTGTGATTAGACAAGACTATAGACTTATATATGACCTAACCACAATAAACCAAATTGCAACAGCCAAATCGCAATCTGTCTAATAATCAAATCTCAGACTATTCAAACCGCAACAAACAAGCATTGGATCAAATCGCAAGCAGTCTAATGATCAAATCACAAACTACTCAAAACGCAATAATCATGTAGTATGTCAAATCGCAATAATTAAATATTCAATTCGCAACCAGGTACGAGCAAATCACAACACTGGTGGTCCCACAATTTGAATATAAAATTATTTCCAAAGCAAATCACAGACATTGCGATTTGACCTGATACATGCAATATTATACTGAAATCTACTCAAATCGCAACAAGGGTTAGTCAAATCGCATGCACAAAGCTTAACCACCAAATCGCAATTAAAATTAATTGATCAAATCGCATTCAAGAATGAGACGTCAAATCGCAACCAAGCACAAATTGGCAAATCGCAACCAGGCATTAAATGATCAAAACGCAACCACAAATATTAACCTCCAAATCGCAACCAAAATTAAATGATCAAATCGCAAACAAGCAAAATATGCCAAATCGCAACTAAACACAAAATGGGCAAAACGCAACCAAGAACGTTATGGGCAAATCGCAACCAAGAACATACATCAAATCGTAATCAAGCACAACCGGTCAAAACTAAATCAGGAACACATGTTCAAAACGCAACCAAGAACATAATATGCAAATCACAACCAGGAACATTCAGACTACGCATAAGCTCAAATTTTTACAAATCGCAACCTAGCACATCTAATCAAATCGCAGGCAAGAAACAGATACCAAAACACAACTAAAAACACTCAAAATAAACAGAAACTTAATTTCACCAAATTTCATGACATGTTTTTTCCGGTAATAAGATCTACACAAGGAATCGAGTCCTAAACATATAATCCTAACAGCCTTCATTCCAACATCCATAATCACACATTTCTTTGACTTCTAAGGATCAAGCATATTTCAAAAATCAAGGGTTAATTCACTGTGGGTGGGGAAATCAATTATAACAACAACGAGGCATCCTAAACATAATCAAATGTGAGCCTATCCATCAAAACACATAAATAACCACTAACCTAGATACGGATGATGATTCAACGCAAGAAACCTTCAAAACATAAGTTTTAATGAGATTAAGGCCGAGATTTATAGATTAGGTATAATAAGATGATGTAGAACAATAATCAAACAATACCTAGATAAATAACGAGCCTTAAAACCAAGAAGAGGGGAAATCGCAAGGTTTGCGTTTTGTGTTTTGAGAGAGTGTGAGATACAGGATTTGATAAAAATTTTTTGAGATTTGACCAAGTCAAGTCACAATGAGACTAGTTATACCTAAGACACATCTTTCAGGTTTTGGCAGATTTGGTCCCTGTCTTTCCTAAGTTAGGTTTTAACTTTCAATAAAGGCATGAATGGTCCTCTAATTTATATACGCCTAGGAAACAATTAGCAAATTGCATATAAGTGCCTATACTTGCATATAAAAGAAACATATGGCCTTTTTGGAGTTAACACTAGATTAACACCCCTCTCAAATTGAAACCCCGATTGAAACAAGTCTATTCACAATTGATTAAATCAATGAATTGTAGATGCCCGTTAATTGTCATAAATTTTAAAATATACTCTCCCCCTCAATCAATAACCCAATTTCATTTTCAAAAGCTGCAGTCATTGATTAAGTATGAAAAATTTATGAGAGCTCAAGTCTGATTAACATTAAAACACCATGTGAAGCATAAATACTCTCCTGAAGAATCATAGACGGAAAAGTATTTGTGATTGCTAAGAAGATTTCTCTTCTAAAACGAGAAGTAATGCACTGAAACCTACATTAAATCAGGAAAACATGGATATAAAGTAATCCATGCCAGGTGAACTTCACCCAGTGGGAGGAACAACCATCTATTTGGAGATGAGCTTTCCCGATGATGAGGGATGGGTTACAGTCTGAAGTAACTGCAAGCCATATGACATGTTTTAACCATATAATTTAACTTCTGCTCGAGCTTCATTTAAAGACCCGTGTCATTATTGAATGACATTTCTAGGACCGTAAATGTTATCGATAAACAAGAGACATGCCTAGAGGAACTATTTTGGAGTTTTTTTGATTATTTTTTTATTGTTTTTATAGGTTTTATATATTTCTATTTACAATTTGATCATATATATTTCTATCTACATTTTGATTTAAGATATGTACAAGGATACATGAAGAATAACCACCAATTATTCTTCCCAAGATAGATTGTTGCTGCACGAGTCCTGAGCTGATTTGGTCAGAAGTCACTACACATATACATCATTGTTGAGTTTCCTGAACCCCTAAATTAGGAGATTTCAGTTCTTTTGGCCGTCAAACTCTGAGTCTTTCCTTGATAGGAATGACCGATGTACCTGCACTTTGGTAAGGATGACATGCACTAACATGACGAGTTTGTTTGCATTTACGTGGGTTAGTGATATCAGCATCTAGACCATTTGGGGTTTCACTATCAACCTTGGTTTTGCAGTCTGTGAACAACTTACTAATAGGTATCCATCTAAGACCAACCATCTTTAAAATTCTACCCGTTGGTATCCACCTAAGGCAAGATCTAGGAGTGTTTGGTTTCTCATGTACAGTGGAAGACTTGTTGAGAGAAGACCTACATCCTACAACAATCTGCCTATCAGTTTTTTGAGTATAACTCTTGGTTATGGGCTTGTTGATGTATCTAGTCTTAGGGGATTAAACCTTAGTACTAGCATTCACTTCCTTTTCATTAGTCTTATAAGATTGAGCCTTAGTACGAGCATCTGCTATCTTTTCATTAGGTCTTGCTTGTAAAATGACTGGTTTTGACAAAACTTGATTTGCATCAACTTGGAGGGCAAACCGTTGTTTTAAAGATTTTGGTCGTGTTAGCCTTAAAAGTAATGTTATATTAGGAATGGCAATATTATGAAGTACAAGGTCTAGTTTAGCAAATAGCGGATAGTTAAGCTAGGATCTTTGTATAAATACCCTCCTAGTTGAGACTAGGAGGTTAGGGAATTCATTGTAACATTGAAGGTGTGTGTGGTTTCACTTTCTCTCTCTAGAAAACACACACACCTTCCCCCATTCTTTTCATCTAATAATACCATGTCTAATCTTTATTTTGAATTCCCCGACCTCCTGAACATGTTTCTTGATCATTACAATTGGCATCAGAGCTAACCAGGGGCGAATCGTGGGGTTTTGAGGTGATATTAGAGATCTAGGGCTCATTACTGTTCATGTTTTGCGTCGTTCTGATCATCAGAAATTGGGCTTATCGAACGAGAAAATTTGATCGAACGAGTGAGGTGATTGAACCAACTTGATCGAACGAGCAACCATTTAGTCGAAGCAGCATGTCATCGAACGAACATCACTCAATCGAGCTAGATTGATGTGATCCAATAACTATTTAGTCGAACGAACTACATAGTCGAACGAACTAAATAGTCGAACGATCTAGATAGTCGAACGACTAAATAGTCGAACGATCTAGATAGTCGAACGACTAAATAGTCGAACGATCTAGATAGTCGAACGACTAAATAGTCGAATGATCTAGATAGTCGAACGACTAAATAGTCGAACGACTAAATAGTCGAACGATCTAGATAGTCGAACGACTAAATAGTCGAATGATCTAGATAGTCGAACGACTAAATAGTCGAACGATCTAAATAGTCGAACGAAGCATGTCACATCTTGATCGAAGGAGCATATTGTCGAAGGAACTTCTATAATCGAAGGAACTTCTGTCATCGAACAAGCAAGGTTATCGAAGGAGCATTCCAGTCGAACGAGCAAGGTGATTGAAGGAGTAACTTCATCGAACAAGCAAGGTTATCGAAGGAGCTTATGTGATCGAAGGAGTAACTAGTCGAACGGGCAATATAGTCGAACCAAGGTTCTCTTCGCATCAACTCTTTAGTCGAACCAAGATGTATAATCGAAGCAGATTACTCAAAGCAAGCTGAATAGTCGAACAAGTGAAGTTATTCGAAGCAACTTTCTAGTCGAAGTAATCAAGTAGAACTTTAACTTGATCGAGCAACATCTTATCTTTGTAGAAGTAATCGGTTTATTTGAAGTCTTCTCAAATAGCACTCAAAGAATACGGTTTGTATAAGACATGAATGATGAGCAAGTGCACTTGAAGGTATATTGTTGAAGGTATATTGAAAGTAGCAATATGAATCTCACGTGAATATAGAAGTAATACTGAATTTTGAAGTTATATTGAGTTCACGTGAATTTGTGGTTTGAAAAAGAATTGCATGACACTTTTAAAAACCTACGTGTGCATTATCTGATTTGCATGTATGAAACGTAGCATGAGTTGGTGATTTGCATGAGACGTGTTTTTACATAAGGCAAGGTTGCATGTGATGTTTACTATTAACAGTTTTGACGTGCTGAGTTATGAAACACGTGACACGTGAAATGGTTGTTTCAAAATATTATTGGCCCACATCCTCAAAACACCATGTATCGCTTAAACGATCCTGATCAAGATTCACTATCAAATAACAATGGCTAAAGTTTGCAATGAAATGTGACTACGAGGATGATTCGTTATTATTCATTTGGGTTTGAAGTAAAGTTTATGGACGCGTGTACTTATTTCATCTTCTTTCTTTCTACCCTCCTGCGAAGATGACTTGTTTGGGCATATATTAATGGTGACGAAGACTTGGATATCTAGTTACTTTTGTGATTCTTTCTCTCTATACTCACAAAGTAGTTAGGATACGTCAAGAGGTTTTGTACTAATAATTTTGTTGAGGGTATAGGGTACACCGTTCTTAGTCACAAGGATCGTACAAGATTAAGTCACAAATCTGGGTGATTTTACTTCATTCTCAAGTTTGTCATATTGGGTTATCTTCTCATGTGGTTACTACAAAAAGCCGTTGTTTTTGATACAGGAGGTTGATAAAGAGTTAGACATCCAAAATGGTATTGTTAGTAGATTGGGTTTATCGACATCTTCTCATAGGCTGATTGGGTTAATGATAAAGTGCTTCCAGTTAATACTTCACGTACACATCATTATGCTGATTTCGATAAATCGTAACCAGCAGGGGAGAGAAATATGTACATCGAGGATGCACAACAAGTTCATGTGATCGGGCTTAATGATTTATGAAATGATTTGATTTATGTCTGAGATTGGTTGATTCTATTTCTTATCTTCCACTCATCTTTTTCTACGCACTTCTACCTTATCCACCTTCACCAATTTTGGGCATCAAAATCAAGATGATCAGTGGTTAAACTTGTTTATTTGGTGTTATCATTTGATGTGTACGTTATGGGCTGATTTATCATATGAAAGATAACTGGGATGCATTTGGTGAGATGAAGATGTTGATACTCGATTTCCCCCGAATGGATAATCTTGAAGAAGGTCGAGTCTACAGTCTGTTCTACATTTTCCGCTACGTGTTAAAAGACAAAAGACGGGATGCAGTTAACTATCAAAAGACTTCTTCAGAATCACGTCAGTAATCAGAAAGGTTGTTAGTTTGGGGGAGAGCACTAATTAGGGGAGAGCACTCAGGGCACCCAGAATTAAACCCTAATTAGATTTGCTCACGTTCTTCTGCAAGTAAAGAAATGAAAGCTGAGAAGATTCTGCAAGCTGAACGAAGTAATGAAGTTTGAAGACCATTCTCTGTGCTTATGGTTTATATTTTACTTGTAGGGAACTTTGTAAGCAATTCCCGTATAACATCACTTTGGGGAGAGAGCCTTAAAAGTAATGTTATATTAGGAATTGCAATAGTTATGAAGTACAGGTTCTAGTTTAGCAAATAGCGGATAGTTAAGCTAGGATCTTTGTATAAATACCCTCCTAGTTGAGACTAGGAGGTTAGGGAATTCATTGTAACATTGAAGGTGTGTGTGGTTTCACTTTCTCTCTCTAGAAAACACACACACCTTCCCCCATTCTTTTCATCTAATAATACCATGTCTAATCTTTATTTTGAATTCCCCCGACCTCCTGAACATGTTTCTTGATCATTACAGGTCGTTCTGATCTAAACACAGTCAGTTGCCTAACAACTGATTGGTTTCTAACTGGTTGTGAAGTTGGTTTTCCCAAGATTGATGGTTTTGCAAACTTAGTGTTCACACTATTTCTTGTTATTTTTCTTAGCTCATTTTTTAAAGCTGCAATTGTAAAACCCTTTTCCTGAATTTGAGCTTTGAATTCATAATTTTTGGCAATCAAAGAGGTTGTTTGCTCTACAGTCTTAGTTTTCGTTTCTTTGATTGAATCACACAGTTCTTTGCAATGAATTTTCAAAGTCTCATTTTCATTAAGTAATTCAGCCACTTTATATCCCAATTCAGTATTTTTTGTTGCAATAACATCACTGTCATGTTTAGCCTTAACTTCATTACACATATCACACAGTAATACGTCTTTTCAAGTTGTTGATCGTTAAGGTTTTGGCTTGTAGCTGAGCTTTCAAATCGTTTATCATAAAAAGTTCACGGAATTAAGGAAATTCCGGATTCCTACATGGTTGGTTAGTTTGAAAACTTTCTTCCCTTTGTTGCATTGAGATTTCAAGTGAAATACAATGTTTTTCAAGTTGTAAAAATCTGCTTGAAAGTTCATTATAAACTTCTTTTTCAACCATATCATTTGATTTAAAAAAAAACTCAGCCGTAAGCAAAGAACTTGACGCATCATCATGTTCAGCATCCTGATCAATTTCTCCCCCCTTATGACTCATATTTGTTAAATCAGAGGTGATATTGCTATCAGTCTTTTCATACAGATATGTGTTGTAACACACCAACCCGATAAGGGTAGAAGTATTACGTTATGGTGACATATCAAAGCAAACACAAGCATATGACTTAAATAATACAAATGAATTTCAAAGGTTACAAAGGGAAAATCTGAAATACAAGGTTACAAAAGAGAACAACAATAAATACTAAGTCTAAAAATGTAATAACTTCTAGTCATCTCTAATCCAGAATAGCTATCAAAGTATAGTCTTCTAAGTCCAAAGTACTCTTCACCCATAACCCAGCTTCCAACTAAAACCTGCCACAGGAAAAGAAATGCGGCTGAGCTTAAAAAGCCCAGTGAACAGATATGTATAAACGAAGCAAAAGATAAGTAACAAAGAATATAATATAGTGCATTGGGGAAAAACATAAGGCATAAACGAATGAATATCAAAGTGTAATGGAAACCAGTAATCAAATCCGAGCCCAAATAAATCAAATCAAATATCTTAGTAACCATGGAGTAGCTAGCTCCCGAACATGTGAAAGACGTGGATTACACCCATGCATCAATCACCGAACATATCATAACATATCATATCATGTTAAATCCACTAAATACGAACCAAACCTAGGATGCATCCATACGCCCCCGGACAATCATATTAGCCATAACAAATATAGTGTGCACATATCATAACAAAATGGGATGGTGTGGAACATCACTCAACCACACTAGAGTCATGCCATTGGTGCATCAATGACATGGCCATGTTACCTTCATGGCTAGGAAACGAACTTGGCTCGGGTATCAAACTGAAAGGTTCAAAGGTCATATCATATCAAAGTCAAATGTCTAAGTCATCAAAGAGTCATAATCAAAGTCCAAATGTCAAAGGTTCATATCAAAGGTTCAAAGCAAAGGTTCATATCAAAGTTCAATGCAAAGGTTCATCATTAAGGTTCATAGCAAATGATCAAAGCAAAGGTTCATAATCAAGGGTTCACAAATCTGAGGGAACATAGCAAAGGCATAGAATCACATAAGAAAGACACAATAAAGAGGCTCAAATCAAAGGCATCATAATCAAAGCTAATATCAAACAGATGTGAACGAATCATGAGAAACCTTAAGAGATAAGGTCAGAATATATGTACCTTATTCAAATAGACAACTGATAAAAGCGGATCACACAGAACGGAAGGTCACTCCTTCTTCACCGAACCTATACAATTTAATAATCACGTATTATTTATAATTTCATTTTAAATCAGATTCCATAACTTAGGTTTCTTTCTATTTTTAGTAACTTTTCATATTTAGGAAGTTTCCCAAAATAGCAATTTAATACTTTAAGATTATAAATGACAATTAATAATATTTAAGGGTCAAATTGACAATTATAATGGCTTAGGGTTAATTATGTCAAATTAAAATGTTTTAGGATTATAAATGACAATTTAATAAACTTAAAGTTTAGTGTGATAAATATAATGGTATAGGTGTTAATATGACAATTTGCCATAGTTTAGAGTCAAAATGTAAGTCTAGCAAAGTCTAATGGTTTGATATGAAAATTATTATAGTTTAAGATTTAATATGCAACTTAAGTATAGTTTAGGGTTAAAAGTGTTTATATAGCAAGGTTCGGGGTATAACATGTAAATCTATCATTGTTTAGGGTTAGATTGTGTAAATTTAAATTTTGGCTTAGATAGCCCATGATGTAGGCATCATGTGGCCATTCACATGCAAATTTTTGTTTCAAATGTTCACGTACACTATTATTATTTTTTTATTTGATATAAGTGCTAGAGAAAAGTTCCGTGCCGAACTATATTTTTCTAAAGATCAAACCATTGGATCTCAACCACTCATTCTATTTCAATCTAGTGGTTTAGATTAATTGCCATTTTAATTTAATTATTTACTAAGGGTCATTTTAGTAATTAACTAATTATACTATCACACTCAATCCAGTGTCGGTTATACACACATTTCTTATTCACTTTTTTCACCGGTTACACATACACTAACCACCACCAAACCACCGTGTCAAACCCTAACCGCTATTCATGTCAAATTGATCAAAATCAACGCTATTCAATGGACATACAAGACGAAAATCACTATCTAAAGGTGATATGTTGCCCCAATCGTCTTCATTGCCGGTTTTTGATCAATAAAAGCTTCGAAATGTGGATTCTAGTATACATTTGATTTTTTATTCATATTATTCTGGTATATAATCAGTAGATGTTGCTTGTTTTGTTGCTTATATTCAAAATGTGGGAATTGGTTTACCGCCAAAACTATATTTGAATCAATGGATGATGATGTTAAGGTTTGTGATCAATACTGGCTACTTTGAGTCTGATGTGTGTGTTGGTTGTGTTCTGATTGATCTGTTTACTAAAGGTATTTGCGATTTGGAGTCTGCGGAGTAAGTGTTTGATCAAATGCCTGAGAGAAATTCGGTTACGTGGACTTTGATGATTACTAAATATGGGCAGTTGGGGTGTCATGAAGATGGGATGAATTGTTTTTGCATATGTCGTTGGGTTGGTTTATGCCTGATCGGTTTACTTTGAGTAGCGTTGTGTCTGCGTATGCTAAATTAGGATTTGTTTCGGTTGGTCAGCAATTGCATTCGTGGGTTGTGAAGATGGGGCTGTGTTTGGATGTGTATGTCGGGTGCAGTCTATTGGACATGTATTCAAAGTGTGATAGTAGAGAGCAAATTGAGGACGCTGGAAAAGTATTTGAACGGATGTGGGATCATAATGTGACGACTTGGACTGCGATGATTACTAGATATGTACAAAGTGGAGGTCATGATAGAACTGCCAGGGAGCTCTACTATAAGATGATCACACAAGGTGATGTCTTGCCAAATCATTTCACTTATTCAAGTATTTTAAATGCATGTGGAAGTATTTCGAATCTGGAAGCTGGTAGACAAATTTATAACCATGCAGTAAAATATGGTCTCGTGTCTATGAACTGTGTGGTAAATTCTCTTATTAGCTTGTATGCTCAATCCGTTAGCATGGAAGATGCCCAAAAAGCTTTTGAAATCCTACTTGAGAAGAACTTAATCTCTTACAATGCCATTGTGGATGGGTATGTTAAAAATACAAGTTCTTATGACGCCTTTAAGATGTTTAATAAAGTTGAGGAGACACATACTGGGTTGATTTGTTTACGTTTGCCAGCCTTTTAAGTGCAACAGCTAGTCTTGGAAAGGGTGAGGAAATGCATGCTCGGTTGGTGAAGGCAGGGTTGGATTCAAACCAAAGGGTTGGTTATTGATGGGTATGATAACAGAATTTGCTTGCCAACTTCACAAGTCATATACTCATATATGGCTTTTCTTTACAAGTTGATCTTACTCATGTACGCCTTCTTTATCCAATTGATCTCTTCACTTTGTATAGTTTTTAAACCATCTTTTGGACAGACTCTGGATCATTCTTGAGCTCGTTTCTTTGCTCTTAGAACAGACCCTGGAATATCTTTTGCATGTCATCATCATTCACCACCACAGGCACATACTATATTCTTTTGATTGTTTGTTCCATAGTTGAAAGGAAGTCATTTCATGATAAATAGAAAGTGGGCTACATTTTGACTTTTATTTTGCTGAGTTTCTTCAAAAGTATAATGTAGAAACTTTCTTTAATAGTTTCTTGGTAAGTAATGAACTTGTTTGAATTGACCTTGATATGGTTACTTGTTTGAAACAAGCTTGGGGCACGTGAGAAGCAAGTACACGAATCACATGTGATTTACACACGAATCACATGTGATTGCATACGATTTATCACATTAGATTATTTTAAAGCATTTTGATCTATTTTCTATGTTTGGTCTGCTATTGTTATAATGTTCATTAATTTTCATTTTTGTGTAGTAAAAGATGACGCTGAACTCAGTACATTTGTGAAAACATTTCCGCTTTTTAAGGCCAAAGCTACCGAGGTTGATAAAGGTACTTGTGTTCGTATACTCATGTTTGTAAACTCATTTAACTTGTTTGTCAGTCAAGCCAACTTTTTTACTACATGTACACACCACTTATCCGTTTAGAGTCTGAATGTAAATGTAACTTCCATGCCTTAACACAACAACACACGAAAAAAGAAGAAACTTACATGTGTAAATCACAAGTGATTCATAAACATTACACTGAATCACACGTGATTCATGTAAACATAAACTTAATCACATGTGATTTGGTTACAAAATAACACTGAATCAAACCGACGGAGTTTTTTGTTCATTTTTCCCTTTCATGGACACGCGTCACTCATGATTATTTGATCTTACAAAATCAAATATTTTATGCAGGTGTTGGAGTTTCTAAAGCGTCTCAACAAAATCGGACCAAACAAATATACAAGAAAATCAAAATGTGATAACGGCTAGGAAGGAACACGTTTAGGGATAGAGAGTTTGATAGACAGTTGTAGTAACGAACTATTTTCTACTTTTGTTTGTTTTTTTAAGGTCTTTTGTGTTATAATGCAAGTAGCAGTTGGATTACAGATTGACTTTTCAAATTTTGTTGGTATATGAAAAGTCACGCGTAGTTATTGACTTTTCAAATTTTGTTGGCATTGATATGTAAACATGTTTTTCATCCACTAATGTTCATCCAAGCAAAAAACTTTATATAATTTGCCCATTCTTACTTGAATTAACAAATTCTACAAAATTTCATTGAAGCGCTTTATGAAATCGGTTTCATCATTCATCTCCTTACAAACCTGCCAAATAATTAAAGTTAGTAGTTACTTTCTAATTATTTAGTTTATGGCCATATTTATGCAAAATCACATGTGATTCTAGGCGAAATCACATGAGATTTTTGGCGAAATCACATGTTATTTAAGGTGAAATCACATGTGATTTTAGTTGAAATCACAATTCTTATAGAAGAAAGGAACAAGGTTGAATATAGATGGAACAAGGTTGGAGAAACTACGAGGCGGAGCACGAGAGCAGCTCATTGATGAAGATGGTCAAATACCATTTCTTATAGAAGAAAGGAGAAGACCCAGGCATCTGGAAGAAGGTGTTAGATCCCCAGAGCTAACGTGAACCATTCTTGGCTTGCTTGATCATCAAAGATTCATGATCAAGTTGGGTCTTTTTCCCTTTCCTCTTTTGAGATCTCGATAGAACGTATCAGTTCATATAGATCGCTATAATTTTGGAAATTCGGTCTAAGAAAAATTGTATTCGAGGACTCATTTTTTTAAGGTCACATATTCAATGAAGATCAATCATAAATCTAGGCAGCATTTGTGAAATATGTTGGTAAAGCGTTTTGTCCCTAAGTCGTATGGCTGCAATATAGTAATTCAGATGCAAACAATCAATACAAGACATCAGTAATTATAATCAAGCGGATATTTTCATAAGCAACATAAGCAAATACGGTGCAAATTGTACACATGACTATTTCATACAAAACTTAACTTCAAAATTCAATTTCAAGTATCTAAAATGTGCAAGAACAGCAAAAACAAGTATTCAGAGTCTGTTCAGTTTACAATATCAGGCAGGAACACTGGGACGGAAAGCCTAATGAAACACCTGCATACTCTGTAGGACCACACTTTTATTCTTGAAATTGATATATTCCTTTAAGAATGCCTCGTGGCGAGAAGATCCATATTTATGTAAAATCACATGTTATTCTAGTCGAAATCACATGTGATTTAGGCGAAATTACATGTGATTCTAGTCGAAATCACATGTGATTTAGGCGAAATCACATGTGATTTTTCACAAAATCACATGTGATTTTAGGTAGAATAAATGTTAATGACAAACAATACATTTGCCGATACCTTTTGGGTGTTATGCCACATGAAAAGACTTGGTTAAACTTTATATAGGTGTGCTCATAAGACACGAATCACATGTGATTTTGAGATGAATCACATGTGATTTTGACATCAATCACATGTGATTTTGAATTGAATAACAATTCCCAAAATAACACAAAAATAAAAATCAATCTAATTGAATAATCGAAAACTAAAATTATAAAAGAACAAACCTACACAACGACTGAAAATAACAAGTGGAATACAAGCATGTGGAGTCGACCACTCACATTTTCAACCAAGCTGACAACTAATGGGATATGAAAATAAGATAAACCTTAACACTCCACCTTTCTTTCCACAACCTATGGAGTCCCCCACTCATTACATCATTCATAATATCATAGTTTGATGCTACCTTGGTGAAAACATTACCAACCAGTTGGCTTTTTTCATTCAGGTATTAAAAAGTGGCTATTAAAGATTAAAAGCTAATTAAATGACGTCGTTTGGAGAAATGATAAGTTGATGATGATGATGATGAAATGTAAAAAGAGAATCAGAAGAACAAATGTGGATCGAATTATATTATTATTTGAGAGAAGAAAATAATCGTTAGTTGTGGATCGACGACGGTTTTTTTGATTTTCCGGTGATTTACAGTGATAGAATGGATTTCCGGCGGTTTATTGTTATTTTCCGGCGGTTATTTTTTTGTGGTGACGGGATGTGTGTGTTTTTTATGAGAGATAAAGTGTGATAATAAATGAGGGGTAGGGAGATTTTTTTTGGGTTTATATATGATTGGGGCTTTTGATCTTAGCCATTGGATTGAAATAAAATCAAGGGCCAGGATGTGCTCCCTTGTTCTTTAAAGAAATACTGTTCTTTCAGGATCTCAACTCATAAGTGCTATGAATTCATGCATCTATCTTCTTTCTCTATTTCGTTCGACATGGTGATACCGAGACCCGACATCGAACTCGAAACTCCCAAACATGTATGGATCACATTCATTTAAAACGACCACTACTACAATAAGTCCTTTCGAGACCTGTTGTAGAATCCATCGAGACCTGTTTTACATGAGGTCTCTAAGAGGGGTTTAAAAACAAGTCTTGTTTATCACAATCGAGACCGGTTTCTATCTATATACCCGGTCCAAATTACATTATTGACACCTGTTTATTAGTATTGTACGGGTCTTGTTTTACATAAACAGACCTGTTTCTATAAAAAAACCTGTCTCTTACCTTTTTAAAGAAAAAAAGAAATGTTTTTAATTATCCCAGTTTCCAGCACAAAACAAACCCAAATTTCAAATTCTGGATTCCCTTTCCACATTCCAGTATCAAGCAATACATAAACAACTTTTAATCCATAAATTACCAAATACATCATACATTCCAAGTTTAACTAATAAACCATAAACGTCAATACATACATTCCAGAATTTAACTTAGATGATAACGAGTTCTAGCACTAAACGTATGTACGTTCCAAAATGCATTTTACAAAAAAGTAGTTCGTACATATCATCTTAACTTAAATACTAGAACGTACAAATGCCTAAAACAAAAGACAACGGCATAACTAACTACCTATCAGTAATGTTAATCAAATTGGACATAACTGATGCCAGTTTTTGATGGTGTCTTCAATCTGATTCATGGAGAACGGACGATTGTCATGCCAAGGGATCTACATGTAAAAATTAAGAGTTGTAACACAAAACAAAATTAAGCATACTTGTTACATCCTTTAAGTATGGAAATTTCGTTTGCATATTCTACAATCAACATTCAGGGTAGTACTTACACTATTAGGAAAATGATCTTGATGAACGGTTACAAATTCATGCATCCATTTGAGTATATAATATCCGCATTCCCATCTTTCAGCTTGTTGATTACACTACATTTTAATAAACCAAGTAGTGTACATGTTAAAAGTTGTATAACACAACAATTTTTTTGAATGTATCTAATGATAGTACGACAGTTTACCTCGACAACTTTGTAATTTGCAACGAATTTATTCAAACAGCTTGTAAGCCAATAACTTCGTTCGGTCCTTTTCTTATCCTTTGGCTGATATGAATCCAAGATGTAGCACATGCGTTGTTTAAGGCATACAACAAACAACACCCAATGGTTCCCCCTGATAAAATTAAAACAAAATTATTGACCAAAAACAATATGCACATAAGCAATTAAACAATTTAGATAATAGCGTATCATACTTTTCTATAAATGGCGAAAGGAAAATGTCGTAGGTAGAATTGAATGCTCTGGTCAAGTAATCTTTAACACCTGAAGTATTGTTAAGGCATTCACTTCCTTGAATAAAATATGGGTTTAATAGACCACAACGGCTAGAACTTGACTGCATCAACTTGTATAACCCCCTAAAAACAAAACAAGAGTATATAATATAAACCTGAAACTTTACCAGCGGATAACTAGTCTAAATAAACAATCTCAAACGACACCTAGTCTATAAAAAATCCCATACGGGCCTAAATCTATAGACAATCCCAAACAGCCATCACTATATAAACAATCCCATACGGGCCTAAATCTATAAGCAATTTACATTGTACCTCTTTATCAAGACCTTACACATGAATACCAATGGTATATACAAAAATCCACCAGCTATCTAAGTTTAATATTAGTTTCCAGCAAAGATCAAAAGTCTTGTCAGTCTATTCATAGTAGAATTTCAGCAAGTACACTAGACGAACCACGACCACCATTTCCTAAAGACCTCTGGTAAATGGCATGTTACTCGAACAAAAATTACAAATATAGAATGGGCCTCCAGACACAGTAATGGAAACTATGGCAGAAGTGAACACATTCAAAAAACTAGGCAAATGCTCCCAATTTATTTGTGCCAAAACTGATATGTATGTGAAAACTAAGAAAATTGCATACCTATCACTTTTATGTGTAATCTGTAATTATGTATACACCAGCACTCTTTCATGCCATATTTCTAGTGTAATCCCCCATGCTATCGGAGTCTTATCTTTAGTGTATGGTGAAAACAGATAGCACTTTGCGGACTCCTAATAAACTTGAAACAATACGGACTTTTTAGTGTGGGATTCAAATAACAAGAAGACAACAACAGTATGTCACAAACCAGAAGTTAAAAAGAATAGTTAAAACTAAAAAATATTCATGAATTACTATCTTTATGAAAAAAATATTTATACATAAAGCATTTATGTATTCAGTAACCAAATTATAATTAAAACAAAAAAAAACCTTAAGTATTAAAGGAATTATATACTAAAAATCACATTACCGTTATCTCATCCAGCCGGTTGCTAAAGCCTGTCGATGACTCGTGATTAGCTGCTGTTGTGGACCCACAACTGCTTTGCCTGGACTCAAGCTGGGACTTGAGCTCAGCAATTTGCTTCTCATTCTCAGCAATCTTCTTGTCATATTTGGCTTCAATTTCAACTTCAAACTTCTTTACTATTTCAATTACTTCTGCCTTTTGCGCCTGTAATGATTCATCTATTTCACGTTTCCTTTTCTTCTTTTGAACATACCCCTCTATTCCTTTTCTAAAACCAACATTCCCAACTCCCCTTGTACGACCCCCATGCTCATGTCCAAACTCCTCTATTAGTGGGTCCATTGAATTTCGTTTATCTGACTCTACCTGTTCATTAATGATATATTTAGGGCAATTGGTTCATTGAACAGTTATCAATGACAACAAAAAAGGTATATATGTAAGTATTACCAGTCGTTTGATAATATCATCCATATCAGGTGAAAATGCCATATTCCCTTATGAGTCGGGCTTCGACAATCGAGCCATTATCCATTCTTGAGTACGAAGATCCTCCATATTTTGGATTTCATTCTTGAGTGCTTCATTCATTTCGATTTTATCCCAGTTAACCTTCTTTCTCCCACGATACCCTAATCGGCCTAAGTGTGGATGATTCTTCTGAAGGTTGGCGAATAACCTCCCTAGTACACGCATTTCCTTCACATACAAGTAACAAATAAATTAGACACATTCTTACAATATTATGTCATGCTCCTTATAATACATAATAAACTAAAACAAACCTTTTTTTTTTTGTGTATCTTCCTGCTTACAGAATGCTTCCCATATCGTCTTATTTATCATAGTGTAACCATAATCAGGAAGATATAGCTCTTCATCCATAAAATCACTTTTAAGTTGGGTTTTAAATCTCTTCCACGCTAAGTTGCATTGCTTGATTGTTGTTTTTCTAGCATCATTGTTTTTAAGATCTAAAAAGTCCTGTTTGATGTAAGAACATAACATATTAATTATATGTTAATATATCTATATATAAATATAAGTTACTGATGTAGATAAGCAAAAGTCTTAGAAAAGGTTATACCTTCACATTCAACCATAATGCTTCTTTCTGTTCCTTCGGTACATGACGCCAAGTCTCGTGGACTATAGAAATCCTAAGCCTCGTAATATTTCCAATATGATTTGCAAACCAACATTGGTGGTCATTTATGGCTTCA
Source organism: Artemisia tridentata subsp. tridentata (assembly GCA_021014915.2). Classification (NCBI taxonomy): domain Eukaryota; kingdom Viridiplantae; phylum Streptophyta; class Magnoliopsida; order Asterales; family Asteraceae; genus Artemisia; species Artemisia tridentata. The sequence continues at coordinate 184,109,264 of CP139504.1, read as the reverse complement.
CCATGGATGTTGAATACAACATCAAATGGTTCCACAGGTTTAGTCTTCATTTTGTTAGGTCCTCTCTTTTTCCGTTGTGGTACAAGGGGTTCATCTTGTTCCATGGGTTCTTCTTGTTCTATCGGTGGATCTTGTTCCTAAAAAGACAAGTACCATGAAATTACAAACATGTATAAAGAACTAATGAGATAAAGAACTAATTCAATATCATTGATTGTTTTGATGATAGTATATATGTGTCGCGTAGACATACATGTATATGAGGTCAGAGGGTGCTAAACACCCTGATGCCCATATTGATCATTTGCAACACTTTTTCTTACCCAATAAGGACAACGATGAAAATCAAAATTGTGAACAAAATAAAGATGTCATATAAAGGGATTCACAATATACCTCAGAGATATTATTCAAAGCAATGACCAACTCGAAAATACATTAAGCATGAAAAAACAAAAATATGAAAAAACTTGCAAGCGTTGTTGCAACTTTGTAACACTATAAAAAGTTAAAAACAATGGATCAAATGACATTTAAGTCGCTCGATAGTCGACTTTATGACTACGTGGTTAAATTTTTAACATGTTCTTCCACTGATATATCTATAACACCAATATTAATAGCATTTGTTAAGAGAACTATTGATATGCAAATCCTTAACATAAGTTACAATAAGCAATCTTTAAACATAATTACCCAAACAACTCCTAATATAGCATATTATAGACTTTAAACATAAAATAAACACCCAAACAACCCCTTAATCTGCTTATAATTATAATATACATGAAATGAACACCAAAACAGCCCTTAAATAATTATAAGCCCTAAAAAATAATCCCAGCAACCCCTAATTAGCTTTTATATAAAATCCTAAACAACACCTTTAACTCATCCTACACATACATCTACATAGAAACATATATAAACATATGTCATCAAACTATTATAGCGTACACATACATAATTAGCACAACTTGACATAAACCCAAACAAAAAAATGAATAATCCGAAACTTACCATTTGTGTGTGAGGTTTTAGTTGGAGAATCTGTTAATTAGGTATAGTGATATGGTGGGTATGGTAGTGGTTAGGGTTTTGAGGGTGAAAATGGAGGTCGGCTATGTGGTTAGAGTTTTTAATTAGGGGATTTGTGTGTTTGGGATTGAGAAAATGGAAGGGATAATGGGTATAGTTGTGTTGTGAGTTTGGGATTGGTGCCCAATTTTTTTTTCCCGCTTTTGAAGTCTCCAAAATTTTTGTGTTTCTCGCTAGGTGTCCAGCTAAAACACTTTTTTTTTTTTTTAGTTTATTAAAATTTTAATATGTTTAAGATTATTGCATACTTGAATATGCAATAAAAAGAATGGCATGTCAATTAGTTAACTATATAAGGAGCTAATCAGTAAAAAGAGTTTTATGAATGTCAAATCAACAATTGTTTTTCTTACCTTCATGATTCAAGAGATTCATCCACGAGCATTCCTTCATCATGGTCGGATCTTATGTAGTTAGTCTTATCAAGAACAATGGAGTCTAAAGGTGCAATACCGGTAGAAAATGGAGGTAACTCGTCATATTGATCATATTCATCCTCGTCAACAACATCATCAATACCAAGTATGCGACGTTTACCAAATTGGACAACATGCCATCTAGAATCTTTTGGGTCCTCGACATAAAATACTTGAGTGGCAAGTTTTGCTAGAATGAATGGTTCAGATACATAGCCATTTATGGAAAGATTGACAGTTGTGAAACCATCTCTGTCAATAAGAAGACCTCTGGTGTTATCGACCCACTTACACTTGAACAATGGTATAACAAATGAATTGTAATCCAATTCCCATATTTCTTCAATGACTCCATAATAAGAATCTTTGGTGGCACGCTCTGTCGTTGAGGCTATTACTGTTACTCCACTGTTTTGCATTGTACTCTTTTCATCTTGTTGTCTAGTGTAAAATGTATACCCGTTAATGTCGTAACCTTCATATTTGACAACACGTATCGGGCCGAATCCCAATTCCTCCACTGGTTTATCGACATTTGGTAGTGTATTCCTCACTTTTTCTTTTAGCCAATGTGAAAACGTTTCATTGTGCTTCTTAGCCAGCCAAATCTTGTCCCTCTGACTGTTTTCATTTTTTAAAAATGATTGGTGCTCGTATATGTAGGGAGCAATAGATGTCATATGTTGTAGGACTGTAAAATGTGCCTCGTGTAAATCATTTGGCTGCATCGACTCTTCTTTACGCCCAAGTGTGCCTACCCCTCCAAGTCTACCCTTTGTGCCGACTTTGTAGAATGCCAATATTTCTAACATCTTTTAAATAGTTTGTGCCACATTCAATCACCTCCTCAGCAGCATATCCTTTAACAATACTACCCTCTGGTCGACTTCGGTTCCTAACATACCCTTTTAAGAAACCCATATATCTCTCAAATGGATACATGTATCGTAGGAAGACAGGACCACAAGCCTTTATTTCTCCTACAATATGAGATACCAAGTAAACCATGACATCAAAGAATGAAGGTGGAAAGTGCATCTCGAGTTGACAAAGTGTTAATATAACATCATGTTGCCATTTATCTAACACCTCAGGATCGATCACCTTCGAGTAAATCATGTTAAAAAACAAACAAAGCTTTGTAATGGTATGTCGGATGTGGTTTGGCATTATTCCACGAATTGAAATAGGAATCATTTGTGTCATCAACACATGACAATCATGTGATTTCATACCAGATAACTTCAAGTCTTTCATCGAAACCAACTTCTTTATGTTAGCAGAATAGCCAGATGGAACCTTAATACCATGCAAGCACTTACAGAACTTAGTTTTCTCGATCTTAGACATGGTATAACACACTGGCGGAAGATACGTACCACGATTTCCAGGAATCACTTGAGCAGCAAGCTCTGATCGAATTCCCATATCTTTCATGTTATTTCGAACATTAACACCATCTTTTGTTTTCCCCAAAATGTTTAACAAGAGGCCTACTAAACTTTCACAAACATTTTTCTCGATATGCATAACATCAAGACAATGTCGAACTTGCAAATGCTCCCAGTACTCTAACTCCCAAAAAATAGATTTCTTTTTCCAAATACCTTTAGGAGGACCAGTGTTGTCTTTTCCTTTTCCTAAAACAATGTTCAAGTCTCTAACTCGAGAAAATGTAGCTTCTCCATCCAACGGTGGTCGCAACACTCTAGGCTCCAATTTACCATCAAACAACTCTTGCTTTCTACGATACGGGTGATACCTTGAAAGCGATCTGCGGTGTCCCATATGTATCATTTTCTTACAATCTCGTAACCAAACATAGTGGGTACAATCTTCACAAACAGGACATGCCATTTTCCCTTTTGTACTATATCCTGATAAATTGCCGTACGCTGGAAAATCACTAATGGTGCAAAAAATCATGGCTCGTAGTTGGAAATACTCTTTCGAATATGCATCATACACTTTTACTCCATCATCCCAAAGCGTTATCAAGTCATCTATTAAAGGTTTCAAATACACATCAATGTCGTTCCCGGGTTGTTTTGGGCCTTGAATTAACAATGACATCTTGATGTATTTTCGTTTCATACATAACCAAGGTGGAAGATTGTAATTCCATAAAAGAACTGGCCAAGTGCTGTGACTACTACTCATGTTTCCGAATGGATTCATTCCGTCTGAACTAAGCCCTAACCGTACATTTCTAATATCCCCTCCAAAATTTTCAAATGTGTTATCGATATTTCTCCATTGAAGAGAATCAGCTACATGTCTCATTTTTCCATCTTTTTTACGCTCCTCGGCATGCCAACGTAACAATTTCGCCTCTTTCGCATCTGCATATAATCGCTCGAGTCTTGGTATAATGGGAAAATTCCACAACAATTTAGCAGGAGGGCCATTCTTTGTCACATCACCGTTAGGTCCTTTTTGTTTTATTTGCACATACCTTGACGTTTTACATACCTTACACACATGTAGATCCTTGTCATTGCCTCTATACAACATACAATCATTTGGACATGCATCTATTCTTTCAATTTCCAAATCCATGGGGCACATTAGTTTTTTAGCTTGGTATGTTGAAACCGGCAATTCATTGTCTTCGGGGAGCATTTCTTGATGCAAAAACTGTAATAGCTTTGTGAAACTTATATCGCTCCAACCAGATGATGCTTTTAACTTGTACAATTTTATCACCGCAGAAAGCATGGTAAGTTTCGTACAACCGACAAACAATGCTTTTTCAGCGGCGACAAATAATTTTTCAAATTTAGCGTGCTCCTTTTGTGCAACATCACCATCCAAATCATGTAACATGTCGGTCAAATTATGACGATCATTATTAATTGGCTAATCATTGTTATTACATTCAGAAACTGACGTGTTACTAGCAACTCTTTTTTCACCATGAAAACCCCATAAAGTGTACCCTCTCGTAAACCCATCTCTTATTAGATGGTTTTTAACATCATTAGCGCTCTCATTGTTATTAGATGGTCGAGTCATATATACCCGCTCATCGTCAGCAGCTTTCATGAACTCAGACAACTTTTCCATGTATTCAGGGGTAGCTCGCTTTATATTGTACATCCATGTATAATGATCCATCTGTAACACAATTAGAATATATATATAATAAGATGTATGCATCTAATGATTACGTACGCTTTTGTTTTCGTTTGGTCAATCCTAACCCACTTTTATAACACATTGTCTCATATGTGGATGCTTATTATTAGATTGAGTATTATTTAAAAAAAAAATCGACAGCATTTCCCCTTAACTCCCCAAGTATACGTATAAGTGCATACTCGTAGGAGTATGGGAAAAATGCTATCAATTTTTTTCTAAAATAATACTCAATCCAATAATAAGCATTCACATCCTAAATGAAACAATATGTTATAAAAGTAGTCCCAAATGGGGACAATCCAAGATTAACCTCTAATAGGTTAATATCGGACGGGTGTTAAACTATATATTCATCTATGTTTTTTTTACTTAGTTGTACTACATGGATGTTAAAAGAATATATATGCTTGATTAAAGATAATTGGAAATAATACCTTACTTCAACGAATCGTAAGTCAAGCTATCCTAAAAATATTTTGTTCGGCATACATGATTTCTGCAAATGACCCTACACATATGAAAGAAGATTCAAAGAAATGAACAAGCTTCAAAACTCTAAGAAAGTAAAATAGTAATCTATATTAGTAAATTAAAACTTGATAATAAGATGTATTTAATACCTTTGATAATGAATAAGATGTATTTAATGTCTTTGATGATAAATGAGATGCATTTAATACATATGAAATTTGTGTTTGGAAGTTAGAAAGAAGTTGAGAAGGTAAGTAGTGAGTTTAAGATAGTATTGAATGTGTATTTGGGTATAAAGTTCGTAAACCAGGTCTGCCATTCCAACGGCAGTATTTTAAACATGTATCGAGACAGGTTTTTTATAAAACAACCGGTCTCCATTAAATACATAATCCAGACGTGTTTTTAAACAACAAACCGGTCTCATTTAACTTTTTCTAGACCGGTTTTCATAAGCCTAACCGGTCTAGTTTTGTTTCCTCAATCAAGACCGGTTTTCTTGGTAAGAACCGGTCCAGATTTTTTTTGGAGGGGTAGATTTCGGGTTTTGAGACCCGTTTCTTAAGTATCCGGTCTCCATGTGGGGGTCTTGATGCTTCTTTTTGTAGTAGTGGACAACGGTTGACTCATACCGCGACACATTTGGCGAGACCAAATAAACACGACTCGGGACATAACATTTACCTATAGGCGTAAACATTTAATGTGACCAAAAGGCGAGGCACAAACCGCATACACAAGCAGGTTCGAATGATATAAGTGTAGCTCTTTTAAGTTGTTACCTGTTGTAAAACATGACTCGACCCACACAAAAAGAACATGGTTTGTATATATGATGATGTGTTATATATGTTTTAAAATCTTGCATACTAGACAAACAGTTGCCAACGAGACATACTCACAAGACAACATGATCACATCCCCACAACGCATGCGATTACACGTGAATTTACAGCCAAAACACAATCAAATCTCCCGCATAAAATCATAACATTTACGTTAACAACACAACCTAAAGTTTCAATTTTAATGTTTCATTTAATACGTCATTAAGGATGAGTTTAGGGCTTATTTATCCAGTGTTATCAGTCGACATAGGGCTGGTAAAAATGACACCAAACCAGTCCATACACACGACACAAAAACAGTTTACATAGGTGCATAGTTTTTATGGTTTCATATACTGATATTGATGGCAAGGTTAGGGCTGGAAACAGGTCGACAAAAGAAACAAAACCACGGGTCGACTACAACATATCAGGTTATTTTTAATATAAATACGATTAGGTTTTATGTTTTAAAGATTCAGATCGTATTCATATATTTTGTGTCGAGCAGAACAAGAAAAACAAAAAGGCGATGATGGTACCTTTTGCTGTTATATGAACAAAGAGATGGAAAGCAAGAACATGAACAGGAACCACTACGAGTCAATATCATACCCACCAATCAATACCACCGTGAGAACTCTTTAACCCACAATCAAGGTTAGGGCTGTAAGGGGAGCCCATGATCATGCACCCCTCGACCTTGGTCTTGAAAGAGAGAAAAAAAAATAGCAGCAGAACATGTGGGTTTATTTTGTGCTAGTCGTATATTAGAAAGGAAATTAAAGGAACGCATTATAAAAGGTGTAAGGGGAGCGTGTCTTTAAATTGGTAAGTTAGTAATGTGTATTTAATTGAGTTAAATGGGTCGGTTGTGAAAGGTATATTAGGGCCGAAAATTATGGGATTCATATCCCATAGAATCATGCAAGTCATATGGTGCAAATCTCCAAAACGTGTTCGAGGCTAGGAGAGTTTTGAGGTAACTTTTATTTTTGTGACACCTTATTATTTAGTCATGTATCATAGGTTAGTTTAATTCAATGTATTTATATTACATGCCATATAATTTAGGTCTATTTTTAATTATATTCATAACTTAGGAAAAATTCAAATTTTATCGGAATTTAGGAAAACGGATTTTTGGGTTTTACAACGATTCCCCTCTAAAAGAAAATTTTCGTCTGCGAAATTTGAAGGGAAAACAAAATGGAAATACAACGGACTGTGAATGACTTGTTTCTCATGACTCTATCTGTTCGGTCAAATAGCTTCAGTTTCCGCAGAAAAGGCATATCGTTCAGGATCCAAATCAAAAGAATATACCAAACGTAATAGATGATAATCGTATCCCCTCAGAAGAGATACAAGGAAGATGTAGGATTGACGGATATATCGTCCGTGGAATTTGATTAGACAAACCAGATGAGAACGTACCGAGTCGCAGAAATATGAGGGTGATAAATATGCTTAACTCTTCAGATTTTCAAATAGTCTCGTCTTCAATATAACCTTTCAAACGTATTCTCATAAACTGACATGTCTTGTTTTCTCAGAATCCAAAATCTCATATCTTAATTCATAGCAGATCATCATGAACAGATTCATCGAATGTGAGACGTATACATAGCAAAACATAGGTGTACTCCTTCATAGTACAGATCGAATCCATACAGACAGAAAACAGATTGTTTGATAACATCAACCGACAGAAAGCTTTAGAACAGAAGCTAAGATTCTTATCGGAAGTACAGAGGTCAGCAAACGCGTGTCGAGTATCCAAACGTATCAAATCGTATAATGGTGAAGGCAGATACCAGAAATTCTAAGGCTTCTAAGGCACTCCTCGAAATATCCTATGATCACAATAAGTGCACGTTATATGATGTAAGTATTATCATGTTGGCCAGATGTCATAGTACTAGCATCATATAAATATGCTCTCATGATGACCATACTTTATCTCAAGTCGTGAAAATTCTCCTTTGTCATTTTGACTATGAAAGTCTGAACATCTTGACCAAAGAGTGTTACGAAGGCACGTTTGTATCCTCCCAGGTATCCAGGTTGTTCAAACAGAACCTTGAGATGTGAATGAAGTAATCGAAAACATTCAATGCAACTTTCCTTTTCATTAGTCAACATTAGTGGCTGATGAAACTCTTTCTCTTGAGAATTCGAGCACGACGATTCCATATTAGCATTATCAGAATCACACACGTTTATTTATTGTACAGTATTGGAAGTCTTATGTTTATCATTCATGTCGTACAATTTGAGTACCTCAGACATGAAGGAATCTGAATTAGTAGACATTGTGTAAACGTGCACGGGATTTTACAAATCTATGATTTAAACCGAGAAATCGTTTCTTTCGCGGAGTTTTACAAAACCAAGAAGAAACCGTGAGATAATGATAAATTGGATGTGTTATGTTAATTGTTAGATCGGTACAATGATTAGTGATTGTATGTTAAAAGAAATGATTGTTTCTTGGATTAGGTGAACCACTGTTAAGTAAAGTTACGTTATGATTAGGTTTGGTTGAATTGTGTTTGTGTAATGGTTTGAGTACAAAGTAGTGAATGCACTTGAGCAAATCTCAATGAGGAATCAGGAGCAAATCGCAGTGAAGAAACTAGTCAAATCACAATATCAAAAATTCAAAGTTCAAATCGCAGCAGTGAAACCTCAAATTGCAGCTCTCAAATCGCAAAAACCAAATCTCAAGTGCCCAAATCGCAGCCGTCAAATCGTAATAGCTAGATGACAAATCGCAACAGACAAAAGTTTCACTATCAAATCGTGGAAGACAAAAATTTCACTATCAAATCGCAGGACTCAAATCTTAGTGAAGAAACTTATGTCGAGAATCAAATCGCAAGATAGAACAACGAGCTTTTTCACCTAAAAACACCTAAAAATCACCCTTTTGAACATTTTTGCTTGGTTTCTTTTGCACAACTTGATCCTAGAAGGTTATAACAACTATAAAACCACTAACTTTAACACCATAAATGTGAGAATCAAAGGAAGCCAAGAATAAGCCCATAAACCTTCATAAACCAAACTTTTGATCTAAACTAACCAAGAAAATGCACACACAATCTAGCTAATCAAACCTGGCTCTGATACCAATTGTAAGATATTGAATATCATAATACAAGGTAAGATTAATACTTGTGCTGAATCTAAAGAATGTAGAGAAAGAGAGTGAGATGTTCTAGTGAGAGAAAGTTTAATGTATTAGATTCAAGTGAAATGAACATCCAACCCTTTCCCTTGGTTGGGAAAGGGTACTTATAGGTACATATACTACGCCTCGCATGGGCTGTGGAGTGAGCTGACAATGGGTAAAGACCCGAATCACTTACACAAATATTACTATGACTAAACTAGTATTACTATAACTAAGCTAATACTAATAAGCCTACGAGCTAACTTAATGCTAATGGATACTCGGGGTGACAGAGTCTTTCATATGAATATTTATATTCCTAACAATGTAGTACTAAGCATTGCGTAGAGTACAATATAATAACATGGTTAGAGTCCATGTAGTACTAAACATGCGAAAAGTGCATAAGATACAGTACTTAGTCCAGCAGGTAATAGTTTTATAAACAAAAGCGTTGTTTCAATGATCCATAAAAGTAAGCAATGTTTTTCACCCCAAGTAGTTTAAAACAAGTATTAAAAGTAATAGTGGGGCTATGACTCACCTTGAGTATACTGGTAAGGTGAAATATGTAACTAAGCAATTTATGGGAACGACTTCAACACACTACCTAAATTAATAATTAACGTATGAGTTTTTATAGTTTTGGCTCAGATATGCACAATGAGTGTGAAAACAAGTAACGGATGATGCTTTGACTCTTGATGTGTGAGTTTGATATGCTTAAAATGCTTAAAGTTCAAAAATAATATTATATATAATATTATCTTGTTTTTATGTCTTTGATTCCACAATTATCGTTTCTTCGAGTGTCGTTGAATAACACGTTAAGTTATTCGTTAAAAGTTCGCTAAATAAATATAAACGTAACGAATATAAATATACTGAAACGAATAATAAAATGCACATGTTTAACTGAAAGCGTGTAAAACATGAAATGAAATAAATATGATTAAATGTTACTGTTCAGTCCTTTTACTTTCCCAGATTGTACACTTTATACCCTAACGGTGTAGGTTTTGCACCGTTAGTCCTCCGTTAGTCATATATTACATATTTAGTCCAATAAAGGTCACATATTACATTTCTACCCGTCGGTTTACTGTTTATAACAATTTCCAGCCTTATTTTACAGAAATGACCATTTAGAACCTAAGTTTGCAAAGTTGGCAATTTTAGTCCCTAAGGTTGAAACATTTTGCAATTTTAGTCCACAAATCTCAAAAAGAGTTGGATTTGATTTCCGAAAGTTTTAATAAGCTTATATAGCTTATTTAAGTCAAAATGATCAGCTTATTTTCAAAAGAGCTTACTTTTCTGGTTAATGGGCTTTTAACGAGACTTACAATCACTATAGAGGGTTTGCTAGTCATTTACAAAGGTCAAGAACTCGGATATGGTGCACTTTGCTTGATATACGATAACCTAGGGGTTCGAAAGGATTCGAAATGGCTCGAATGAATTTGAGAACTTGCTTCTGGCCTTTATAGTGTTTCGGTTATGGGTGAATGGAGCTAGAGAGGATTCATTGTGTGTGTTTTAGAGGAAATGAGCCATGTATGTATGTGTCGATGTGTATATATATATATATGTATATATATATATATGTATATATATATATATATATATATATATATATATATAAGGTTATATCTTTTAATATGCCAAGTGGCGTGGATTTTATTCTCTTGTGGCAGAGATTAGATATTCTTAGAGATAAGATATGATCTTAGTCGAGTAGTAATGCCTTAGTAGGGGGAAATCTAAGGCTTGGTTCGGTTAGGACCAAGATTGGTGTTCAAATGTCCCATTCGATATACTTAAAGGGTCCAAAATCGTTTCTAATGTGACCATGGACTCAAAGATGGTTAAAAATGTTCCCTTGAACTGTTATTTGACTAATCACAATGTAAGATATAGGTAAGAACTATGTTTGGTCGCATTTGGTTAAGTTTGGTAAATATTGGTTGCGTTTGAGTATGTCTCAAAGGCAATTTACTTTGCCCTTCGTTTTGTGCTCAAACGTTCGAATCATGGGATGAGAGTTATTGATCTTGATTGTTCGTAGTGTGAAAAATCAAGATATGTAAAAATCTTCCCACGTTATGTGTCAAATTTGCAAGATAATTAAGTCAAGTGTGTGTGCTTCAACCGCATGAAATATAACAAAACTAATTTAGGTTTGGGCTTAATGAATAGTAGCAGGCTTAATTGTGGCCCAAATTGTGAATTTAAGGATCCGTTTGGTTGTTCGTTGTTAATATGGATTTTTGGGGTTCGTATGTGAGCTCATTGCATGGTTTTGTGATCATGTACAAATGTTTAAGTTATCGTAGAGTGATAATGTGATTTAATGAGATAATCCCTCATTAACAAGAGTTAGAAAATAATAAATGCGCATTTTCTGATAATTAATCATTATTATAAAAATGGAAAATTTCCATTTGTTACAGTCTCCCAACCTTATCTGAATGTCGGGACCCAAGTTATCAGATGGAGATACAAAAAGATGGGGATATTTGGTCTTGAATTCATCCTCTCATTCCCAGGTGAATTCAGGGCCTCTTCGTGAATCCCAGCGAACCTTGACAATTGGTATTCGACTATGTTTTAGTTTCTTGACCTCTCGGTCCATGATTTCAACGGTTTTTTTGATAAAGTGTAGTCGATTGTCAATTTCGAATTCTTCCAGAGGAATAGTAAGAGTTTCCTCAGACAAGCATTTCTTTATATTGCATACATGAAAGACATCATGTACATTGTTGAGTTCTTGCGGTAGCTGAATTCTGTATGCTACCGGTCCAATTCTTTCGAGGATTTCAAAAGGTCCAATGTAACGAGGATTTAGTTTTCCACGTTTGCCAAAACGTATCACGCCTTTCCATGGCGAAACCTTTAACTTGACTCTGTCCCCTACTTGAAACTCAAGAGGTTTGCGTCTCTTGTCTGCATAACTCCTTCGTCGGTCTTTTGCAGCTTGCATTTGATTACGAATATGCACAATCTTTTTGATTGTTTCATGAATGAGTTCGGGACCTGTGAGTTGACTGTCTCCTACTTCTGTCCAACAAATGGGTGATCGGCACTTTCTTCCATAAAGCGCCTCGAATGGTGTAGCTTTTATACTTTTGTGATAGCTTTTGTTGTACGAGAATTCGAATTGGGGAAAATGTCCGCCCCATCTCTTGCTTAAATCTATTACACAGGCTCGGAGCATATCCTCCAAGGTTTGAATGGTTCTTTCGCTTTGGCCGTCAGTTTGGGGATGGTAGGTTGTACTCATGTCGAGTTTAGTACCCAAAGCTTTCTGGAGTGACTGCCAAAAGTTTGAAGTGAAACGACTGGCACAATCAGAGATGATCAAAATTGGTACTCCATGTCTGGAGACTACCTCTTTCAGGTATACACGAGCGAATTGATCCATGCTGTCAGTTTTTTTGATGGGAAGAAAATGTGCTGATTTGGTGAGTCTGTCAACAATCACCCAAATCGTGTCATATCCACTGGATGTTCATGGTAGTTTGGTTATGAATTCCATAGTGATGCGTTCCCATTTCCACATAGGGAGTTTTGGTTGCACTAGTAATCCGGACGGTTTCTGATGTTCTGCCTTAACTTTAGAACAAGTTAAGCATTTACTAACGTATAGAGCAATATCCGCCTTCATGTTAGGCCACTAATAAAGTTTCTTAAGATCGAGGTACATCTTATCAAATCCGGGATGAATAGAGTATTTGTACTTATGCGATTCGTGCATAATTAACTCTCATATCCCACCATAGATTGGTACCCAGCTTCTATCGTTGAAGTACAATACTCCGTCTGATCTATTGGTAAAGCCGTTTGCGTTCTCTGGCATACCATAGAGTTTTTCATTTGGTCTATTTTCTTCCTTGAGTGCCTCAATTTGAGCAGTGAGGATTTTTGATGGGAGAGGTGAACTGATCGTCATTCCTAATGATCTGACTCTTAAGGGTTTGAGTCATTCTTTTCGGCTAAGAGCATCTGCCACAATGTTGGCCTTTCCAGGGTGATAACGAATTTCACAGTCGTAAACACTGAGTAATTCTAGCCACCTACGAGAATCCTTCGATGAATCTCTTGTAATAACCAGCAAGTCCTAAGAATTGGCATATTTCAGTTGGCGTTGTTGGTGTTGCCCAATCCTTAATTGACTCAATCTTTGCAGGGTCCATGTGAATGCCCTGGCTGTCAATAACGTGATCGATAAATTGTACTGTGGATATCCAGAATTCATATTTTGAGAACTTTGCATACAATTCCTCTTTCTTGAGCAATTCCATAATCATCTTGAGATGTTTTTCATGTTCTTCCTTGTTCTTGGAATAGATCAGGATATCGTCTATGAACATAATCACAAACTTATCCAAATACGGTTTACACACCCTGTTCATAAGGTCCATGAATATTGCTGGTGCGTTCGTCAAACCAAATGGCATAACCTGGAACTCATAGTGTCCATAACGGGTTCTGAATGCTTTTTTGGGAAGTCATCTTCTTGGACTCGAAGTTGGCGGTATCCAGATCGAAGGTCGATCTTTGTATAAACGCTAGAACCTTGTAGTTGATCGAATAAGTCGTCGATTCTAGGAAGTGGGTATCGGTTCTTTACTGTTAGCTTGTTCAGCTCTCTGTAGTTGATACACATCCGGAATGATCCGTCTTTCTTCTTTACAAATAGAACAGGGGCTCCCTAGGGTGAGGAACTAGGCCTGATGAAACCTTTTTCTGCGAGTTCTTGGAGTTGTTCTGACAATTCTTGCATCTCTGATGGAGCTAACCGGTATGGTGCTCGCGCTACGGGTGCAGCACTTGGAACTAAGTCAATTTGAAATTTGAGTTGCCTGACTGATAGGAGTCCCGGTAAGTCTTCGAGAAAGACTTCAGGAAAATCACGTACGACTGGCACCTCTTCTAGGCGGTTTTCTTTAGATTCCTTCTTTATCTTTTCAACTTGTGCTACAAAGAGGAGACATCCGTCCTCAATGTACTTTTGAGCTTTAGTGCATGATATGATGTTCAATCGAGATGGATTTCAACGGTCGCTTCTGTCTCCTAAAACTTCCAATACTTCGTTACCGTATGGTATTCGAACAATCTTTTCGTCGCAGATGATCAGCGCCTTGTGTTTAGATAACCAGTCCATTCCAATAATAATGTCAAAACTGCCTATTCCGACAGGCATAATGTCTATTTTGAATGGATGGTTCAACAGGTTTAGTGTACAACCTCGGATTATGGTGTCCACTCTTTCGATGTGACCATTAGCTAGTTCTACGTCGTAACCAATGCCTAAAGCTGTAGGGATGATATCTAGCAACTGACCAAATGTGTATGATATGAAGCTCTTATCTGCTCCAGTATCAAATAAAATAGATGCATGGCGGTTGTTTAGAAGGAACGTACCCGTAACAACGTTTGGGTCCTCTGGTGCTTCTCTTCCTCCGACCACATACACTCTTCCTCGGGCATTTCTTGGATAACCCTGGTTTCCTCTAGCGGCTTGATTCCCCTGGTTAACCTGGTTTCTCTGTTTCCTGCACTCATTCTTGACGTGCCCTTTTTCTCCACAACTAAAGCAGGTGATGGAAGATTTGTCCTTAGCAGTAGGAGCTCTTTGATTAGTCACTGATACCCTTTGAGCAGTAGCAAGAACTAGTGATCTGCAATTCCTGGTCATATGGCCGACCCTGTGATAATTTTCGCATCTCACAGAGCATGGCCCGTTGTGATGAAGTTTACAATGGTTGCCCAGAGGAGATTTTCCAGCATAGACCTTCTGGTCCCCGGGTCCAGCAGAATAGACCTTAGCGACTTCCTGTCGTTTGTTTGGGTGATGGTTGGCTCTTGAGTTGTCCTCCCATTTTCTTTTGTTATCTCCTCCTTTTTCTGCCATATCTTGGATCACCTGATCCATTAAGTATTGAGAGATGGAGATTGTGTTATGTAAGTCACTAGGATTTGCAGCCAATGTGTTCCCTCTGATGTTTATGGGTAATCCTCCGATGTAACGTTCTATCATTCGGGATTCAGTAGCAACCAATTCGGGACATAGTAATGCTATTGGGAATTAAATGTTCTGAAGATTAGTGTTGAGAACTAAATGTTCTAAAGGTTAGTACTGCTGAGAAGAATAAACTAACAGTACAAGCTGCTAGTGCATATCTCAAGTCTGTTCAAGTTATAACTAACATTACTAACTGATAAGTTAGTACTGCTGGTACAAAGAAGGTACTGCTGATGCTTAAAGGAAAATACACCAAGTGTCATTCTACTGCTAGCATTGGAGATTCTACTACTGAATGGATAAGTGTCGCGTATACTACTGCTAATGATTGTATAGAAGATAAGTATGAAAAAGATATTTTGTGTATAAAAGTCAAGGATATACGATAGATAATATCTTAGACAAAGGTTAGTCATCAAGTTAAATACATAGAACAAGTTGTATCTTAGTTACTTACATACTCAACAATCATGTTGATTGACAAGACTTGACAATATTGTAAAGATCTCATTTGGACTATAAAAGGGAGATCTTAGCTAAGATACAAGTGTGCAAAATAGAATATATGTGTTGAATACTTAAAACTTTCATATCTTTTAAGAATAAGAACAAACACAACAATAGCAACAGTTCTAGAAACATAAGATTCAAGGCTTTGTAACCCTAGTGATAGTGAAGATCACTCATATTATTCTCAATAATATTGAGTCGTTTGGTTTTATACTTTCTGTGTTCATTGTTCAATAACAAACATCACTGTTCCATTTCCAATAACCAATATCCTTCTAAGTGTGGTTAAGTAGATTCCGCATACTTAATCATATTCACTCAAAGTATCATTTACACACGTTATAAAGGACTAACATCCTCAGAAGTGTATCGAATCCCTCTCAAATGCTAATTCTTGGAAATGTTGTGTGTATCCCAAGATGTTGGTGCCTTGAACCTTCAAGTTCCAAAATTCTGCTTCCATCTTCTTGACCTCAGTGCGAGGGCAATACTTCTGGAGCATTAGAGTTTTGAATTGCTCCCACGCCATAGCGTAAGCAATATCCATTCCTGATGATTTCATGTAAGAGTTCCACCAAGTTAAAGCACTACCCGTCAAAGTATACGAGGCAAACTTAACTTTGGATTCTTCTTCGCAATTGCATATGCGAAACACAGTTTCCAACTTTTCTAGCCACCTGGCTAAGCTGATAGCTCCCTCAGTTCCTCCAAAACTTCCTGGATTACAAGCACAAAACTCCTTATATGTGCAGGCCCGACTGACAGTAGTGGGTCTCGCGGATCTGTCTCCTGTATTAGTGCTCGATCTTATGTCGGCAGCTTCTGCCACTTGTTGTGCCCAAGTTGGCTAGCTGACTACCTCTGGAGGAGGAGTGGCATTAGTTGCGTTGCGAGTATGGTTTGATTTGCGTGTAGCCATTTGTTATACAAAAGAAAGTAAAAAATGATGAGATTTTTCACAAGAGTATGAGAAATCATCACATGAATGAGTAGTATCACAGTAGAGTATGAAAAGATTAAATCACAACAGAGAGATATGGTAACATGAGCTTGTTATAGATTAATAGTCGGTTACAAGATGTGAAAATTACAAGCTTATTGGAAATTACAATAGACACTAACCGAAGACTACTCCGTTTAGTGGGCACATAAGCGATACATATGAATCTAAGATCGGTTACGTCCTCAACGTAGATGCCTAATTTCATCCTCAAGCTCTAGTTGTGTAGCTTCCATGTCTGCGAAGCGTCTCTGGAACTCCTGGAACATCCTCATTTGAGTAGTTAACATGGCTTCTAAGGCTGAAATCCTCTGATCCTGGTTCCTTGCCATGTCTCTGGAAATCCACTGGGTCCTTTCAATGCCTTCAATCCTACCATGTACCTGAGTATGGTCTCTAGTCAAACAGCGGACTCTGGAATCCAAGTTCCTAAGGTCATAGTTATAAGTATCCCGCATTTTGTGAATCCTCGTCCCTAAGCCAAACACTGCTCGCCTCTCAGCATCAGCTCTTTTAAACAAAGTGTCAAGGTTTCAATCATACCATTCGAAACGTAATGGTTGTAGCCCTTCCAGCTGCTCAGTGTGCGAGTCTTGTGTGCTGGCTAGTTGATGGAGAAGGTTCCATATCGAATCACGAGGGTTTATAGTATATTTAGGGGGATTAGGTGAGGATAAATCATCTGGCATGTCTGGCATTGGGGAGTCTGGAACGTCAGATAGTGGACAGTTAGGATTAACATCCTTCCAGTTAATCTCTTGGTGCGTTCCCCTCAAACTCTGCCCAATTTCGAATGTAGCCGGACAACCAATCATTTCTTCATCTGAGTAGGATTCAGTAGCTCTCCTAAAATGAGATGAGTGAGTTGGTGATGATGTGTTTAGAGTAAGTTCCGTATTAGGCTGCTGTTGGGACACTTGTACATAAGGATCTTCAGCATCTGGAGTGATCTGAAGGGTAGGTGATGTGCGAGTAGCACGGAGAATAGTTTCAGTGGTATCAAATGATTTGGAAGACATGTTCTGTGACAAAGATCGTACATATATATAAGTATGTAGAAGATACTTAAAATTTTTAGTATAAGGCTAGAAAGTATTAGCCATAATATAAGTACATATGTATGTATATAATTGATACGATAGCATGTATTATCAAAGTAGCACGTAAGCATATGCTAAGCATTAACACGAAGTATGGGTTATCAAAGTAGCACGTAGTATATGTTAAGCAGTAACACAAAGTATGTGTCCTAAAAGTAGCATGCAGTATATGTTAGGTATTCACATGAAGTATATTTTATCAAAACCCTGGTCATGAGTGCCATGTATACACTCCAAAAGTGTGCCTATGTCCCTGCCACGCACTGCCTTGCATCATCGTATAGCAACAATTAAACACCTGAGAAAAACATGCTAAAGTGTCAACACAAAGGTTGGTGAGTTCATAGGTTTGTATAAAACAATAAAGTTGGATCATAAGTTCATGAGTTAACATTTCTAAGTACGAAATGTAATACGAAAGACTATTACGCTACGCTAAGTTTCAAGTTACCAAATGTTACGACAGTTTGCATGCGTAGAGTGCATAAAATAACATGGTTAGCGTCCATGTAGTACTAAGCAGATGCGAAGTGTGCATGTAATAACATGGTTAGTGGTCCGTCTGAAAACGTATATATAAATATAAACAGTCTTAGAACGAATACTCGTGTGTAGTGTGAAACCAGGCAAGTGATCACCCGGATCGTTTCCCAACGAGGTGTGAATGGGCAACTGTGAAAATATAGGATTAGAGTGATTGATGATTTAGATTGCTTTTGATTTTGCTTTTTTATATTTAACAATTCTAAATAACAAATTAAAAACAGATATACACAATAAAATTAAACGCGAATTAAATTAAAAAAACGCGTAACAGGAAATCTAAAAATGGGACTAAAACTGAAATATTATAAAATTTAAAACCTAAAAAATGTAAAATTACTTAAAACTTATTTAAAAACTTAAATTATATTTTTTTACACTTTTTATTTAATTATTATTAATTATTTATTATTTAATAAATTATTAAACTAATTTAAATTTATAAAAAAAATACTAAATGAACTAAGAAAATTCTAAAACTTTTTCTAAAAATATTATTAAGTAAATAGAAGCTAAGAAAATTATAAAAATGAAACTTACTTAATTAAAATTTAAAAAGATAAATTCTATTAAATAGAAGCTATCACTATATTTTTATTTTTGGTTTTTCTTAAGGTTTAAAAATGATATTATATTTTTCCTAGATTAAAAATGACAAAAGAAAATTATGAAAATTAAAATTATATTTTTCTGATTAATATTTTATTTATTATGATTTAATTACTAATAGAAACTAATAAAAAAGATTAAAAATATTAAAACTATTCAGAAAATTATGAAACTTTACAGATAATTCTAAAATATAAATTAAAAGATAGGAAAAATAAAATGAAAAGTTATCTAAGCTGAATAGGATGATTTGGGCAGATAAGCAGTTTACAATAAGCCCAAAAATAAGCAAATAAGCACAAAAGTGTACCAAAAGCTCAGAACAGGTTTAATATACTTATATGAGCTTAAAACAACTTATTTCAAACATCCAATCCCACAGATTAAACAAATGAGCACTTTAAACAATTGCAAAAATTGAGACAGAAACTCAGGAATATGGCAATATTGCAGAGCAAATTAAGCAATGAAATAAGCTATTGAAACACAACCTAATGGGGGCAAAATCTTCTCTATACTACTGGCTATCTTAAAAACTGAAAAGCCCTATCACAAACTATCCAATTGAAGTTCAATTTGGCCCTAGATCAGGTGCCAAAAACTCTGAGTCTGCTGTGGTGACTGTGTTGTGCAGAGTTTGTGCAGAAAATGCACAAGCCAAAAACAACCTTAACCAACTTTTGACTACTTCTAAGTGGACTAAAATTGACTCAAGAAAGCCAAGAACAAGGGCCAAATAAGCTTGGAGCTTATTATTGCTTAAATGGACTTAAAATTGACTGAAATTACCACAGTCAACACAAAACTACAAAATTGATCTAAATAGCTAATTTGGACTTAAAAACACCTTATTTGGACTATGTTAAGCAGGTTTGAAGTTGGGAAAAAGGCAAATGCACAGTAACCATGGGTTTGACCCTTTGACTGCACAAAACCAAACACCCCTTCTAGGTGTGTCTGTGGTGAATTTCCAAAGGAAACAAAATATTTAAAACTAATAGACTTGATTTTACTTATTAACTAACTTATGTAAACCCTAATAAGCAACTTTTAACACAGAATTAAGCACTATGATCAGCTATGCTATATATGACTATTTTTGGTCTTTTTTTAGATTTTTAAGCAAAATGAAAAACAACTATATAACTACTGATTTTATTGACCAAACACACCTAAGAGCTATCAATAAGCAAATAACAACAATAATAAGCTACTGATAAGCACTTATACAGTACTTAGAGAAATTAAGGAAAAATCAAGGAAAAGCTTACAACTGAGATTGATAATGTAACAAAGAACAATGACCAAGAACCAATCTAGCTTGTCAGAAACAAGCTAGAAAACCCACACAAGCCTTCCTGAATAGCTTTTAACACCAGAATCAGCTTATTGCTCCTCAGGTTGACTTTTGTTGACCATTCTTCAAATTCTTGAATATTAATAATCTAATCTAAAATAAACTTATAAAAAGCTATATAAAGCTTATATAAGCTTATAGAAATACTGAGAAGCTATTTCAATACTACTTATTTAAGTATCAAATTCTCAGACATGTGAAAATCAGAAAATTTGGCATAAACATTAACTACTGACAATTGAACCAAGAACAACAATAAACATACTAATTTTACTTTGTATTGATTGATGAAGCTTGATATTACAAATTACAACTACTGGAAAGTGAAATACGAATTATGCTAATTTTACCTACTTGCCAATTAAGGCTACAAAGCTATCTATTTATACTAAATTGAAATGGGAAATACATTGTCGACATCACTAATCATATCCCCACCATTGAATTGCTTTAATTTGATCTCAAACGTCCAAACTCACTTTTGGCGGGAAACGTGGCAAGTGGCAATTTCCTCTGATTTAGCTAGTGGGAGTGGGAGAGATGCATTAATTGCATTTGGCAATGTTAGGTAACGTGTATAGGAGGGGGGATGAGGTGGTGAGTGGTTTTGGTGAGGTGGGGGGATGAGTGTCTGGTTTTGGCGGTATGGTGGTATAAAGAAGACGGGTTTGACTTGTTTGACTGAGTGTTTAACTCAGTCAAAGGTTGGGCTGGGTTGGTTGTTGGATTGGGCTTGGGTTGTTTTTATTTAAGGTAGTGGGCTGGGTAAATGGGATAGGTAATTGGGTTGGGTATTATTTTTGGGTTAAAGGTTAGTGTTGCTCCGGATTTTGGTTTATTAAACATAAGGACCAATGTTGTCATTTGCTGAAAATCCAAGGACTAAACCTGTAATTATTCCAAAGTTATCACAAGGGTATTTCTTGCCAAGTTTAAATAGTACAAGGGTTATAAAATATAATTTTCCATTTTAAAACACCCGGGGACTAATTTTGACAACTTTTGAAACTCAAGGGACTAGACTTGCCATTTATGCAAACTTTGTTCGTTTTCACATGATTTTAATCATTTTGCATCTGTAACATATAAAAACACATTTTTAATGATATTTATAACATTTATGGTTATTTGTGTGTTTTTGGACGTTTATGTGGGTTTAAACCGGGTAAAACATATGTGTATTTAGACACATATCAAATCCCCCACACTAAACTATTGCTAGTCCCTAGCAATCTTTTATGAAGTTTTAATGGATTTTATCTCTTTACCAAAAGCCATTACTTCTGGAGTAGCCAAATGTTTCAGTTCAAGTAAGAACTATGGTACACTGATAACCATATGATTTTGAGCAAATCATCAGCTGTCAACGGGTTTGATTTGTCTTTACCAAAAGCCGTTTGCTTCTGGACTAGCCAACTCTTAGATAAATTATAAATATTATCTTTGGTGAGCTGATTACCAATTATGGAATTCCAAAGCCTTTACCACAAGCCATAAACTTGCGGGCTAGCCAACTCTTCACTTTTTAGGATATGGTGAGTCGAAAACCATACAATTTTGGGCAAATTGCAAGCCATAAACGGATTTGATTTATCTTTACCAAGAGCCGTTTGCTCCTGGATTAGCCAATCCTTATGTGGGTTAGACATGGCGGACTGATAACCATATATTGAGTTCTAAGTGAGAAAAAATTTTAAAATTTTGGCTAAAATGGGGGTACTAGATGGTACATTTGGTCAAATTCGCAAGAATTCCCCCCCACACTTAGAACTGAATATTGCCCTCAATATTCAAAGCACTGGTTGTTAAACCGACACTTAGAACGTGAAAAGGAAATACTAATAGCCATTTATTTTATATACATACACTTTTTTTTTTTTTTTTTTCTCCATTTATTTACAACATGTGGGGCATTTCCCCCACACTTGGGTGAGACATGGGTGAAAACCCATATTATGCTACTGTTTTTATTAATCGAGTCGCTAGCTTGACTCGACCCCGAATTCATTGGTTCATGGGGAAGTAAGTGGAAGAAACCATCTCTATCGGACTTTCATTCAAGATGCTTGGATAACCAATTGAGCATAAGAAAGTTCCACACCGATGAGATAAATTCGGAATTTAAACCAATGTTAGATGGACAATGCCGGGGTCAAAGGTAATATCCTCACTCCCGAATGAGTGAAAGATAGGGGAAATCACCGGGTAGGTGAAGGGAAGAAGAGAGATCTGAATAACCATTAAAATAAGAACTTCCTCCTCAAGAATTGCAAGAGGAGGAGGCAAGTCCTTAAACTTGATCTCAGGAAATTTATCAGTTTTCTCAACTGACTTGATTTTCTTATTATGAATTTGTTTTGGTAGAAGAGGGGAAGATGAATCTTTGTTTAACAAATTTTCTAGAAAAAGGATATCCCCCTCAGGATCAAGATAGTTATCATCTACCTCATGCGGAAGTGAACTATCTGGAGCAAGAAAAGCATCGACCTCATCCCAAAAGGGATCACTTCCCTCAACCGAAGTGAGAGAAGGGGAAGAGTCGGCTATGATAAGTTGAGAAGATGTGGTGGGACCCCCACTCACAGAATTATGAAAATAACCAAGATTTTCTTGAGAGTACTCCTTTGAAGTAATGTCAATGACATCGATTCGGTTAACCGAAGCAAAATCAAAATTTGAGGAGTACCTCGATGTTTGATCGTGGTTAAAGGTAACAGCTTCATTACCTACACGCAAGGTGATCGCATGCTTAAATACATCAATAAGAGTATGGCCCGTTTTTAGGAATCCTCTTCCAAGAATTAGAGGAACCTTTTGATCTGCGTCGAAGTCAACAACCACAAAGTCAGCTGGAAAATGGAACTTCCCTACTTTCACAAACACATCTTCGGCAATGCCGCAGGGATGAGATATGGTTCGGTCTGCAAGCTCAAGAGTCATGCAGGTAGGAGTAAGAGCCGGAAGAGAAAGTTTCTTCCATACTGAATGAGGCATCAGGTTGATGCTTGCACCTAGATCTGCTAAGGCATAGCATTCAACCATTCCCGGAAATACACAAGGTAATAGAAACTTTCCAGGATCTCCAAGCTTCTCCGGAAGCTTTTTCAAGATAACCGCTGAGCAGTTCTCATTTAACGGAGTTTTAGCCATTTCAATCAGCTTTTCCTTGTTGCTTAACAAGTGTTTGATTGTTGATGCGAATTTGGGCATCAGAATGATAGCATCCGCAAAACTTATGTCAAAATGTAATTCTTTAAAGATTTGAAAGAATTTGTCCATTTGTTGACTAGCCTTCTCACGGAGCTTTTGCTCATATAAGCGCGATGGGTAAGGAATATAAGGTTTGGATTTAGGGACAACAACTTCAGGAGTCTTAACAGATTCAAAGACAACTCCTGGTTTGGATTTTTTCGGGACTACCGGAGGATGGACATGTGCAGTACTTTGTGGGCTTGGAATTGGCACTTTGTCCGTTGTATCCTCCGTCTCTTTTTCCATTTCAAACAACGGAGGAGGAATAGGGCCAGCAGGCCCCTCATAAGCAGCACCACTCCGAGTGGTGATAGCTTTGATGAAAGTGGTATCTTCGTCATCATCACTGTCATCAAGTACACTGACAGCAACAGCATTGAGCATTTCGGAATAATATCTGGCTGATCTTTGCTTACTAAGTTTGGTTGACAAACTTTTAACCGTAAATCGTGAAAGAGTAGGATCGATTCTTGACGGCTGAGGAGCAATTGTGGGTGTAGATTTTTGGATGACCGAAGGTTGGATGACCGAAGGTTGGACGTATTTAGCACTTCCATTGTTAGTGGGAAGTACCGGGTCCTTTATCACCTTGAATTCAACATGAGATTTACCACTACGTGTACTGACAGCTTTGAGTTCACCCCTAGGGTTGACAACAGTGTTACTTGGAAGACCTCCCGAGGTAGAAGGTAGATCATTTAAAGACTTTTTTATGTCATTTATTTGGGTAACCAACAACTGGTTTGTCTGATATTGAGTTTTATTTGTCTCCTCTTGAGATTTTATGAATTGCCTAAGCAACTCATCTGAGGATGTCTGATTATGGTTTTGGACATTCCATGGTTTTTGGTTATGATTACCCTGATTCTGACCTCGGTTTTGATTGAAATTTTGGGAATTGTTAAAATTTTGTCCCTGATTTTGAACAAAGCGATTTTGATTATTCTGATTTGGCACGGGTGGAAAACCAGGTGGGACCATAGCATTCGGTGCTCGGTACTGAGTCTCAGCATGCGGACGGTACTGATTTTGGTTTACTGCAGCTACGTGAGCTGGGTAAAGAGAAGCATCGGTTGCTTGACAATCATAATACGCATGTGGGCCACCACAAGTTTCACACACTTTGTTTATTGCTTTTATTTGTTCCGGTTTATGAATTTCACTATTTAATTCTTTCATTTCTTTCATCATACAACGCATCGAATCTGTTAAAAAGGCTAACTCTGAGGAGTTACCGGATGAAGAAGAAGCAGGAGTGACAGGAACATTCACTTTGTTTCGAGAAATAGGAACTTTTGATTTATTTTCACAAATTTCAACCACCTCTCTAGGTTTACGATTCAAGATATTGCCACCGGAGGCTGCATTAAGTGCATCTTGATCGTTTTGGGTTAACCCATTATAAAACGTATTTATCTGTTGTAACACCATAAAATCGTGATGTGGGCATTTTCTTTGGAGATCTTTAAATCTGTCCCATGCCTCTCCGAAATTTTCATCAAAACCTTGACGAAAACCAGCAATTTCATTTTTTAGATTAGTCGTCTTTGATGGAGGGAAGAAATAATTTACAAATTTCTTAACGAGATCTTCCCAGGTTTCAATGGATCGAGGGGGTTCTTTATCCAGCCAAATCCGGGCTGCCCCCTCAAGTGAGAATGGAAATAGCATCAATTTGATAACTGTTTGCGGCACATTCTTGTAATTGATTGTAGAGGTCAACTTATTGAACCAACGAATGTGTGCATATGGATCCTCTCGTTCAAACCCGTGGAATTGGTTTGTGGACACGAGCTGAATCAAATGTGTTTTCAGTTCAAAATGATCAGAATCGATGACTGGTAAAACGATGGCATCTCCATAACCCTCGGTGGGTGCCTGGAGCATTTCAGCCATTGTGCGTTCGTCTGCCATATTTTCAGTGGGATCAGTACGAATCTCGGGTTCGACTATTTGGGCAGCACGTCTACGATTACGTCTTCTCGGAATATCTACGAGTTCACGTAAAGGGCTTGATGACGTGGAAGAACGAGTGCGCATGCACTAAATAAAATATTATAATTAAATCAAGAACGAATCAAAACACAAGTGAACTTAAACCAATAATCAACAAGCGTACTGTAGCTCTCTAAAAGATAAACGCACAGAGTGGCGGAGAAGCAAAGGTGGGCAATTACGCTCCTTAAAAACCCGCTTCTTTCAGTCCGACAATTTAATGTCAGACTATCCTTAAACCTCCGTTAGAGTTTGTTTATCAATCAAAGGTGAGCCAATATTCGCAAGTGATACAAAGGCAAGTTTTAAATCTGATGTTTGGGAACTTATTATGGTCGTACCCCCAGTTAGGTAGTACTCTGTCTTGGTTCTCGATGGTAATTTTTTATTGTTGTTTATTTAAACAAAGAAAACGGAATTTATTTTTTTGTGTTTTTTATTTTTTTATATGATAATAATAATAATATATATAGAAAAGAAAAGAAAAATATTTTTGTATTTTATATTGTTTTTGGGAAATAGGAACTTCTGATAGAAGGATCTCGAATCACTAATCGCTAAAATTCTTCACAATAGTCGCAGCACACCTCCCCGGCAGCGGCGCCAAAATTTGGTCCATCTGAAAACGTATATATAAATATAAACAGTCTCAGAACGAATACTCGTGTGTAGTGTGAAACCAGGCAAGTGATCACCCGGATCGTTTCCCAACGAGGTGTGAATGGGCAACTTTGAAAAGCTAGGATTAGAGTGATTGATGATTTAGATTGCTTTTGATTTTGCTTTTTTATATTTAACAATTCTAAATAACAAATTAAAAACAGATATACACAATAAAATTAAACGCGAATTAAATTAAGAAAACGCGTAACAGGAAATCTAAAAATGGGACTAAAACTGAAATATTATAAAATTTAAAACCTAAAAAATGTAAAATTACTTAAAACTTATTTAAAAACTTAAATTATATTTTTTTACACTTTTTATTTAATTATTATTAATTATTTATTATTTAATAACTTATTAAACTAATTTAAATTTATAAAAAAATACTAAATGAACTAAGAAAATTCTAAAACTTTTTTTAAAAATATTATTAAGTAAATAGAAGCTAAGAAAATTATAAAAATGAAACTTACTTAATTAAAATTTAAAAAGATAAATTCTATTAAATAGAAGCTATCACTATATTTCTATTTTTGGTTTTTATTAAGGTTTAAAAGTGATATTATATTTTTCCTAGATTAAAAATGACAAAAGAAAATTATGAAAATTAAAATTATATTTTTCTGATTAATATTTTATTTATTATGATTTAATTACTAATAGAAACTAATAAAAAACATTAAAAATATTAAAACTATTCAGAAAATTATGAAACTTTACAGATAATTCTAAAATATAAATTAAAAGATTGGAAAAATAAAATGAAAAGTTATCTAAGCTTAATAGGATGATTTGGGCAGATAAGCAGTTTACAATAAGCCCAAAAATAAGCAAATAAGCACAAAAGTGTAGCAAAAGCTCAGAACAGGTTTAATATACTTATATGAGCTTAAAACAACTTATTTCAAATAGCCAATCCCACAGATTAAACAAATGAGCATTTTAAACAATTGCAAAAATTGAGACAGAAACTCAGGAATATGGCAATATTGCAGAGCAAATTAAGCAATGAAATAAGCTATTGAAACACAACCTAATGGGGGCAAAATCTTCTCTATACTACTGGCTATCTTAAAAACTGAAAAGCCCTATCACAAACTATCCAATTGAAGTTCAATTTGGCCCTAGATCAGGTGCCAAAAACTCTGAGTCTGCTGTGGTGACTGTGTTGTGCAGAGTTTGTGCAGAAAATGCACAAGCCAAAAACAACCTTAACCAACTTTTGACTACTTCTAAGTGGACTAAAATTGACTCAAGAAAGCCAAGAACAAGGGCCAAATAAGCTTGGAGCTTATTATGGCTTAAATGGACTTAAAATTGACTGAAATTACCACAGTCAACACAAAACTACAAAATTGATCTAATTAGCTAATTTGGACTTAAAAACACCTTATTTGGACTATGTTAAGCAGGTTTGAAGTTGGGAAAAAGGCAAATGCACAGTAACCATGGGTTTGACCCATTGACTGCACAAAACCAAACACCCCTTCTAGGTGTGTCTGTGGTGAATTTCCAAAGGAAACAAAATATTTAAAACTAATAGACTTGATTTTACTTATTAACTAACTTATGTAAACCCTAATAAGCAACTTTTAACACAGAATTAAGCACTATGATCAGCTATGCTATATATGACTATTTTTGGTCTTTTTTTAGATTTTTAAGCAAAATGAAAAACAACTATATAACTACTGATTTTATTGACCAAACACACCTAAGAGCTATCAATAAGCAAATAACAACAATAATAAGCTACTGATAAGCACTTATACAGTACTTAGAGAAATTAAGGAAAAATCAAGGAAAAGCTTACAACTGAGATTGATAATGTAACAAAGAACAATGACCAAGAACCAATCTAGCTTGTCAGAAACAAGCTAGAAAACCCACACAAGCCTTCCTGAATAGCTTTTAACACCAGAATCAGCTTATTGCTCCTCAGGTTGACTTTTGTTGACCATTCTTCAAATTCTTGAATATTAATAATCTAATCTAAAATAAACTTATAAAAAGCTATATAAAGCTTATATAAGCTTATAGAAATACTGAGAAGCTATTTCAATACTACTTATTTAAGTATCAAATTCTCAGACATGTGAAAATCAGAAAATTTGGCATAAACATTAACTACTGACAATTGAACCAAGAACAACAATAAACATACTAATTTTACTTTGCATTGATTGATGAAGCTTGATATTACAAATTACAACTACTGGAAAGTGAAATACGAATTATGCTAATTTTACCTACTTGCCAATTAAGGCTACAAAGCTATCTATTTATACTAAATTGAAATGGGAAATACATTGTCGACATCACTAATCATATCCCCACCATTGAATTGCTTTAATTTGATCTCAAACGTCCAAACTCACTTTTGGCGGGAAACGTGGCAAGTGGCAATTTCCTCTGATTTAGCTAGTGGGAGTGGGAGAGATGCATTAATTGCATTTGGCAATGTTAGGTAACGTGTATAGGAGGGGGGATGAGGTGGTGAGTGGTTTTGGTGAGGTGGGGGGATGAGTGTCTGGTTTTGGCGGTATGGTGGTATAAAGAAGACGGGTTTGACTTGTTTGACTGAGTGTTTAACTCAGTCAAAGGTTGGGCTGGGTTGGTTGTTGGATTGGGCTTGGGTTGTTTTTATTTAAGGTAGTGGGCTGGGTAAATGGGATAGGTAATTGGGTTGGGTATTATTTTTGGGTTAAAGGTTAGTGTTGCTCCGGATTTTGGTTTATTAAACATAAGGACCAATGTTGTCATTTGCTGAAAATCCAAGGACTAAACCTGTAATTATTCCAAAGTTATCACAAGGGTATTTCTTGCCAAGTTTAAATAGTACAAGGGTTATAAAATATAATTTTCCATTTTAAAACACCCGGGGACTAATTTTGACAACTTTTGAAACTCAAGGGACTAGACTTGCCATTTATGCAAACTTTGTTCGTTTTCACATGATTTTAATCATTTTGCATCTGTAACATATAAAAACACATTTTTAATGATATTTATAACATTTATGGTTATTTGTGTGTTTTTGGACGTTTATGTGGGTTTAAACTGGGTAAAACATATGTGTATTTAGACACATATCAGTTAGAATTCATGTAGTACTAAGTATTGCGTATAGTACAATATAATAACATGTTTAGAGTCCATATAGTACTAAACATGCGAAAAGTGCATAAGATATAGTACTTAGGCCAGCAGGTAATAGTTTTACAAACAAAAGCGTTATTTCAATGATCCATATAAGTAAGCAATGTTTCTCACCCCAAGTAGTTTAAAACAAGTATTAAAAGTAATAGTGGGGCTATGACTCACCTTGAGTATACTGGTAAGGTGAAATATGTAACTAAGCAAGTTATGGGAACGACTTCAACACACTACCTGAATTAATAATTAACGTATGAGTTTTTACAGTCTTGGCTCAGATATGCACAATGAGTGTGAAAACAAGTAACGGATAATGGATTGACTCTTGATGTATGAGTTTGATATGCTTAAAATGCTTAAAGTTCAAAAATAATATTATATATAATATTATCTTGTTTTTATGTCTTTGATTCCACAATCATCGTTTCCTCGAGTGTTGTTGAATAACATGTTAAGTTTATTCGTTAAAAGTTCATTAAATAAATATAAACGTAACGAATATAAATATACTGAAACGAATAATAAAATGCACATGTTTAACTGAAAGCGTGTAAAACAAGAAATAAAATAAATATGATTAAATGTTACTATTCAGTCCTTGTACTTTCCCAGAATGTGCACTTTATACCCTAACGGTGTAGGTTTTGCACCGTTAGTCCTCCGTTAGTCATATATTACATATTAAGTCCAATAAAGGTCACATATTAAATTTCTACCCTTTGGTTTATTGTTTTTAACAATTTCCGCCCATAGTTTACTGAAATGATCGTTTAGAACACAAGTTTGCAAAGTTGGCAGTTTTAGTCCCTAAGGTTGAAACATTTTGTAATTTTAGTCCAAAAATCACAAAAAGAGTTGGATTTGATTTCTGAAAGTTTCAATAAGCCTATATAGCTTATTTAAGTCAAAATGATCAGCTTATTTTCAAAAGAGCTTATTTTTCTGGTTAATGGGCTTTTAACGAGACTATATAAAGCTCATTAACACATCGTGATTCATTGGGTCAAAAAGGGTGTTGGGCCTTTGATTGGGCTTATTTTAACATCACAAAAACATGTTCCATACTGCTTGAATAAGCTTATTGGGCTTATTAATCGGTGCAAGCCCAAATTCGGAAAATATATATATATAAGGGACTGTTCGAGTAGCATTTAGTTTGAGCTTTTTAGAAGGCTTATAAGAGCTTATTAGGGGAAACTCAAAACATGAAATTGTTAGATGGTCATGTAGAGAATTAGGTCGAACAACAAAATTAATACGTTGTATGTACATATTCGATTATACTTAATTGTTTCTTAGGTCGATTTATGCATGATACGAAATAAATAATTGATACTTATATAGAAAATGTAAATATGCGATGTGATTGAGGATAGAAATGAAGCTTAAAATGGTTTGTATTGAACATGTAAACGTTAAAGAAAAGTAAAACTCGTAAATCTAGCTATCCATCATAGGAGATCACTAATCAAGAACGAAAAATTAAATAAACAAAAATGTATAATTGAAATAAAGTAAATACGTTCGTAATAGAAAGAGATATGATGCATGAACTTTGAAACATGATACATATGAGTAGGAAACTAGTTTGAAAAGACTTACAATCACCATAGAGGGTTTGTTAGTCATTTACAAAGGTCAAGAACTCGGATATGGTGCACTTTGCTTGATATACGATCACTTAGGGGTTCGAAAGGCTTAGAAATGGCTCGAATGAGTTTGAGAACTTGCTTCTATCCTTTAGAGTGTCGCGGAAATGGGTGAATGGAGCTAGAGAGGATTCATTGTGTGTGTTTTAGAGGAAATGAGCCATGTATGTATGTGTCGAAGTATATATATATATGTAAATAATTATGCAAAATGATTAGTTCAACACTTGGTAAAGTAAACTGGTGAACGTAGCTAATCTTCACTTTTTCATTAAAATCTTTAAAATAAAACAATACAATAGATAAGATAATTTGAAATGCAAATATCCACTGCAAAGTCCGCATGAGTGGGTTGTTTGTAATTTTATGAATATAATATTTCTTGATGTTATAAATATTCCATGCTTGCGGAAGTTGACTTTCTTCTTTGTCTTTTAACTTGTACGCGCCTTTCTTGCTTCCTAATTATTAAACTGGACAAGTTGATTCCCTTGTGGAACCAAATCCAGATAGCGGATCAAGATTGTTCAAAGAACTAAGATCACGGAAAATTTTTGTTTGCTGGTCCAAGTAACGGTAAGGCTTTGTGGAGTAACCTTACCGGTCATCAAGTAGCTATATTTAACCCAGGTTGGAAGCGCATCTTCCGGCTTGAAAGCTAGGCAACAACAAAGATGAAGGCATCATTTTCATCCTTTGTTGCTTGACTTTTTTGGGAAGTTTTTGTTAATCAGGAACAGCTGTATGCAAGGAATTGCCCCTGATGTACAGTTTTTACCTATCCCTAGGAACGTATGCTCTTACCCATTCTATCTCTCCCTTCCATGCCCTGATTACCCCCTGCCTTCCTTCCCATGGTTGTTACCGCGATCAACCATTAAACATTCCTGCTTTTTACCACTTTGATGGCCAACGAGAGCCTAACTGGCAGTGAGGCTCTCGCCATCTATGCGACCTTTAATAATGAGAATCGTTACTCTAGACATCATTGTCCAGGTAAGCTTTTTCCTGGTCCAGGCTAGTGGTGCTAGGAATTCTTTGAATGGAAGGATTGAGGGTCGGTGGATGAGACGTCTTTTTGCACAAGAAGGGCTTGAATGTCACCATATTGCTCAAAAAGACGCTCGAGGATGTTATGGAAGGGTGTTTGGATGTAACACCCCAACCCAGCAAGGGTAGAAGTATCACATTAATGGCTTCATATCAGATCAAACAAAGCATACACTCAATAGTAATACAAAGATTCTCAAAGGTTACAAATGAAATACTGAATACACAAGGATACAATGGAAACAAAAGCTAAATACTAAGTCTGCAAATGCAATCCTTCTAATGCTTCTACTTCAGAATAACTATCAGGGTCTTTTAAGTCCAAAAGTCTCTTCACTCATACCCAGCTTCCAACTAAAACCTGCCGCACACGAAAAGAAAACGTGCGGCTGAGCTTAAAAAGCCCAGTGAACAGATACATAATACAAAGCAAAGATATAACGAAACAGAATTATAATATGGGCAATGGGAAAGTCATAAGGTATAAAAGAAGTAAATGGATAATAAGAGAAGAATAGGATAGTCATCTACCACGAGCCCAGAAACAGATCATATCTTATAGTAACCATAAATCTTCATAATCATATAGAGGGGAGACCTCTCAGATAATCAGATAATATGAGGGTGTCCTCATTCTTCAAAAGGGTGGAGTAGCTAGCTCCCAGAAATATGTGAAAGGCGTGTATTGCACACAGCACCAGTCACCAGACAAGTCATATCATATCAGATTAAATCCACTAAACAGATCAGATCTAGGATTGCAATCCATACGCCCCCCAGAAACATATATAAAATCATAATCAAAGTAATGCGCATATCATAATCAGAATGGGGACGGTGTGAGGAATCACTCACCCACACATGAGTCATGCCAGTGGTGCATCACAGACACGGCCAGGTTACCTTCCTGGCTAGGTAACAGAAAAGTGGCTCGGGTATCAAACTAAGAGTCAAGGTCAAAGGTCAAAGGTTCATCTCATAATCAGGGTGTCATATCAGAAGGTTCAATATCAGAAGTTCATAATCAGACCAGTCAAAGTATCAGAAGGTCAAGTATCAGAAGTTCAAATATCAGAAGGTCAAATATCCCAGGTCAATATCCAAAAAGGGTCAATGTATCCGATGGTCAAATCTTCAAAAGGTTCAATATCAAAAATACTTTTCAAAAGGTTTTCTCTTAAGGTTCATTTAAAAACAATCATTCAAAAAAATAGTTTTCAAAAATGGTCTTTCAATTAGTTTTCATAAAACGAACTTCAAAATAGTTTTCTTAAAGTCAATATATCATGCTTGAAAAAAAAAACTCTTTCAAAATACTTTACTTAAAACATTTCCATCTCATATCAAAAGGGTCTTCATATCATAGGTTCAAAATCAGAGATCAAAGGTCGAAGCAAAGGTGTCATAGCAAGGGATCGTAACAGAGTATCAAATCAGAGAATTTAACAGATCAGAAAAGAATCATAGGAAACCTTACAGAGAAGGTCAGAATATCTGTACCTTAACGCGAATGAAAGATAACAAATGAATGAGCACAAGAAAAATACGAGTCACTCCTTCTTCAAAAGACCTACCTGAATTAATAATAATTTATTATTTAGAGGTCCGATTATTCTTTTAATGACGTAACTGATTATTGCCATTAGTAGCTATCGTCATTAGTTAAACCCTTGAATATTATACTATTAAGTTTTAGGGCTTAATTATATTTAGAAAGAACATAGGTTTCCAAGTTTAATGATTCGTTAATATTGCTAACAATTCTTTGTATAAGAACTAAAGTAGTTAAACATGGCTTATGAAATTCGGTCGTAGATTTTATGAGTGATTCCATTTCTAAACATATCGACAACACAGCTACATGACACCACGAAACAACCCATTTACCATTTAGCCTGCATGCGGGACAACACAATCTTTTAACACACACATGAATTCACAATGTTTTGACTCAACACCCACGTATGCACCACAGGATTCAAACCTATACAACTATACAACATGCACGTTCTATACTTTAACCAATTTATATGATAAACAGGTGACTCATTCGACCCACCACACACCTCTTTGTATATTTAATTTACATAGACCCATGCACGTCCCTCTTTAATTTATGCGTTATCTTATATTCACATACACATTCACACGAGACACAAATCAAAACCTTTTCATGCACTCACACATAATCATGCCCCTACTCACGTGACCCCATGCTAAATATTTATGTTTATGTCCAGGTTTGATTCGAATAAAAGAGATCGCATGGTTACCTCTTGGCTGGAATAACGAGACATAAAACAAGGGCAAGAACAAATGAACGCAAGGCTGGAACACCACAGTCGATCACCACCCTTTCTTCACCTTGTTGCCTCGCAAAATAAGACACAAGAATTTACCAAACCTTATAGGTGTCGTGCATTAGAGAGACGAGACTTGAGAGAATGAGAGTTTAGGTTGTTGGTTGTGTCGAAAGGATTGAAAGAAAAAGAAAAACAAAGATAACGGTGATACCTCTTGACAGAAAATGCGAGACCGACGAAGACAAACACACGATCGAGCCCCACGACTTAACCACTCTTCGAGCAGCAACTACACAACGATCACGCATCCTTTGTACGCCTCGAATAGCCCAGAAAATGGGACAGAAGAAGTGGCAGCCGTCGTTTTTTTTTTTTTTTTTTTTTTTTTTTTGGTTTAGGGTTCGGTTAGGGGAAGAAGGAGATAAGGCCGTATATTTGGTGAATATGGGGAGCGTGTTCAGCTTTAGGAAGGTAATTATGATGATTGGTCTGGCGTAATGTGATTGATAGCATGATTTGTGGGCTGAAATTTGGGTCCTTATCTTTTGTTCCCAATCACACAATTAACATAGGTTCGGTTTACTCACTTGGACACAAATAAAAAAATAAAACTATCTTTATTTGAAATTTCGGACTTAGGACAGGAATTTGGATTTTTAGGTAATTTAGACTTATATTAGTTTAGGTTAGTTATTTATATTTAATTTGTGATTTAAATCATAAGGTGTGGCTTTTAAATAACATAAGTTAGTTCTCATACTTAGGGATTTTATAGGTTTTAGATTTATAAAGTTTCTTATAGATTCAAAGTTGGAGGGGTAAAATAGGAATTTCACATGTTTTAGATTTTAGGGTTTTACAACTCTTCCCTTCTAAAAAAAAATTTTCGTCCTCGAAAATTGAAGTGAACAAAACGGAAAAAAAAAAAACACAACGTACAGTGAACGGAAGTGTGAATGAGTTGTTTCTCATGACTCTATCTTGTTGATCAAGCTAACTTCGGTTTCCCCAGAAAAGACATACCATAAAGAATCCGAATCAGGAGGATAACATACCAAACGTAACAGATGATAATCATACTCTCTCGGAAGAGATACAGGGAATACGTAGGATTTGACGGATACATCATCCGTGGAATTTGATTAGACAAATCAGATGAGAACGTACCGAATCGCAGAAAATATGAGGGTGATAATTATTCTTAATTCTTCAGATTTCCAAACAGATTCAAAATTCGAACTTCTCAGATAGCAGGTCACAGATAATCAGATTCAACGGATGTGAAACGTACACCAAGCAGAAAATAAGTATATTTCCACATGGAATACATACGGACAGAAAACAGATAGATCGATAAAATCAAACGGTAGAAAGTTCTAAAACGGATCCTAAGATTCTTATCAGAAGCACAGAGGTCATCAAAACTCATGTCGAATATGCAAACGTATCAAGTCATATAACGATGAAGGCAGATTAAGCGTATAGGTCGAATGAACTTAAAGTCTCACTACATGCAGATAATCTCAATCAGACATCAGAAATTCTAAGGCTTCTAAGGCACTCCTCGAAATATCCTATGGTCACAATAAGTGCACGTTATATGATGTGAGTATTATCACGTTGGCCAGACGTCATAATACTAGCATCATATAAATATGCCCTCATGATGATCATACTTTATCTCAAGTCGTGAACTAAACATCTTATCTTAACCACTTAACAGTCCTTCTACCTCCTAGGGTAGGTCCGAATCAATACATCATTCACGGAACGAAATCAGAGAAACAGAACGTACAAATAACGTAACAGAATCCAGTAAGCATCAAATGAAACACATCGTCAAGGCGCCAGATCTTCCAGAACTCGTCAAAAATTCTCATAACAAAACCATCTTCCAAACGTACTCAGAATGAACACAGAACGGATTTGCTAACAGTGAACTTAAATCATTCTAAGGATCTTGTCATCGTAATGGAAACTTAAGTGGGTAAAACGGAATTTAATAACTTCATCCTTCACAGAATCAACTCATCCGAACACAAATGCCTGCTTCAAAATCCGTCCATTTAAATACAAAATTCAAAATTTCTTCCAAGTCGGAGTTGTCTGTCTATGCTTGTCCATCTCATCATACAGTGAAAAAGGAATTTTAAACTTGAGTCTGGTTTCTCAAGCCTTCGGAAACTCTTCTTGATACTATGGTGTAGTAACGTGGATCTCTGGCACGATCATTGTGCCTCCTTCCATCTGCAAGTCTGCTTCTGCTATCAATCCATCTTAGTACAACTAAAATGAATAGAGAAGTAAGATTACGTGTCTTCGACAGGTCTTCTAGCGCAACTCTAGGTTTTAAGGTAAACACCGTCGTTGTCGACTCCAGGTTATGTGTTGAATAGTTTGTCTCCTCCGGTCTGGTTATATTAATGCCCGAGCTGTAATCTCTACGTGCTGCATGTGGTACTATCGAGTCCCTTCCCAGTTTCTCTCTTCTTCTTATATGCTTCTTCCACGGTAACGCCTGTCGCGAGCATCTTCTATTAATCTTCTGCAAAGTTTCTAGCTCCGATAACTGTCTTCACTCTTAGCTCTCTTTGTGGTATTTAGAAATTCGAGTGAACCTGTCAGGCTTTCTCTCCATCCTATGTTGATTTTTAAATCCTCCTTTCTTAAAATTTTGCCTTTGTCCGGCCTCCTGCTGCTTCCACGGCGGAAGTGATTTCTTCCGCTCCTGGTTTCCGGCCGCCACTCCCCCCTGAGGAAGGATGTGGTTACCTTCATCATTTCGTCCATGGATTTTGGGATTTTGTCATGCAAGCGTTTGATCAGCTCTGGGTTAGTTATCCCATGCATGAATCTAGATATTTTTAACACCACCGGCGCTCCCTTCACATCTCTGCTCTCCGCCTTGAATCTTCGCACGAATTCTTCTGTTGATTCTCCTTCCCCCTATTTAATATGATGGAGCTCCACAAGATCCTTAATACATTTCTTTTGCTGAAGGAAATTTTCCAGGAACGCCTCTTTCAAGTCGTCCAAGCTATCTATGGATTCTAGAGGGAGATCGTGAAACCAAACCCTTGCGGACCCAGTTAGTGTGGAGTTAAACATGTGGCACCAAGTTGGCATGGCCTAGCGTTCTACTTTGGCTGCTGACTTTAAGATCTTGAGGTGATCCTCCGGATCTTCACTTCTGTCATATGTTTTGACATGACTTAGCATGCGAGTTCTTTTTGGCAGATCAAAATAACGAATGCGAGGAGTGAACGAATCAGTTTCCGTGCACACACATGGTCGTGCTAGGCCGTCGTCCTCAATGCTCGACCTTTGTCTCTTCGACCTTGACCTCCGATGTTTACCGCCACTGCCTTCTCTTTCAGACAGCTCATCTGTTCTTCGAGAGGATGCTCTATTGTCATAATGCCTTCCAGAGTCCCGCGAACAAAAACTCTGATAGCAGCTTTCTTCCCTTCCTTCGCCACTTCGGTAGGACTGCTGCCTGGAATCTCGTGAGTATGCGGATGCGCTCTTTTCTCTATCTCTTAGCCTATTGAACACACCTTTATCCAATCTTCTGAACATCGTTTCTCTTTCTGGACCTTTCTCCCTTGGTGATCTTGATCGGCCACCCCTATCGTTAGG
Organism: Artemisia tridentata subsp. tridentata; assembly: GCA_021014915.2. Taxonomy (NCBI): domain Eukaryota; kingdom Viridiplantae; phylum Streptophyta; class Magnoliopsida; order Asterales; family Asteraceae; genus Artemisia; species Artemisia tridentata. The sequence goes on along the minus strand of CP139504.1, from coordinate 184,071,276 downwards.
GCTTCCGAACACACTTCGGAGTCGCTTGGCTTCAATTTTCTTCCTGAGACCCTCTCTTCTGTTAGGTGTTCCGGAATTGAATGTTGTGAAGTTTCCTCATAGGTGAGACGAGCTTTTATTTCTTTGAGTTTCTCCTGCTGCAGCCTCTCTTGATGAACCTTCTCAGCTATGATTGGCAACAACTGGTGGTAGTGCTTGTCACAATACTCTCGAAGAGCTGTGTCAGGTGTGGACCTACCTTGATCTTCTAGTTTTGTTTCTTTTTCCCTTCCTACCATATTCCGCACGGCGGACGTGGATACAGAAAGAGAGGGACCTAAATGAGTGCTCATGGTGAGTATTTTCAAGAACACAGTTGTGTACTGATCCCACGGATGAAGCCGACTTGTTAGTGCAAAATGTGTGATGGGTATTGAGTTAGGTTAGAATTACGTATTGGGCAGCTCTAACGGGCCGCTGATGGGTTATACTTGCACTAAACCAAGTAATGAAATGATTCCCTGCATAAATGAAAGTAAACTGTTAGCCTTACCGTGGGGACGGACCCCACGATTAACCTCCTGACTACAACAAAATGAAGTTAAGGCGACACTCCCAAAGTGTTGTATTATGTCTTAAAAATGTTGCATTATGCCTAATGTGACACTTTAGCAAGTGCTCCTTTATGTAACGTCGCCTTAGGTATATGCAACACTCATATTGGATTATGCGACTCTTTTTGAAAGTGTTGCCTATGATTAGCAATTGAAATACTTTGATTTGCAACACTTTTAAACACAAACGCAACACTTCTTACACTCCAATGCAACACTTATATAACCATATGCAACATTTTTAACAAAAAGTGCAACACTTTTAGATTCAAAACACAACACTTTTTTCATTTGCCATCACTAAATTTGCAACACTTTAATGTATTAAGTGCGACATTTTCGTTGTTTTTAACCATATACATGTGCAACACTTTTTTAGTAAATATGCAACACATTTGTTTCATGCAACACAATGTTATGTCGCTATTCCCGCATCCAGAGGAGAGAATGTTCGATGAAATAATTTCTTATACATTAATACATATTTTCATTTAGATCATAGAAATAATAAAATACAGTAAATAATATCACGTACATTAATAAATTTATCCCATGTATAATAACATACATTTTCAAGTAAATAGAAAGTATCTCTTTAAGATCTTAGGAATGTTTGACATATCATTCTTTGCAAATCTTCACTCAAAGCTTAAAGTACATCAAAACAACCTTTGCCTGCTACACCTGTTTAGCAGTCCCTGGTCTTTCAGTTTTTCAGCTTCAACTTGATATGATCACTTGTTTTATCTTGGCGATAATGCTTCGCAGCTGCTTTTCATCTACAACTGTTGAAACAGATGAAAACTATCATTACTATGTGACTGTCAGTTGGTATAATTCACGAGGTATAAAATCTTTTTTAATTCATCAAATCATCTGGTTTCACAATATGCATACAGTTTAAGCAGTAGCATCAGTAAAGGTGGCAACATTGGGTCAGCATAAAAAAACCTATTTCAGAAAGTCATGAAAACCAAAATTTGCAGTCAGAATAAGTTGGAATTTCAAGCAGGAGATGGCAGCAAACGAACCTGATATTCTTCCATCTTGGCGTACTTCTGATCTCAGTCAGCCCAGATATGTACGTATGTAATCGACATTAAATGCACGTCGTAGCTGCAACCACAACTCTGGTTGCCCCACCGACGAACGTGCGCCGAAAAAATTTAAATGTACAAAATTATCATCATCGCCTAGACAACGTGGCTGCAAATCACTAATCAAAAAACCTATCTCAGAAAGTGACGGAAACTAAAATTTGCAGACAGAAAAAGTTAGCATTTGAAGCAGAAGATGGCACGTGCCAGTGTTTTTCTATTTGTTTTTGATAAAAGAAGGACTCGACTGTCATGACTTATTGTTTGTTTATTTCTGTTTCATGGACACTCATCAATGTAAATTGTAAAGTACTGTATATTTAATAACGCAATAGGTATAGAAAGAGACTCGGTAGAGTAGTGGGTACTATAACATCAATTCAATTAGTTTTTATTCTTCCTAATGAGGAATAAAAAGGCTAGCTATCATATATTCAGTTATTAAAAAAGAGACCTTTTTGGAATTGCTTATTGAAACTACTAGTAGCACTTTCAATAAACAATCCCAAACAGCCGATCAATAACCAATAACCCACCACTCTAAAAGATTTGGAAGCCACACTAGTACCCAATTTCTACTAGTCGGGCCAAGGTGCCAAATTTTATGGATTACAAGAACGAACCATTTATACAACTTCAAAGGTGAAGCGTAACCAAAGGTCTATATATACATGAAAAATCAAGTACATACATGCAGGGGCGGATCTACACACAAGGGTGGGTATGCACGTGCATACCCTATCAACTCTTGGCATAGTGTAAATGAAAAAAATATATAGTGATTTTTTGATTGTTTTGTTAACGGTGCATACCCTGTAAAAGAGTGAAAAAAGACAGTGCACATCTTCTTTTCTTAAGAAGAAGAAGAAGAGTAAAAAATGAAAGGATTGATGAGAGAGAATGTCATTAATATGTGAAGTGTTAATAATTTAATTTGCATATTCAAACCAAAATCCTCGTCTCCCTATGTCACATAATCACATTGATCTTTCACCACTACCTAGGGGTGATCACGGTCCAAAAACCGGACCGGACTGGCCAAGACCGGACCGGATCGAAGACCGAGAACCGGAAAAACCATAGACCGAGACCGGACCGAATGTGGTCGGTCCGGTCTCGGTCCAGTCGGTCTTCGGTCGGTCCGGTCCAATTAGGCAAGATTTGGCAAGTTTTTTCGGTTTTTTGGTCGGTCCGGTCCGAGGACCGAATTAGCCAAAAAGCTTAGACCGAGGACCGGACCGAATGTGGTCGGTCCGGTCGGTTTTGTCGGTCAGTCCGGTCCATCCGGTCCGTTTGCTCTCCGTACTATATTTATTGGGCTATATTTTAGTGGCATTTTGTTTTCATGTTATAATTTCATTTTGTTTTATGATATTTGTCATTTTGTTGCAAGCTCGTTAAATCATCTAAGTGCATTAACTCTTGTAAAATCATCTAGTGCAGTAATCCTATGTCCCGCAAGAACTAGGCTGATTAAAAATAACTTAGACAATAATCTACTATACTTAAGTTATTAACTGGTTATTTATGTTACTTTATTAATATTATATAGTAACACAAAAAAAACTTCAGTGCACAGTAAAAACATAACAAAATTCTTTTTGAACTCTCTAGCGACCCGACTTTGGAAAAAAAAATCCGACCCGAAAACCAAAATTTTTTTACGGAACTTTCATTAACGAATAACACCATTAGCAAGTGCATACCCTATTACAAAATTCTAGATCCGCCACTGCATACATGATATAGCAAAAGAATGCAGAATAACAATGCATGAATGAAAACCTACCGAAATCAAGAAACACAATACGGCCATCACGTAATAGCCATAAGTTACCAGCATGTACATCTGCATGGAAGCTTTCACATGCAAGCAAACTACCAAACCTGTAAACATAAAAACACTTACACGAATGAGGGATAAGAGGTAACCTTGACTGATTGTATCAATCACATGACTACTACTTCCTTCTCCAGGTGTCTCGTGTGCAAGCTCCAACTCATGAACATGCCACTGCCTTGCCTGATCCGCCACCACTTCAACAAGCTCCAACTCATGAACATGCCACTGCCTTGCACTGCCTTACCTTGCCACTGCCTTAGAGTGAAACTAGTCTGAATATACACAAAGAATAATCATGAAGAATTAAAGATCCATAATAATGTAATTCATGAATGAGTGAAATGAAATAGATGAAATTTTGCTCAAACCGACCATTATAAAACCTTACCTAGCGATTAGTAAAACAATAATAGATGGACGATTGAAGACCCACCGTCCCACGATCTGAAATAAATTAATGATTATGATACCAAGCAATCGAAGAACCAATCAAATAAATAATACCAAAAGCGGATGTAAACACCAACCCACTATTGAAAGAATCAATTTAATATTAATCAAACACAAAGTGAAGTTGATTAGGAATTAAAAAGATTATGATCGATTGAAAGGGAATCGTAGGGGTGGTTAATCTCTTTTTTCGCCAGGGAATTTTAGGGAATCTTTTTTTGCTCAAACTGGTATGAATATACACAAAGAAGAATCATGAATTGTACGTTTGAAGGGTAATAGTTTTTGGTAGCGTGTTTAGGGTGCAACGTGTGGTATCGAAATTTCAGTAGTTAGTATTATGTACTTTTGTCTTGTTGGGCCTACTTTTTTTTTTCTTGAACAAATAAAGGCTAACAATCCAAGAAAGATAACATGCAACACATTCAAGTAGAGACATTTTCAAGAATGGAATAAAAGGCATGCCAAGCATTAAACATACCAATGGTGTCGGGAACTTGAAACTGGTATTTTAAAATAGAAGTTTTGCACCAAATGTCAATGACTCCCTTTATGTCGAAATGAACTCAATGACCTGACTTGAACAGCACAACCCGTATTGATATATGCCGCTGCCATGGACGCGAGATTTATAAACCCACACAATAGATATGGCCAATCTTTCCGACCGCGATCTGTAAAGAAACAAAATTTTACCATATATAAAATATTGACCATCGTAACTCGAAATCATCTTTTTTTTTTTTTTTTTTTTGAACGGCAACTCGAAATCATCTTTCAAGACAAAATTAAGAAAATATAGTAATAAAATACCTTACAAATCTGAACAACGCTTGCAAAATACCAAATGTCAATAAAGATTAAAAAAAAAAAAATGCTTCAATGTAGCAAAATTAAACATCTTGAAATATTTTTGTCCTAAACCATTTATCCACATGAGTATTCTACAGGCCTTCTGTTCCAATTTATCCGAAGAATTTGAAGCATAGCTTTTATAAAAGATTATAAGGTGTAAAAACAAATATTTGTTTATAAGATTTGCAATTTTATTTGCTTCCCACTTGAATGAACCTGTACTTGATCAAATTTAGTGCCGAAATTCTGTAAACCAATAACAGTGTTGCCGTTCAAACTGGGCAAGATCTTGAACACTTTTTCACACTTCATTACAGCAGCAACAAAATAATGTTTTTTAATATATGTAACCAAGTATATCCACATATATATAGCAACTCGTAACCTAACGTACCTTGAGATGTCGAACGTGGCTGCTGATAGCTCCAATACAACATGAAAATTTTCTTTTCAAGGACGTTAGTAACATATGCTACAACAGCAATTCGTCATCCGTTAGTATAACCATTTACATTGTGTATACGATAACTAAGTTATGGAACGACAAATAAGTACACATACCTTATATTTACTTCTGCAGCTACAGGTTTTGCTAAACTACCCAACTTTATGGGACCCTGCACTTTTCATAGAAGAGCAACTAATTATAAAAATGTTGTTTTTAACAAATAAGCTTACAATACAATAGGGAGTTTAGTGGTATACCATCCCAAGCTTCCCATTAGAGAAGACAACCTTTATTCATTGGCTCCCATAATATTATCTGCCCAAGAATTTCGATCCGCAGTTGATATGATACCTTCTCTACAATATTGAGAAATAATAAGAACGTCCATAATATGCATATACGTTTGATATATGCCCAATTCCTGACCATAACATAAAGTCAAATGTTACCTGTTATAGAAACAGCCTCTCCCATTCATTCATCATACACCTATGAAAAATCAAAACTTGAGTGATCAAATTAGGCTCAAATTAATCAATTAAACATACACCGGTACAACAATTCAACTAAACATGAAAAAATAAAGGCGACCTAATTCCAAAAGTTCAGATAATATAAAACACACAATAATATCAATTTACAAACAAAAAATACCTAGAACCGAGCCCATGTCCTTGTCAACTTTCTGTTCAAATTCACAAAGAAAGCCCTTCTAACTCATCATTTTTCCTGTTACAAAAGACCGTAACAAAATGATAATAGATAAAGTCATGTAAAGAAATGAAACTAAACGAAACAGAGATTAAAACTTACACAATTATCTCATGTGCATATGACAGCGCAAGTTCAACAAATGAATCTTTGACCTTCATATTTGAACCTGAAACACGGCCACTAACATTAAGTTCAGGAACCTGAAACGTATATGTTACAATCAATAACACAGTTCATAACCTGAAACCGCAACTTTTTCCTCAGCTCCACTACCATCACCCGACTTCCACACACTTATTACTTACGAACCACGCCCATCATCAGATGACGCTGATTCAGGATCACTAAAACCTCGAATCAATCACAAGAACACCTGAAGATGCCAGCTTTTTACTTATCTTCGAAGAAAAAGAAAAAGAAAAAACAAAACAATCAACCGCAACAGGCGCAGTCAATACCTCTTTTATTCCATCGACAATCAAAAAATTTCCAAATACTTAAAAATCATTAAAAGCAATTTACCCATTCTCAAAACTTTAAGCAGCATAAAGCAGCAAAACTAATAAAAAATTATAAAAAAATAGACAATTTATCAAACACTTAATATGCATAACATAAAATTAAAGTGATTAATAATAAAAAAAAAGTTATACCTCAGTGTAAGCATCAACAGGATTACAGGAGCAGCTAAACATTACTGACATATCTCCATCACTCTCAAGGAAAGAATGCATAGGTTCGTCATCTGGTTGACCCACTATTGTGTCTCAACCGCGCTTATTTATTCCGCTGAACACAACCCCTCACCATCACCGTACAAATACCCCTTTGTTTTCTACTTACTCTGTTGCACAACCACCGCCAGAGCTGTTACCAGGTATATGTATTCTTGGGTCAAACAGTAACAGGTTGCCCTGTTACACATCCTAACTCATAAGAAATTCCATAATAATGTAATTAATGAATGAGTGAAATGATATAGGTGATATACCTGACGAGTAGATCTAGTAGATCTGGATAAGAATCGGCTGTGAAATTTTGGGAGAAATGCCTAGGGTTTTTTTTGTTGAGAGTATATGATTTTGGGGAAACTTTGGGGGAAATGTGTGTGTGTAAATTTTGGTGAAGCGGCAAACGAAAATTTTATCCCGCTAAAACTATTTTTTTTTTAGTAAAGATTGCCTTAAAGTTTTCTGTTATGCAACAGTGCTAAAAAAATGTTGCACAAACATTTAAAATTTGCAACACTTCTAAAAAAGTATCGCATTAGATATATAAATGCAACACTTATATGAAAAATGTTGCATTACAACAAAGGTTGTAAAAAAAGCAACACATTTTACAAGTGTTGCTTCAAAAATGTTGCCTTAGGCTCATTTTGTAGTAGTGACGGACCCCACGATTAAGCTCCTGCGTAAGAGTAAGTAACCATATTTGTCAGAGAATGTTTGAAGTGTGTATTTATGCGTAAGAAAGTCATACTTCGAAAAGTGTGTGAGGACCCCCTTTTATAGGCAAGTCTAATGGTAGGGTTTCCTAGTATTTCTCTTTTTATGGTTAGTGGCCAGAGTGGGACCCTTGTTGGGCAAGGATGCGCTATAATCGTGATTGCGGACACAGATCGTCTTCCGCGACCCTTGGTTGGTCCGCTGTAGGGCTGCGGAAGTACCCTTTGGATGACCTGCGTGCGTCCTTGTATATCCTGGCCGTGACCCGTTTGCCATTGGGCTTAATGGCAGCCCGGTATACTTGCTTGTTTACATTGTTGTGCCGGAGCCCAAATGTGTATAGTACGGTCCAGGCCTAGTAGGCCTGTTATTCGTATTGTACGTCATCAAATGTAGTAGGAAGTAGGTACGAAACAATGTGATAACCTTCATGACATCATAAATAATCTACTTAATGCTTGACACTTTGCACTTTTGGATCATTTGTTTTTAACAAATTCGTACATACTTTTATAAAAAATTGTTTTATAATTTTCTTGCGGTAAATCCCAAGAGGTGTGTTGGCTTGTTTCGTATTACGATTTTTTTTTCCTTATCCTTTTTTTATTTTTTTATTTTTATTTTTATTTTTTAGATGACAACTAACTATCTCACAATATATACACCACACAATATCTCACATATTTTAAGCAGGATTTGAAACCATAACCATTTTTGTTGAGAAACTTCTCACACAACATCTAGTACTATTTGGCCACAAGCTCTTTAGTTCATATGACGATTTTTAAGATTAATAATATCTTTTGTTCTTTTTACACTAATTTAGTAAGTATTTTGAAGTTCTATTGATTTTTTTATTTTTTATTTTATTTTTTATATTTTATTTATTATTTATTTTTATTTTTTTGCATATTGCATAAACAATTGTGCTAATTCCAATACTACCTCCGTCCCACAATAATTGTCCACTTTGACTTTTTTGAGTCTTTTTTATTCAACTTTGACCATAAACATTTTTATTTGGGTAATATAATACCTGATGAAAAATATATGAATAGTTTAGGTTTTAAATGTATTTTCATTGGTATAATTTTCATCAAGTATTATATAACACAAATAAAAATATTAATGATCAAAGTTAAACAAAAAAGACTCCAAAAAGGCAAAGTGGACAATTATTGTGGGACAAAGGGAGTATATGATAAATGAATTACTAAAATGATGCTGAAAGAATATTTAAAACATTCGTAAGGTATACGTTGTGCATTAACCGCTAATATTTGTTTCATAGTAAGAAAAATGATTCGTATGCTTAATTAGCAAGCTTATTTAGATTGGTGGATTTTAAAAACTAATTGTTGGAAATTTGGAGAGAGAAAATTGTTGGGTCACTTCAGTGGCCAAGTCACTTTAATCTAGGATTTGAACAAAATATAACCTATGTGTCACATAACAAATAACGAATTCAAGTCACTGAGTGAACAGTTACTCTGTGAGTCACCTTCAGGAAGCCTAGGACGAGTCTAAGAAGAAAGCCTATCCATCCAGTGTGGCGGAACTCAGTGAATGGCACCTAAGCCAAAGAAGAAGGTGATGGGTTCAGTGAGTGATGACAATAACTCACTGAACCCCAAGACTCCTCAACAACTATGAAGACTGAAGATTAAAGACTGAAAACTGAAGGCCTGAAGACTGGAGACTAAAAACCTGAAGATTGAAGAAAGGCGGGACAAGGCGGGAAATGTTTGAAAGGATAAGGAGAAGTCCTTATGAGTCTGAAGCCAAACTTTCCCTGAAAGGCTAAAGATCAGAAGAGTGTCATCACTGTTCCTCAGAAAGCAACCTTGTCCTTTACCCAAAATAGTTTCTTGTAACAGAGACAAAATATGTAAGTATTTTGTCCACACTAGCTTAGGTCATCTTTGTCTTTATCACAACGGTTGCAAAATACTTGTGTATAAATAGGATTCATAAGGTGGAGTAAAAGTTTGAAAAGTTTGTGCACTAAATGCTTAGACATTCACAAACAACTTTTACTCCTCCAAATAGCAACCTAGTTCCTGAGATAGCTCAGTTGGTTCAGTGTAGTTGCTACTTAAGCTTAGCTTAAGTTCAGTGAGGAGTCATACCATACTTGTCATTTCAATCCCAAGTGTTATTCCGTAAACACTTGGGTATAATTCTTTGATTGATTTCTAATAAAAATTAAACGTTGAAAAATCTTGTCTATTTACTTTTACATTTCTTATAACTGTCAAGGAATATCACTACATTACTTAACCATGGAACACAGTTAGTTTAACTTTGTAGTTAACTCTAACAGTGTAAAGGGAACAACAAGTGGTATCAGAGCGGTTTGATTTATAAAACAAGTTTATAAACCGTTCAAAACGTTTTTAAAATCAAGATCCTACCATGGCTGAAACTGATGTACCCCAACTAGTCAACAAAAAGGGAGGAAGCTATACTGCTACTGCTCCCCGACTTGAAGTTGGAAAATTTAATAAGTGGAAAAAGCGCATGCTTTGCTACTTAACAGGAATGGAACCTTACTACATTAAGTGTATTAATGAAGGTCCCTTTGTCCCTAAAACTGCAGAAGGTTTACACAAGCCTGAAGCTCAATGGACTTTTGATGAGAGAAGGGTGGTCAATCAAGACCAACGCCTGAAAAGCATCATTATATCATGTCTTCCTGACGATATAATGGAATCAGTCATTAACTGTCCAACTGCCAAACAGACTTGGACTGACTTGGTTCATAGCTTTGAGGGTCTCTCAAATACCAAGAAAAATAGTAAGAGGATCTAACACACTTAGAATGTGTAGAGGATACTTTGAGGTTATATTGTTAAGTATGCGGAATCTAATTAACAACACTTAGAAGAATTTGTTTGATGTAACAGTAATGCAATATGAATAATGAAAACAGTGTATAACTCCAAACGATTCAATATTATTAGCAAATAATACGAGTGATCTTAGATATCACTAGGGTTACAAAACCTTGAATCTTAACAAAAACGTATGACTTGTATGTAAACATCTAACCTAGGACCTCCTTTTATAGACATAAGGAGTCCTTTACAAGATAAGCATCTACCCGTATAATTCTAACTAATTGTGATATACATACAATGTTTACCATACTTATCTTTTACACGTTTCCTAAAACCTTATCATGCAGCAGTACCTTCATCTATGTACTAGCAGTACTAAATCAACAGTTAGTACTGTTAGTTATTCTTCAGCAGTCTTCAGTATTACACTAGCAGTTTGTACTGTTAGTTTAATCTTCCAGCAGTACTAAGTCTTGAACATTTAATTTCTAACAATCCTCCCCTAAACTTGTGATTTACCCTAAATCATCAAGTTTTCTAAATTAAATGAGGATTGTGGGGACTCTTCCAAACACTACCTTCTGGACTTTGTGTCTTCTGCCTATTAATAGATTTTCTTTACTAACTCCCTTGCCATTTCTGAGTCTTCATCTACTCTGAGTTTGGCAGCTAGCATAACAAACAAGATTCCTGACCTCAGTGGATAGTCCTTCTCCACTAGCATGTAAACTTCTACTCCTGCTTTTGTAGAAACCTGATGAACACCACAATTATCAAATAACCTCCAAGTAGTAGCCAAATCATGAGCTTGGAATCTCTATAGTGCATCATCTGCATCAGGCTCATATAGCCTTTTCAGCTCAACCCATAGCTCCTGACCCTTATCATCTGTAGGATTAGCAGTCTCGAACCTTTCTTGAACTAAGCTCCAAAGCTTATCCAAGCCTTCTCTGTCAAATGCTTTGATCATGTCTTTAAAGAATTTGTAAACTTCAGTTTGATCTCCTACCCTGATGATTTTCCAGCCTTTCATAACTCCATCTGAATAAATCTCCCAATCAATGATGGGATATTTGGCTTGAATGGGATCAACATAAAGAGTCTATGGAACTACTACCAACATTCCATAGATTTGTTCATCAGTCAATATCTCTTCCTCTTCCTCAGCTGATTCTTCTTCAACTGATTCTTCCTGAAATGTTTCTTCTTTAGTTCTTTGTTTCTTGAATTCTTATGATTCCAAGTTCTCTGCTGCTCTCTTCTCTCCTCTGCTACTTTCAGTTTCAACTGTTTCAGTTTCACCTCTTAGGAATGTCTGAAGTCTTCGATGAGTATCAATATATATCCTTTCAATTTCTTCAAAAGATCTTCCCTTGAAGTGTTGTTCATTCCAGTTGTCTTGGTGCTTGAGATAAGTCTTCATGTATCTCAGTTGTTCTTTTCTTAATGGGGGTTTCTTCTGATAAACTTTCTTCTTTCTTCTAATCTGCTCCAAAAGGTCATCAATGGCTTGTTCTTGTTCTTCTCTTACAAATTGTAACCTTTCCTCCTCTTGATGCTTAGCAGCTAACTCCTTATTAGCAAGAATTCGACCAGCTATTTCTTCTTCTTCAGTCTGAAACTTGTGCTCAACCATGAATTTTGCCAATCTTTCTTCTTCTGCTACCCTTGCTAACTCTTCTTGATGAAATCTCTGATCTAGCTCCTCATCAAAAGCAATATGAGATTGACCCTTCTTGGTTGTCTTCTAAGAAGATGGTTCTTCTTTTATCATGATTCCCTTACCCTTGTCTGCTCTTGATCTCTTTGGCCTTCTTTTGTATACTGCACCAGCAGTACCTTGTGAACCAGCAGTACCTTCTTCTAGAATACTAGCAGTACCATGTGTAGCACTACCAGTACCTTCTATCAAACCACCAGTACCTTTATCCATTTGATCATCTTGCCTCCCCTGAGTATCATACTCCTCTTAGACCAGAGAAATGTTAGGATCTTGATCTAACTGGGCAATCTTCCTCCCCTGTTTGGAAGATTCCTCACCTTGACCATCTGATGAACTTGAAGAAGAAGATGAGTCAGTTGATTCCACCAATTGTGCTAATCTTTTTCTTTGAAGAGTCTTGACTGTTTGCTACAATTTCTTCACCTTAAAACTAGCTTGGTGTAGACTTTTCCAAAGACCTTTTTGTGATTTTTGAGATCAGCTTCCAAGGTTGAAACTTTGTCAGACAATAATGTACAAATTTTCGTCAATTCATGAAGTGTCTTACTACCCTCAGCACTTCCTGATGTGTGACCTTCTGGGAGAGGTGCATCATGAGGCAAAGACTCAGAGTCCACCATATGGTGAGCTTCTAAGCCAACCAGTATTTTTTGTTGGCTTGGGATTCCACCAATAGTACTAGGTTCATAGGAACTTGGTACTGTTGGTGTTGCCATAGGTTGGGTCTTATGTATGTTACTTCTGTCCTGTCCAGCTTCTAAGCCTGAGACAGTAGAAGTAGCCCTTCCTATACTAACAATGTCAGCCTTATCTGCTACATTGGGAGGGGTAGGAACTCTGTGCTGAGGAACATCAGAGCCCTCTCTAGATAATGACCTATCTGGTGATGAGGTTGGTTGTGAGGCTGATTGTTCAGAACTTGTGGTTGTGTGTTGGGAGTCAACTGGGCTTGTTGATCCTTCACCCTGTACCTGTAGCATTGAATCAAATAATGGAACTTCTTCCCCACTATATCCTTTTGAGGCCATCCTCATATTACTAAAAAGTTTTTGGGTAAGTTTGGGTGATAGATAAACATTTTTATGAGGAAAAGCTGATGTTTCCTCATGTTCAAAATAGTTTGAATGAACCTGGGATACATCGGAAACTTTGATTTGCTATCAACATTTTTCACCATTCCTTCAAAGATGAGTTTAGAAAAATTGAAAGTCCTATCAGTAGCTAAGCATATAAGAGCAGTTGCAATATTGCTACTGAACTGTTCCCATGAGGTTTTCTTAGGACTGAGACAATGAAGGATGGTGTGAATCAAAAACCTCCATTGTGGGGCAAAACAACCTTTTTGAAAAGTTAAAGATTATGATTGGATTTTATACCCCATTCTGGTTAAAGTTTCAAAAAATTCAGTATTTGGCATAGCACTAATAATATTGGCATCATCTAGGTGGAGATGCCTCCTAAGGGATGATTCAGTAATAGTGATGGTTGTGCCATCTACTGTTGCAATTAATTCTTTGTCTCCAGTGTCAAATGTCGTGACAGTAGCAGTCTGCCAAAACTCTTTGATTTGGGAGACATAGATAGTGGGATGAAGAGTCAACGAATACCTTATATGGGAAGCATTTAAAAAGTCCACTATCTGATGAAATTGGGTATCCTCCTCTGGTTTTTCCAAATAAGCGACCATGTTGTGCTTGTCAACAAAAGATAGAGACGCCATTATTTGTTAGTAAAAGTTGGATATGACTGCTGGTTATAGTGTAATTTTAGGTTAGAAAGTAGATGAAGAAAGTGAATTGAGATAGTTTTATAAGACTTAGTAGGGTTTCTAGTGGACCGTCTTCAATTAAAAGATAACTTTCGATTGAAGAAAAGTGAATATAATAGATTAAAAGTGAAAATATCCAAAAAGGAAACCCTTAAGTAAAGATTTGATCAGTAAAAATCTCAAAAAATTCTCAACGGCTATTTTCAAAAAGCTGTTATTTCATACCAGTACAAAGTTTTGCCTAGCAGTACAAACTTTTTAGAAAAATTTTGACTTAGCAGTATGAACTCAATTTTGATTAAAAACAACACTGCTTACAACCATTTTGAAGGGATTAAGTGTAAAGACAGACACTTAATCAAAGTTCGGCTTAATGCAACTTCTGGTTGTGTTAGAACCGATAATTTCAGTTATAAATAACTGCCTGTGATCAGATAAACTCATTCAAAGAGCTTTCTTCATAGGGTTTTCAGCTCGTGGCAGTTGTTTCCTCTAACATAAATGTGTTAGATTCACGTTTGCTCACTGTTCTCTTTACCAGATGTCCTTAGACTAACACATTATACAAAAAGTATAAAATGGTGGAGAGTGAGTTAGATCAGTTACTATCTGACTAACTATGCCATCAATACATATGCAAAAACATCACAATAAGATTTCAAGAAAGATATTTTAAAGAACCATTTAACTTAGGCATAAAACCTTTGTTAAGGGAGTCCCAAATTCTATCCATCATTAATCTATTGTGTCAGCAACCATTCCACCATTTTTCTGTTCACACAATGCACTAGTAACACCTTTATGTTCAAACGATCCATACTTGTAATTGTTAGTCAAAAACCAAGAAAACAAATGGCAAAGCATTTGCTTCATAACAGTATAAACATGTGACTAGCAGTACAAACTATACATGGGACTAACAGTTCTAACAAACAGTCCAAATTTGTACTAGCTGTACAAACTATACATAACAGTACCTATTGACAAACCTAGCAGTACAAATCCAATTTTATATATAAAAAAAAACACACAGGTTAAAACCTTTAAGTATTAAGCATTCCAATACTTGCTACAAAGTATTGAAACCTTCCAACATCGAAAGCTTTAGTGAGAAGATCTGCAAAGTTTTGATCAGTATGAATTTTAACAACTTGTACTAACTTTTTCTCATTGCAGTCTCTTATAAAATGATGCCTAATTTCTATGTGTTTTGTTTTAGAATGTTGCATTGGATTTTTAATAATGCAAATTGTACTGCTATTGTCAATATATATCATGGTATTCATAAAATTTTACCCATTGTCAAGCAGTTGATTTTGAATCCAAAGAACTTGACCACAACAACTTACAGCAGCTACATACTCAGCTTCAGTTGTAGAAGTTGCCACAATTGTCTGCTTCTTGCATTGCCATGATATAAGTCTGCAACCAAGGGACTGACAACGACCAATTGTTGATTTACTATCCAGACTTGCACCAGCATAATCACTGTTTGAGTATGCCACCAAATGAAAAGGTGATCCCCAAGGATACCATAGACCCAACCTAGGTTGACCTTTAAGGTACCTAAAGATCCTCTTGACATTAGTTAAATGAGAAACATTGGGACTGATTTAAAACCTTGCACAGGCACACACAACAAACATGATATCTGGTCTTGATGAAGTAAGGTACGTCAAGGACCCTATCATTGATCTGTAGGTGTGCACATCAACACTTTCTCCATCAGCATCTTTAAGTAAAGGTTTCTCTGGATCAACTGGTGTGTTTGCCACATTAGCATCAGTAAATTGAAATTTCCTTAGTATCTTAGTCACATATTTATCTTGATTGATAAATATGCCTTCAGTTGATTGCTTCACTTGCAACCCCAAAAAGAAGGTAAGTTCCCCCATGGAACTCATCTGAAACTTTTCATGCATAAGTTTCTCAAATTCTACACACATCTCCTTCCTTGTGGATCCAAATATAATATCATCTACATAAACCTGTACTAGCAAGATATCCTTCTTGTTTTTCTTGATAAAGAGATTCTGATCAATCTTGCCCCTTTGGAATCCATTCTCTAACAAATAGGAAACCAAAGTCTCATACCAGGCCCTTGGTGCTTGATGTAGGCCATAAAGAGCTTTCACCACCTTGTACACCTTGTCCAGATGTTCTGGATATACTAAACCTGGAGGTTGAGAGATATATACCTCCTCTTCAATAGTACCATAGAGAAAGGCACTCTTGACATCCATCTGGTAAACCATAAAGCCCATGAAGGAATCATAAGCTAAGAACAGTCTTATTGCTTCAATCCTAGCTACAGGTGCAAAAACCTCTTCATAGTCTATCCCCTCTTCTTGTGTATACGCCTGGGCCAAAAGCCTTTCCTTACTTCTGATCACAATTTCCCTTTCATCTCTCTTGTTTCTAAAAACCCATTTAGTTCCAATGACTCTCATACCTTTAGGTAATTCAACTAGCACCCAAACCTTTTGAATCTTGAACTATAGAAGCTCCTCTTGCATAGCTTCCACCCAGCTTGAATCTTCTAAGGCTTTAAGTATGTTCTTGGGTTCAGTTTGAGAAAGGAAACACATAAACAAACATGTGTTGGCATCTTCATGCTTCTTTGCTTCATAGACATCACTAAGAAAGCCTTACTGATCTGAGGTCATGGTCCACCTTTTTGTCTTCACACCAGACTGTATGTCTCCAATTACATTGTCTAGGGAGTGATCTCTGTGTATCCTTGTGTATGGTGTAGTGAGAACTGGATAAGTGGGTGGTAGATTGTTGATATCCACCTCATCTTCTGAGAAATCAGCAGTATTAATATCTGATGGGCCAGTAGTATGAACATTTTGCCCAACAATACTAACTTGAGGTTCAACAGTACAATCTTCATTTGTACCGTTATCTTGATTCTCTTGATCTTCAGCGCCATATATATTGTTTTCATCTTCAATACCTTCTTTGACTTCGTCAGTAGAAAGTTCACCACTCTTTGAAGATGAATCCACGCTGTTCTATATTGGCATCGATAAATGATCTTGATCTTTCTCCTTACCCAAGCCTGCTTCATTTGTTGCATCATCAGCTTCTGAACCTGAAATATCATTAGAAACGGTTCTTGCAACAACTGGCACATAATTCATAGATTGGGTTAGAGTATCAAGATCAAATAGCCATTTTGGACCTTCACCTGCAACATTAGACTTATTCTCTAGAAACTGAACATGCAGGTTTTCCTCTACTTTTCTGGTTCTTGTGTTGTATACCCTAAAAGCTTTGCTATTCATTGAGTACCCAACCAAGAAACCCTCATCTGATTTACCATCAAATTTTCCTAAATGGTCTAAGGTATTTAGAATGGTGACATGACACCCAAATGGTCTTAGAAAACCTAAAGCAGGTGTTCGACCCCTAAACATTTCATATGGTGTCTTGTTGTGTGGTTTAACTACTAAAACCCTGTTCTGCACATAACAAGCAGTATTAACAAGCAGTATTAACTTTCTTACTAAGAAGATTCAGGCAGCTAAAACAATCGTGTCCTTTGTCAGGAACATTGAAAATCAAAATGACATAAATGTCAAACAAATCAGGACTGACAATGGGACTGAGTTCAAAAATTAGGACCTTGAGTGTTTTTGTGATGAGAAAGGAATCTCTCAAAACTTCTCTTCTCCCTACACTCCTAAACAAAATGGAGTGGTTGAAAGGAAGAATAGAACACTCATTGAGGTTGCTAGGACAATGTTGAATGGTTCAGTACTCTCAAAGCACTTCTGGACTGAAGTAGTCAAAACTGCATGCTATACTCAAAATAGGTCCATAATTGTCAAAAAAATATTCAAGGGAAGAATCCCTGACATTAGCTACTTTCATGTGTTTGGGTGTCCTGTGTTTATTCATAATCACAAGGATCACTTAGGCAAATTTGATGCCAAAGCTGATTATTGATATTTCTTAGGATACTTCCTTGTCTCCAAAGCCTTCAGGGTATTCAACACAAGGAGACAACAAACTGAAGAAACCTTTCACATAACCTTTGATGAGAGCACTGAAGCCATTAGGTTCTCAAACACTTCAGTGGAAGATATTGAGATTGATGACTCATCAAGATATCTTCGTGATGAATATCATCCTGAAAGTAATCCCTCCACACAATATCAAGATGATGCTGACTTCTTATATTACATCATCCCTTATAACCTTCCTCAACCAACCATCAGTGAGTTCATAGAAGCTCAACAAGTCCCTGATGGGATCACCCACACTGAACTAGAAGTTCATGAGCCTAAAAACCACAGTGTTCAAATTGAACCCATTGAAAACCAAAACCTTGATATACCTCAAGCCTCAGTCCTTGAACCTACACCACCACCCAATCAAGACTCCACAAGTTCTAACTCATATCCTAGACCTCAGGATAGTTGGACAAAATCCAAAACAATAGAACTTGTGAATATCATTGGTGAGCCTACTGAAGGCATGCTTACCAGAAGCATGGCTGCTAAGCTTAAGGCAGCCTCAGCAAATGAATGCCTCTTTGTTGACTTCCTTTCAGAAGTGGAACCCAAGAATTTCAAAGAAGCCCTGAAGCACCCAAGTTGGATTAAGGCCATGCAAGATAAGCTTGAACAATTTGACAGAAACAAAGTCAGGACTTTGGTCAAATGTCCTCAGGGTGCCTATGTCATTGGCATGAAATGGGTTTTCAAGAACAAGATTGATGAAAATGGCACAATCATTAAGAAGAAAGCTAGACTTGTTGCCAAAGGATACTGTTAGTGCAAGCAGTCTCGTTGGGGAGATTGCTAGTGCAAGCAATCTCGTTTGTTTTGATTGACGACAAACATGTAACTTGATACATAACGTAAAATGTACAAGTTACTTGTAATCTTATCTTATCTCAACATACATTCAACATCTCTCGACTTCTCGAGTCCTCGTATGATACAACACAGGTTCGTATATGTTTGTTATGTGGCATTATGATCAAACCCTTAATAAACCATTTAGAATATTTAAAATACAGTTAGGTCATTAAGTATTTTAAATGGTTAATCATTCTACTTAGAACCTCATTTTACACCTTTTCATAAACAAGTATTCTTACTTGTACATCATGTTTTCTAAGTTTAATAGGATAAGTACACTTTAGGTGTCAAACTAACATGATACATATTGGTAAACATGTATTAGTTAAGCTAGTATATACATGCTACATGATCACTAGGATACATGTTACATACATATATACATTTACATGTTTTACATTTTAAATCCTAATATGAAAATAACACATGACATCTTGGCATACCTCATTAGGAAAGATCTTGGATAGATTTCATGTAGATTTGATTTAGGTAATATTTTGGAAAGATCTTTAAGTTACAAAGTTGACTTTGCAAAGATCTTGACATGACTTAACGTAGATATGGAAAGATTTGGTAGATATGGAAATATTTGATAGATTTGATAAGATATGGTAGATATAGAAAGATATGGCAAGATATGGAAAGATTTGTGAAAATATTTTCTGTCTGACACCAGTGGATCCAAATGATATAAAGGACGGATCCAATTTAGGGATCCGCCGGGTAAATTTCTTCTTGGCTATAAATAGCAGCCCATTGTTTACCCATAGTTTCATGAAATTAGAACACACATTCCCTCACTCATTTCACACACTTAGATCAGTAGCAAAGCATGTAGATTCATACATTAATCACCCTTTACATAATGATCATAATGTTACTAACTTTCATTATGTTGTAAGCATACATTGTTAATGATCCTGTGAAGCAAGCTCAAGATCATGAGACATCTTCCATAGCATACTTCCTGATCCATCAAGAAGATGTCACTTGCATACATGAAGATCCACCACAACAAGTTTAGGGAGCTTGTGATCTTCATACATTGAAGGCTTCCGATCAATGGAAGTTCATATAGAGTAGGCATTCATATCCATGATACACTTATGTCATGGATCATCATTGATCATTGTAAACATCATTTGTATCATTTAGATCAGTAGAGTGTGGTTAGTATTTTAGTCCTTAAAATACAAAGAGTGTCGGGAGTGGTTGTACCCGTGTAAAGAACTCGACATCTAGCTTAGTGTCGGTAATTGTATAAGCAACGTTAAGGTTAGGTTCTGACTTGAAGTAGAACCCGGTGTTTAGCTTAGTACCGGAAAAGGAAGTAAGCAACGTGTAAAGGTTTTCTCCGCCTAAGAAAGGGAGCTTGTTGATCTAGTGAAGTAACTCTCGAGTTGGGTACTCGGGGAGTGGAGTAGGGCGGAGAGGAGCTCCGTGACCGAACCACTATAAATCATCGTGTTCGGTTTGCACTTTCTTTTACTTATCTCTTTGCTTTTATGTTTGCATTATGTGATTGCTTGTGTTGTGATTAGTTGATAATACTTATGTGACAACTTGGTAGACATAAACTACAACAGACAGCTTTCATATTAGAACAAGCAAAATTGGAAATTTGATACAACAAGTTTTAAGTTTTTAAAACGAAAACGTATTCACCCCCACCCCCTCTACGTTTTCCACACTTGGTATCAGAGCCACGTGGCTCTCATTTTCGAAAAAATGGTTTTTAAAATAGAGTACCATCCATGTATCAAATTACCTCTGAAGCAGAACATAATATGAAAAATGTTTCGCTAAGTATACTTTGAAATTTTGTTGTTAAATATTACTTTGTATCCAAGCTTGAAGATGTCTTTGGAAAATTAAAAGAGAAGGTTTCTTAAAAAGGTTTAAGTGTCAAAATTGTGTGCGTAAAGCTAATTTACAAAAAACTCGTGTTTTAAGGGAGCGTTTGGAATAACCATTAATTTAGTTGAAAAATCACCTCCGTAATGTTTAAATAAGTCACATTAGTAGAAATAATGTTAAATAAGTGTAGTGTAAGTTTACTATCTAATCTAGTAAGTTCCGCACACTTTCGCTATGTCAAAATACGAGTTTAGGAGAATCTTTCACAGGTCTCGGCGGATCCAAATGTTACAAAGGGGGGATCCCTCAAAAAGGATCCGTCAGATCCGTCCATACAGAATGCAGTTTTTGTCAAACTTCAAAAAATCATAACTAATTAACCATAAGTCCGTAGGAGTCGTGCCACCTATCATTTTGAAGGGAATTAAGTCTACTTTCATTTAAAAATAATATCATGGCCTAAATCTAAATTGGAATAGGTAAAACAAATCAAAAGGTACAACCTGTCCAAAATATTTAGTTTTATTTTGACACAGTAACTTAAATTTTTGAGTCGAGCAATGTAAATTGGTATCCTTTAAACATTGATATGATTTCTATTAAAACTAAAGAATTTGGTAATATAAAGAAAACAAATCAAGCTTGGCATACATCGTCATATTTAAACGCAAAGTAACGAAAAGCATCTTTTCACTTATGCTATGCTATGTGACTATCTGTTCTAAGTTATTTGCATACATGTGATTTGCCTGTTGGTAATTGTGATTGCATTTGTTGATAGGATATACATAAGTGTTTTGACATGACAATTATTTGCTTGTTTAGCAATTGCTTGTTTGATGCACAATAGGACTTTTTGCTAGATCGTGTACACTAAGTTGATAAACTGTGTTTGTTTTAGATATTTTTGTTTGCATATGTTATGTGAAAACCTTGCATAACTTGCTTAGGAATGAGAACTAAGTGTAACTAGTTTAGTGTCTTGAATAGTATTGTCTTGCACAAACTCTAGCTCTAGTGTTAAAACGTGTAAACATATACTAACCTTGAAAAAGAGTGTTTGGTACAAACAATTTGAAACTATGGTATGTTGATTTGTTATTCCTTTTGGATGTTATCTTGTTGTTAAACCTTTATGTGAACTAACCATGTCATGCAGGACGATAACACTTTGATGTTATCAAGTTTTCGTGTTTAAGCCACTGTTTGTCTTAACATCCATTTATGGTAAGTTATTATCATCTGATTGATCTATGTACATATGTGTGTTAGAACTTATGTATTTAGTAATTTTCTATCATATATTAGTTATTACATATGCTTTAGGAGAATTTTCAAGAATTGACCGACAAACGCAAATTTTGACATTCTCTCTGTTTGTTCTAGTACCCATGATCGGCGGATATGGCGGATCCCAGATTTTGGATCCGTCTAGTGTATTCTTTGGGTCCGCCATTCCTGAACTGGCGGATTACATGGATCCTAAATTTTGGATCCATCTTTGTTGTCGATTGGATCCGCCAGTATCAACAGTAACTTTTTCAAAATTCCCGACTAATCCAGATCCTTAGATTATTGATTCTAGTCCTTAGGATTCTTCTGATGATCTTCTGGCACATTAGGATGAATTAGGCACACTTAGAACTTTAAGAAAGCCACTTCCCACCAAAATTTGAAAATTCAAATTTTCATCCAAATTACCCTTCTGTCACAAGCTAGGAACCCGGAAATTAGTTCCTTGCAATACGTAGGATCACTGTGTATTTATGATCAGTACACACACTCACTGCATCTTCCCGTCCTTTACTCATCCATTAGATTAATTTGTTAATTAACAACTTCTCAATAAATCCAAACTCCTCATTTGCAAAGATATCATAGATCACAAATCCAAATCATAACTGTTGATATTATCTTGTATTCATGTATGTTGCCTCACTTGGTTAACATGTCATCCTTCAAGATGATTTACATCAAGTCATAACTCACACTTAGGTTATAGATGTAATTATCAAGTCTTGTCATCCTTTTCTCAAAGTAGAATTGACAACTTAAGTATTTCGTCCGAAATATTCAAGTATATCTGACTTACAATTGTAGTCATTAAAAGTCATATCCGAATAAATCAACTCCCAAGTATTTTAACAACGTATGTTAAAACACTTATCCTATCATAACTAGAACATTTGTTCTTCATCCCATCGCATTCAGCTCCTAAGTTTCACAAACAAAACTAAGCTCTTCATCCACTAGTAAACCACAAGAAACAGTATCAATTCTTGTCGCCTTCAACATGCATGTAACCTAAGTACACTTGTACTTTCACCATTATCCCAACATATTCACTTCTGTGATATGTGTCAGACCCTAAGCTTTAGATCACATCACACACTAGTTGTACCAACCAATGGAACATAAGAATTAGTCTTCATCACATTCAGCTCCTAGGTTTCACAAACATAACCAAGCACTTCATCCACTAGTGTACCACAAGAATCAGTATTCATTCTTGTCATCTTCATGAAACCCAAAAGTACATCCATAGTACAACAAAATCCATTAAGTGCACCCATACCAAATCAAATGCACGTTGAATCAAATCAACCATACTTTATCACCTATAAGATTAGAACCTTCACCATCAAATGAGCATGGAGGTCACATTCACTGTTTATCAATTTACACTAGGTTTAAGTAGTACCACTTTCACAAGTAATTAAAGTATTGATAATACTTTGACACCAAGCTTCTGCTTATGTCTAAAATCAATATTTTAACAACATATGTTAAAATGCAAAATCTCAAAAACAACCTCATACACCCCAAGTAACAATGACTCTTGAGGGGTATACATAAGAAACTCAAGTGAATTCTTCATGTCATCCCCAAGTTTATTTAGGACTATCCAAACACTTAGGCTTCATATCTTCATTTAGGAAAACATAATGTTTCGGAAAAACATTATGTGTTTAGTTTTCATCTTGATAAAAGGATAACATATATCCTATGCATCATTATTTTCTTGCAACATGAACTGTTATGTTACAAGAGATTTCATTACACCTCATCGAGTAAATGATCTTAAAAAAAACATCCACTAGTTCTATGAAATATCTTCCTCATTGAGCACTAGTTAAATCTTACTTGTTGAAAGATACCATACATATCTATTTCCTTTCAAGCGTACATTAAACCTTGATCAAACCTTGTGCATATCCACATCTCTGGAGCATACACAAGACCTATTAAAGTTGGTAACTTTATTTAGATTCTTGTTCCAAAGAACTTTCTTCAGAATGTTCATGACACATCCCATTACCACACACAAAAACATGTCTTGATCCTAGATCACTTGCATAACTCATACTTAAACTCAACTCAAAGAATGTCACCCTTTAGATCATTCAACCTTAGATTTCAAACACAATGATTAAAATCTGTTGACACATATTTGTTAAATTTACGTGTATAACATGACATCTTCATCACACTAGTTTTTATAGAAATAGGTGAGTCTCATTAAGTTATGTATTGGTGAATTATCTTGTCTTAGGAATAATTAATCAAACAAGAAGTAGATTAATAAAATCACTTGCATTACATATACGTATATTGATTACATGATATTTGTTTGATATCTTGATGTTATCATTGTCAAGTGTGTAAACCTGTAACACCCCCAAAATTATCACAGCGGAAGATAGATCACTGGGGTATTACTTCCTAGCACAAAGTACAAGTCATAGAAAACGACCCTTTAAAAGAGAAGTTTTAAAAGTGTTTCACATTTGATACATTAAAACCTCAGAGTTTACAAAGGTCTCAACAGTTTTCGTAAATCACAATGTTTTCAAAAGATTGCAAATGTTTTATACACAACATAAATCTTTAAAATATAGTTTCTTCAAATGTGAAAATATGCCGTGTCTTCAAAATATATCCGTGCGACTCCAACCAAGACCTTCATGCCTTCAAACCTGAGATAAAACATGCTAAAACGTCAACACAAAGGTTGAGTGAATCCATAGAGTTTTAGTAATAAGCAGTTGATCACAATATAATTCAGTTTATAAAAACAACTAAGCAACAAATGCAGAGTCTAATTCACTTATTATTGCCCTAAGCTCGTGACCCCGACACTACGTATCTATTTTCGAATCAGCCCTTATACATAGGTAATAGCCACACCTATCATTTTTGGACGAATACAATACACGACTGCCATATAGGCACGTTCTTTCTGGTGGGGATTGTTGGTTCCAATAGATCTATTCACTGTATTCGCGTTCACTCGCAAGTGATTAACGGTTCACGATAAAGGGACTTTCGGCTATGGGAAACTTAGGCAATAATAATAACACAGTAGCATTCAAGTTTCAAAACATTGTGATCATAAACATTTATAGCATGTATCTCCCCCACGGAGTTTGTAAAACAATATAAGTAAAAACTTGGGGCTATGAACTCACCAATAATGAAGTAGCAAAGGAAATCGGAGAAGTGTGCACGTCGAGAAAAACAGCAAAGATCACAAGTGACCTAGATAAAATATAACACGACTTAGGCTCGGGGATTAAAGTATAAAACTTTTATTTGTGATTTAACTCAGTACTTGATCTCCTAACAACATATGGTCATTTATTTAAAAGTCTTATAGCAAGACATGGGTCGAAAGGCGTTTGTAGAAGCTTATATGGTTTAAAAATGTAAAGCTGATGGAAATTTTATAAAGTTGCCGCACTAATCGGGTTGCCATTTCTAAACCGTGAAGGCTAAAATTATGAAATTTATATGCTTAGAAAGTTATGACTCTGTACTATATGAGAATAAAGGCCTTACATTACTGAGAACTTTATAACATGGGTTAAATTACCAATTTACCCCTGTGTCTTTAAATAGTTATACTCAGCATCCAAATGAGTTTAGTAAAAAGGGTGTATCTCTTTATCTACCAGTCTAATGGGCACATGGCCTATGGGAAAATTTTTCTACAGGTCTTGGCTACAACTTTAATGTTTACACCAACCTAGTGTTCTTTGCAACATTTTAGAGTAAATAGCCCATGAAATCTAACATGCATTCCTGGACTAGTTTTAGTGTGGATTTTCTCTAAAAATCTCCATGATGAATTAAGATGTAAGGTTTTCCAGGAAATGATCCTAAGACCTGTATCTAACTCTCCATATTTTTATTTTTTTCATAAAACCTTCTGGGTACAAAATGGTGAACAGATCTTGAAGCATCAAATCTGGGACAGACTATTGACCAATCAAAATGGCTACCTTTGTACATTTATTACCTCTAATACACATGCATGCTCAAGACCAATGATTCCTACTCTTTTATTCAACCAATAACTCAATATTTCCAGGAGATGAATGATTCTTTTGAGGTTTTACTTCAGTTTGCATAAGATATTTCTAATAAAAATCATCATTAACTAGTTCAAAAATCATTTTAATCCATTAATCTCTTGCATAACTTTAACCAATCAATCCTAACCAATTATCAAACAACCTTTTTCCTATAAGATCTTGTCTTAAATCATCTAAAATGACACATGCAAGAGATGTTTGTTTGGCCTAGAATAATCTCTAATAAACATAAGAACTAAAGAAAATTAGGTGAAACTAGGTAGAGAAACTTACTAGGGCTAAAAAGGATAACTAATACAAGGTCTTGGATACTAGAAAACTTGATGAAGATGGTCTTGAAGGGGAGGGAGATTCACGGCAGCAGCAAATGGCCAGGAGAGTTTTGAAGTTTGATGATTTTTAGTGAGAGAGAATAGGGATTGCATGCAAACTCAAATGATGTGTTTATTCTTGAAAAATGAAGACTTAATAGAGTGTGTAAGTGGTTAAAGAGGGGGAGGACGGCCTAGTGGTCATGTGGGCTGGTGTTAGCTACATTTTATTTATATTTTGAGAGTATGGTACCTTATTCTCAAGTATTATAAGTCACGGAGTGATTTAAAGGCCAACGGAGCTAAACCGGTAACGTTTTATGCATAGTTTGTGAAAATAAATGTCATGAAGATGCTATTTTCATAAAAATGTCAAATTTAACTTAAAATGACCCAAATTGATGTTTCATAAATTTCCCGAGCCTTCCGGAGTATTATAATGTCTTTAAAGCTTAAACCGCGAGCCGAAAACGCGTAAAACGTAAAATGTGCACACTTCGCGTAGAAATGGAAAATTAAATTATTCTATATGAAAACAAGTATGTGGGGGAACATAAATCATATCAATGGGTAGACTGAGCATAGCCTGACTCAAATTACAAATTTCAGTGTACGTGTCACGACGTACGCGGGCAACTTTCCCGACAAATGCCAATTTACTTAAAATAGCATAATAAGCAAATAAAATTAGTAAAATAATGACTTTGAATATTCTCGGTTGTTACATTACCCATCCATTAAAAAAGGAATCACGTCCTCGTGATTCAGTTTATCTTATCGGCTGACGGTGTGTCGGAAAAGGAAAATGAGGGTACTCTCGTCGCAATCTGCTCTTTTCGCTCCCATGTGTACTCGGGTCCATGGCGAGTATTCCAACAAACCTTGACAATGGGAATGCACTCTGCTTGAGTCGTTTGACATCCTGGTTCATGATCACAACTGGTTCCTTATCAAAGTAAAGCTTGTCGTCAAGTTGAATCTCCTCTAGTGGAGTGACGAGGGTTTCATCCGATAGGCACTTCTTCGAGTTCGAATTGTAAAATGTGTTGTACACCCTAGTGGGCTCTTTTCGGTGGTTCGAGTCGATAAGCTACTGGTCCAGCTTTTGCCAAATTCTTGAAGGGTTCAACGTACATTGAGTTCAGTTTTCATCATTTTTCGAAATATAGCACGTGCTTTCGTGGCAAATTTTCACGTAACTCTCCTGACAATCTTGTGCTGCTTGCAGCCTGTTGTCCTGGAGTGTTGTTCCTACGCCCGATGCGTACTAGCGATTAAGGCGAATGGGATTACTACAGGAGCGTACTATCAGTCGAAAGAAGTAGATGCCAATGCCTTGGGGTATAAGATAGTTACAAGGTGTAATTAATAATACCAATGAAAGATCTTGATGAATCACAAAAATAATAATAAAATTCTGTCAAGTGTAATGTTTTAGGAGCAAAGACTACTTAAAAGGGATAGATTAGATATCTGTATGAACAAAGAAACAAACCGTTATCAATCGATGCAAATGATAGGATCAATGAATCAGAACAATAATGAATGGATCAAGATGTCCATATCATTCGTACTAGTATGAGTATAGAGTTCTCAGAAGAAAATTTGATATTCATACGAACGAAAAAGCAAATGAAAGGGTGTGTAAAAGAGAGGTCAATGACTCAAATTAATGAAACAGAAGAACCATAAATCACAATAATAGTAAAGCGAAGAGATATAGAATATTAACAAAAATAATCAATTAATCGAGACAACCAACAAATCAAATCAATAGTCAAAAGAGACCAATACTGAACGACATAATTCTAAATGAGGTTCAATAATAAACGAGATAGACAATATTCATTGCGAATATCAAATGAGAATGAATAAGGAAAATGGATAACTGATAAGGATAATAAACATCACGATTGTTAAAAGAAATGAAGTGAAATAGACAAGAATTAAGAAAGCAATAAGTGTAACAATACTTTAAATGAGAACAAATGAGACAGACAATAAATGTGAAGGCAAATAATAAAGGAGAAAGATGATAAATGTCATGGAAGAGAACAAACGATAAATGATGAAATCCATAAATATCACGAATGTTATATGAGAATAACCGGGAAAAACAATGAATTAGAAAGACAATGTGCATCTCGAATGCTAAATGGGAAGAAGAAATGAGAATGAACAATAAATGAGAAATACAACAAGTAGCATGAATGCTAGTTGAGAGTAACAATTAATAAGAAACGCAATAAGCGACAAAGACAATAAGCATTGCGAATGCTAAGTGAGAATGAATGGGGACCAACAATAAATGAGAAAAGCGTTATGTTGAAAACATACGTGTTAAATAAGAACAACATAAAATGAGAAAGTCATTGAGTATCGCGAAAATTGTTTGAGGTTAAATGAGAACAAATAATAAATGGTAAACTCAATAAATATCATGAATGTTGATCAAGTAAGATTCGCACTTGGCTCCTCGAGCTTTACTCTGCTCCAACGAGCCTGTAGGTTGGCCATTACAGCTCGTTTCTGCTGACGTGAAATATCTCTCATGATGTGCCATGTGTGTCACCAACGATGGGATGTTGTGGTGGATGGGCTCTCTGGTGATAGACTCTGGTCGGGTGGGAGGAATAGGTGCAGTAATGGTTCTCCTCCACGTCTTCTGAGGGGTTCTTCTTCGAGTTAGTAATCTTCTGGTTTGAGTTCACACTCTATAGCCTTTTCCCCGAATGGCTTTGTCTCGCTATTAGACATTAGCATATAAGTTGGTGAAGTGGGTGTCAGAATGGTGGTCGACAAGTTTCCAAATTGTGTCCTTGAAATCGAAAGATAGTATTACGTTAAGGTAAACATTGTTGTCAAGCTTCGGTGTTACCTTCCTAGCATCGTGATTCTTCAAAACACAAGGAGTGAAAAAAGAATGAGACGTTAAAAAGTCGTGTTCCGAAAGTAGGGTGTTCCAAAGCGGCATGTTAAAGTCATGCTCTAATCATCCGACGTGTCTTTAGGCGATGGTTTACGAGGTGATGTAGGTGTTCTAAAAGTATGGGACCAATGTTCCAGCTCGTCTTCGAACGCGGATAGTAAGACAACCGAGGGAAATCGATAGACTGCAACGGGTTTTGCATAAGACGATGTTATGAAAGGTTATGAAACAGTTGTAACGAACCACGGTATTACTCACGATGTTTGAGAAAATAAAAGGGACCACCAAAGCGTAAGCGTAGGTATGTAATCGGGGAAAACAAGGTTTGAGCTCAAGCTCCGAAATAAGTGTAAGAGGTCAAAATCAGAAAACATTTATATAATTAACCTTTATATAAATACTAGTGTATATAAGCATACTTTATATAATATCATTAGTGATGACATAAGTATAACAACATAGGCAGTCTGGTGGCATACGCGCACGGATATCGGATACGGCAATGAGAGACTCTTTAGTGAAAAATAGTTATAGTCCGGGTTTTAAAACGACCCAGTTCTCTATAACTGTAGCTCTGATGCCAATCTGTAACACCCCCAAAATTATCACAGCGGAAGATAGATCACTGGGGTATTTCTTCCTAGCACAAAGTACCAGTCATAGAAAACGACCCTTTAAAAGAGACGTTTTAAAAGTGTTTCACATTTGATACATTAAAACTTCAGAGTTTACAAAGGTCCCAACAGTTTTCGTAAATCACAATGTTTTCAAAAGATTGCAAATCTTTTAAACACAACATAAATCTTTAAAATATAGTTTCTTCAAATGTGAAAATATGCCGTGTCTTCAAAATATATCCGTGCGACTCCAACCAAGACCTTCATGCCTTCAAACCTGAGATAAAACATGCTAAAACGTCAACACAAAGGTTGAGTGAATCCATAGAGTTTTAGTAATAAGCAGTTCATCACAATATAATTTAGTTTATAAAAACGACTAAGCAATAAATGCAGAGTCTAATTCACTTATTATTGCCCTAAGCTCGTGACCCCGACACTACGTATCTATTTTTGAATCAGCCCTTATACATAGGTAATAGCCACACCTATCATTTTTGGACGAATACAATACACGAATGCCATAT
The DNA here is from genome assembly GCA_021014915.2 of Artemisia tridentata subsp. tridentata. Lineage (NCBI taxonomy): Eukaryota > Viridiplantae > Streptophyta > Magnoliopsida > Asterales > Asteraceae > Artemisia > Artemisia tridentata. The sequence continues at coordinate 184,041,007 of CP139504.1, read as the reverse complement.
AGGCACGTTCTTTCTGGTGGGGATTGTTGGTTCCAATAGATCTATTCACTGTATTCGCGTTCACTCGCAAGTGATTAACGGTTCACGATAAAGGGACTTTCGGCTATGGGAAACTTAGGCAATAATAATAACACAGTAGCATTCAAGTTTCAAAACATTGTGATCATAAATATTTATAGCATGTATCTCCCCCACGGAGTTTGTAAAACAATATAAGTAAAAACTTGGGGCTATGAACTCACCAATAATGAAGTAGCAACGGAAATCGGAGAAGTGTGCACGTCGAGAAAAACCGCAAAGATCACAAGTGACCTAGATAAAATATAACACGACTTAGGCTCGGGGATTAAAGTATAATACTTTTATTTGTGATTTAACTCAGTACTTGATCTCCTAACAACATATGGTCATTTATTTAAAAGTCTTATAGCAAGACATGGGTCGAAAGGCGTTTGTAGAAGCTTATATGGTTTAAAAATGTAAAGCTGATGGAAATTTTATAAAGTTGCCGCACTAATCGGGTTGCCATTTCTAAACCGTGGAGGCTAAAATTATGAACTTTATATGCTTAGAAAGGTATGACTCTGTACTATATGAGAATAAAGGCCTTACATTACTATGAACTTTATAGCATGGGTGAAATTACCAATTTCCCCCTGCGTCTCTAAATAGTTATACTCAGCATCTAAATAAGTTTAGTAAAAAGGGTGAATCTCTTTAAATACAGGTCTAATGGACACATGGCCTATGGGAAAAGTTTTCTACAGGTCTTGGCTAAAACTTTCATGTTTACACAAACCTAGTGTTCTTTGCAACATTTTAGAGTAAATATCCCATCAAATCTGACATGCATTCCATGACTAGTTTTAGTGTGGATTTTATCTAAAAATCTCCATGATGAATTAAGATGTAACGTTTTTGGGGAAATGATCCTAAGATCTCTAGCTAACTCCCAATATTTTTATTTTTTCTTAAAACATTCTGGGTACAAAATGGTGAACAGATCTTGAAGCATCAAATCTGGGACAAACTATTGACCAATCAAAATGGCTACTTTTGTACATTTATTACCTCTAATACACATGCATGCTTAAGACCAATGATTCCTACTCTTTTATTCAACCAATAACTCAATATTTCCAGGAGATGAATGATTCTTTTGAGGTTTTGCTTCAGTTTGCATAAGATATTTCTAATAAAAATCATCATTAACTAGTTCAAAAATCATTTTAATCCATTAATCTCTTGCATAACTTTAACCAATCAATCCTAACCAATTATCAAACAACCTATTTCCTATAAGATCTTGTCTTAAATCATCTAAAATGACACATGCAAAAGATGTTTGTTTGGCCTAGAATAATCTCTAATAAACATAAGAACTAAAGAAAATTAGGTGAAACTAGGTAGAGAAACTTACTAGGGCTAAAAAGGATAACTAATACAAGGTCTTGGATACTAGAAAACTTGATGAAGATGGTCTTGAAGGGGATGGAGATTCACGGCAGCAGCAAATGGCCAGGAGAGTTTTGAAGTTTGATGATTTTTAGTGAGAGAGAATAGGGATTGCATGCAAACTCAAATGATGTGTTTATTCTTGAAAAATGAAGACTTAATAGAGTGTGTAAGTGGTTAAAGAGGGGGAGGCCGGACTAGTGGTCATGTGGGCTGGTGTTAGCTACATTTTATTTATATTTTGAGAGTATGGTACCTTATTCTCAAGTATTATAAGTCACGGAGTGATTTAAAGGCCAACGGAGCTAAACCGGTAACGTTTTATGCATAGTTTGTGAAAATAAATGTCATGAAGATGCTATTTTCATAAAAATGTCAAATGTAACTTAAAATGACCCAAATTGATGTTTCATAAATTTCCCGAGCCTTCCGGAGTATTATAATGTCTTTGAAGCTTAAACCGCGAGCCGAAAACGCGTAAAACGTAAAATGTGCACACTTCGCGTAGAAATGGAAAATTAAATTATTCTATATGAAAACAAGTATGTGGGGGAACATAAATCATATCAATGGGTAGACTGAGCATAGCCTGACTCAAATTACAAATTTCAGTGTACGTGTCACGACGTACGCGGGCAACTTTCCCGGCAAATGCCAATTTACTTAAAATAGCATAATAAGCAAATAAAATTAGTAAAATAATGACTTTGAATATTCTCGGTTGTTACAAAACCTTAGAAAGGTTTTGTCTGCATGCTTATATGCTTTTAGTTAACATGATTTGTATGATATGTTCATTCTTTCGTTATATGCTATTTCGCAAGATTAACGTATTACTTGTTAACTCACTATATGTCATTCTTAATACATAGTGTTAGATAGCTCTTATTTTTAGTTGACATTCATTGAGCTTCTTTCATAGGATAGTCTAAATAATGCATGCTTCTAAAATGCTAGAATTGTTTGCATGAACCTATGGTTTCATTACTTTTGTGACCATGTCACACTATTTGTTTGCCATGTGTGCACCTATATGTCTAAGTGATTTTTGGTATGATAAACACTTATAAGTTTTTTTATTAATCACATAGATCATTGTGTTAATTAATGGGTAAGTATGCTTAAGTAACTAAGTCTAACTTCAAAACAATTTCACAATGTAATAACAAAAACAATGTCATTATTTGTCTTGATGCTATGTGTCCAATAGTTGAATATTTGTTTATATAAGATGTTATGATTTCATCTTTTGTCATTAAGACTTTTGTCTTGTATGTTGATAACAAATTATTTGTTATTTTTTGATTATGCATATCTTTCGTAATTGTTGTTCATTTGTTACCATGTAGACTAGTAATATGCTTATGGAATCCTTTCACTTGCATATAGTGTTTAAAGTTAATAGGATTAAGTTTTAGAGGTTTGAAAATTATGTTTAGATATCTTTCAATATAACTCTCTCCAAATCATATCGTTGCTTCCGCTTTCCTAACAACATCTCCATCATCTATTAGTTAAAACAATACACCTTCCATAAGGTAAACCACATGCCTCATCATGCAATCATCTTGCATTGATAGAGAAGAGCTACGTGACTTCAAGGATGAAGTTTTTTGTATGCTAACAAACATTCGCAAAAACTTTGCTAAGCTCATCACTTTCATTAATCTATATCTTCATTCTTCATCCATACATCTCACATTATGTTGGATGTCCACCGATTAAGGGGGAGAGGAATTCATTCACATAATTGTCTTTTCGTATTAAAGAACATGTACTCATGTTTCTTACATTCTCAAAATACCAACACATAGGTTCACACCATTTAGTTGAAATCAATTCACCTCATTAACCCAACATCACAATATTGTACCAATACCTCGTCAAGTGAAAAACACATCATATGTTTGACAAACCTCTTAAACGAGAAGCATTAAGTCTCATTAAACTTTGACTAGGATTAGTGAAACCAAATCAGTAGGTATAAGTAAATAGACCTTAGCTTGAACCTTCATTTGATCAAAAATGACAAAACATTACCAAATCAATTTTAGTCTCACGGAACCCTTCGATAAGAAGGACGGAACCAAAATTTTGGTTCCGCCCAATCCGCGGGTACCTGGTCAGCTTTTAACCATTGAAAAACCAAACAACCTTCTCGTAACCAACGAATCTAGGATTTTTATCCTAATCTCACAACTTAATTGTCTAGAACATCTTCAGTGTCTAAAACACCATAATAGGATCTCATCCTTTTCATTTTTGATTCGTATCTAGCACGTCATTGTCAGTGCAAACAGAACCGTCATTCTCAACATGTTAGTCCAACCAACACTCACATTATATGATGACATTTTCATCCTCATATAGGTATCTAGTATTTCTAATAGTTCCATATGGAATCTTTATTCCAAAGTAATCATTGTCTTCGCTTCCTCTTAAATCCATTCGAGCACTTATTATGGCATGATTCATCATCTTTGGTAGATGATAATATCATAACCATAACTACCTTCAATACTCTTGTAGCACTTGCTATACAGTTTCTAAATTCATTATAACCACCACCTTCCATCACCTCCTTCACTAATCATCAACCCCATGGATTAGCGTAAAACCTACTTACATCAACCTTTAGTTATTAATTGAGTTAACACTAGCATCACTAACTTTAACTCCACTTCATATCCTCATCATAGGCATTGTTTTGTAGGAATATATTCTTGTAAATGTAATTCTTATTAGAAGATTACATTCTTTATAACATGGTTTACTAGATAATCACGATTGATATCACAATTGGTATGTTGCATCATATTTTTCTTTGATTAGACAATCACAATAGGTAAGTTGTTTGTGATTAGATTATTGATATGTTGCATAATATTTTTCCTTGAGATAAAATATATTGCACTAACCATTTCATGGTAGGTTCATCATCATATACGCTCGATCGTATATAGCATACTCATCATAGGATGAAGTTTGCATCGATTATTTTTCTTCTTTTATAGGTGCTGCTTAATGCTCTCAAACCAGGAGGATTATCAGTCTAGCACTCATATTGCATCGTCTATACACATTGGTCGTATATGACTTAAGACATAATTTCTAGTGCGTTAATATTTTGTTTTGCAGGTACATCTTAACGCCCTAGAGCAAGGGGGAGCTTTCGTCAAGCATTTTTTTTATGCATCATATACACGCATTGGTGTATATCACATACTTGTCCAAGGACAAATATTGTTTTATACTAACCTTTATTTTGTAGGATTCTTCATCCTTAGATTATATATGTCGGTACCCTAGCAACGGGGAGTATTGATCAAGGGGGAGCATATCATGTACTAATCCTTGTTTTGTAGCATTCATAATCCTTACATCATATACGTTGGTACCCTAGCAACGGGGAGTATTGATTAAGGGGGAGCTACAGCCAAGGGGGAGCATGCTCGCATTTTTAAGTATTCTCATTCTTCGAAACACTTTTGTTTTTCGACAAAAAGGAGGAGATAGATCAATATAGTCCAACATAGCTTACCCACGTATATCATTGGGTGTTTGCTTTTCATTCATCATGCATTTTTCATATATATTTTTTTTATTGCACACCACTAACCTTGATGTAGGTTAAGAGTCTAAATTTGATCCATGGATCCGCTAACAACCTAGGAAACGCAACAACCATAGGAGATTGGAGTAGTCTATTTAACTCAACTAGGGATGATGCAAGCTCGCCATTTCGGGCAGAAATGAAGTTAACTCCAAGGACACACCCTTTTTGCTTCCACAAAAGGGGGAGAAAGGTGTAAACGGAGAAAGTAAGTAATTATGGACATAAGGAGAAAAGGAAGAAAGGTGTAAACGGAGAAACGGACACAAGGATAAAGTAAGTAATTACGGACACAAGTAACTTTTTGCGTTTTACTTTCTATCACGTCTACATATTTTGTCATCATCAAAAAGGGGGAGATTGTTAGTGCAAGCAGTCTCGTTGAGGAGATTGCTAGTGCAAGCAATCTCGTTTGTTTTGATTGATGACAAACATGTAACTTGATACATAACGTAAAATGTACAAGTTACTTGTAATCTTATCTTATCTCAACATACATTCAACATCTCTCGACTTCTCGAGTCCTCGTATGATACAACACAGGTTCGTACATGTTTGTTATGTGGCATTATGATCAAACCCTTAACAAACCATTTAGAATGTTAAAAATACAGTTAGGTCATTAAGTATTTTAAATGGTTAACCATTCTACTTAGAACCTCATTTTACACCTTTGCATAAACAAGTATTCTTACCTGTACATCATGTTTTCTAAGTTTAATAGGATAAGTACACTTTAGGTATCAAACTAACATGATACATATTGGTAAACATGTATTAGTTAAGCTAGTATATACATGCTACATGATCACTAGGATACATGTTACATACATATATACATTTACATGTTTTACATTTTAAATCCTAATATGAAAATAACGCATTACATCATGGCATACCTCATTAGGAAAGATCTTGGATAGATTTCATGTAGATTTGATTTAGGTAAGATTTTGGAAAGATCTTTAAGTTACAAAGTTGACTTTGCAAAGATCTTGACATGACTTAACATAGATATGGAAAGATTTGGTAGATATGGAAATATTTGATAGATTTGATAAGATATGGTAGATATAGAAAGATATGGCAAGATATGGAAAGATTTGTGAAAGTATTTTCTGTCTAACACCCGCGGATCCAAATGATATAAAGGACGGATCCAATTTTAGGGATCCGCCGGGTAAATTTCTTGTTGGCTATAAATAGCAGCCCATTGTTTACCCATAGTTTCATGAAATTAGAACACACATTCCCTCACTCATTTCACACACTTAGATCAGTAGCAAAGCATATAGATTCATACATTAATCACCCTTTACATAATGATCATAATGTTACTAACTTTCATTATGTTGTAAGCATACATTGTTAATGATCCTGTAAAGCAAGCTCAAGATCATGAGACAACTTCCATAGCATACTTCCTCATCCATCAAGAAGATGCCACTTGCATACATGAAGATCCACCACAACAAGTTTAGGGAGCTTGTGATCTTCATACATTGAAGGCTTCCGATCAATGAAAGTTCATATAGAGTAGGCATTCATATCCATGATACACTTAAGTCATGGATCATCATTGATCATTGTAAACATCATCTGTATCATTTAGATCAGTAGAGTGTGGTTAGTATTTTATTCCGTAAAATACAAAGAGTGTCGGGAGTGGTTGTACCCGTGTAAAGAACTCGACATCTAGCTTAGTGTCGGTAATTGTATAAGCAACGTTAAAGTTAGGTTCTGACTTGAAGTAGAACCCGGTGTTTAGCTTAGTACCGAAAAAGGAAGTAAGCAACGATGGGAGTGGTTTTACCCGTGTAAAGAACTCGACATCTAGCTTAGTGTCGTTAATTGTATAAGCAATGTTAAGGTTAGGTTCTTACTTGAAGTAGAACCCGGTGTTTAGCTTAGTACCGGAAAAGGAAGTAAGCAACGTGTAAAGGTTTTCTCCGCCTAAGAAAGGGAGCTTGTTGATCTAGTGAAGTAACTCTCGATTTGGGTACTCGGGGAGTGGAGTAGGGCGGAGAGGAGCTCCGTGACCGAACCACTATAAATCATCGTGTTCGGTTTGCACTTTCTTTTCCTTATCTCTTTACTTTTATGTTTGCATTATGTGATTGCTTGTGTTGTGATTAGTTGATAATACTTATGTGACAACTTGTTAGACATAAAGTACAACATACAGCTTTCATATTAGAACAAGCCAAATTGGAAATTTGATACAACGAGTTTTAAGTTTTTAAAACGAAAACGTATTCACCCCCCCCCCCTCTATGTTTTCCACAGATACAATCAACAAGAAGGCATTGACTATGAGGATACCTTTTCTCCTGTTGCTATAATGGAAGCAATCAGGATCTTCCTTGCCTATGCAACCTACATGAAGTTCAGAGTCTACCAAATGGATGTGAAAAATGCATTCCTTAATGGGAAACTCAAGGAAGATGTTGATGTGCAACAACCTCCTAGATTTGAAAGCAGTGAGTTTCCTGGCTATGTTTGCAAGCTTGACAAAGCCCTTTATGGATTGAAACAAGCTCCTAGGGCATGGTATGAAACTCTCTCAGCCTTCCTGATCCAAAACAAGTTTTCCAAAGGAAAGATAGACAATACCTTGTTTATGTATAGAACATAAGGAGATGTGATTTTAGTTCAAGTATATGTTGATGACATCATATTTGGCTCAACAAATTACAAACTTTGCAAACAGTTTGAGAAACTGATGAAAAAGAAGTTTGAAATGAGCATGATGGGAGAACTCACATACTTCCTTGGACTTTAAATCAAAGAGACTGATAGAGGAATCTCCATCAGTCAAGAGAAATACAAAAGGAACCTACTGAAAAAGTATGAGCTCACTGATTGCTCTTCAGTGAAGACTCCAATGGTTCCTCCAAACAATCTTAGTCCTGATCTTGCTGGAAAACCAGTGAATCAAACCTTATTCAGAGGTATGATAGGATCACTGATATATCTTCTTGCCTCAAGGCCTGACATACAATTTGTAGTCTGTCTATGTGCAAGATATCAATCTGACCCAAGAGAGTTACATCTTACTGCTAACTAAAAGGATCATCAAATACCTGAAAGGCACTCCTGACCTAGGACTGTACTACCCAAAATGTTCAGGCTTTGATCTCAAAGGCTACACTGACTCAGACTATGCAGGCTGCAATATGGACAGAAAAAGCACCTTAGGATCCTGTCAATTCCTTGGAGGAAAGTTGGTTTGCTGGAGCACTAAGAAACAACAATCAGTGGCTATGTCTTAAGCTAAAGCTGAGTATGTAGTTGCTGCTGGTTGTTGTGCAAATGTACTTTGGATGAAAAGTCAACTCATCGACTATGACATCCATTATAAGATGGTTCCCATCTTCAGTGACAACACAAGTGCAATTGCTATCTCCAATAACCCTGTTCTCCATCAAAGAACCAAACATATTGATATAAGATATCATTTCATCAGGGACCACATCATGAAAGTAGATATTGAATTACACTTCATCCCTACTGAATATCAGTTTACTGATATATTTACTAAGCCCTTGGATGAACCAACTTTCACAAGACTGAAAGCTGAATTGGGCATGCTGGATATTGACAGTCAGTCATCTGAATAAAATATCAAACTAAGTGTAAATAAAATTCTACATACTGAACAATCAATGGTCCATGAACAAAACATCCCTCAGTGAGTTAATCATCCAAACATCACTCACTAAATAACCTTCCCTAAACAACCTCTCACTGAATGAAAATTCATTCAGGGACTCATGACACTGACAACAGACACATTTAATGTGAAACTAAATGCTCTAAGTGTTTAGTTACTAAATGTCCCATGTTGGAACTTGGAAACATTAAATAAAGAATATTTGTCCTCCCTGCCTAACTGGCTCCAGGTCATGGGCCCCCTTATCACTCATCAACAACCCACTTGGAATTAAATGCCCTCACTCACAATGAATATCCTAAGATATTTTATGTGGTGACATCACACTTGAAAAAGTATCTTTTGCAGTACTGCGCACTGTTCACCTTGACAGTCACGAAAAAACCGAGAAAGTGGAGTGGTGGCATTTAATGAGGATACCAAATGGTTTATTCAAAACGGTTTTCAAAAATTTCAAACTTAACCTTTGATATCCAAAACACACCCCTCACCACTTCCCTATAAATACCATCTCAAATGAAAATCACACACTAAAAATTTTAAAAAAGGCAAATTAACTCTTCCAAAAATTCCTTTTTTCTCTTAAAGTAAAAACTGTGTGTGCTATCTTTAACCTAAAACTTTTTATGACAACCATGGCAACCACAAATGCCCTTACCTATGCACCAAATGTGGAATTCACATTTGAAAGTGTAGATATAAAAAAAAAGACATTGTTGGGAACTTTGCATATCCTGAAAAATTTCCTGCCTACAAGGATATAGTCATATTTCTCAATTGTTTTCTAAAAACGGCCTTTACAAAATCACCACCACCCATCTACCATGAATACTTGAGAGAGTTCTGGTGTACAGCAGTGGTTGAAAACCCTGATGTCACCAAGGACTCCATCATCAAGTTTATAGTGAAGAGTGGGACAAAGACCCTGACCCTCAATTATAAAACATTTATCAAAGTCACTAGCCTTGAATTCACTGAAAACTTTGCCCCCAACCCCACTGATGCTGAAGTAAAGGCCGAATTACTTTTACAAGGGCCACATGACAAACTTCACCCTGAAGTGGCCCCAGGGAGTTTATTGGCCAAAACCCGAGTCATTAAAACCTGGTTCCCTACTGTTTGGAGGATACTGGTGACTTTTGTCATTCAGGTCCTGGGTGGCAACAAGTCCTCAATGGAGCATTTGAACACAACTCAACAAATGAGTATGTTAAGAAGATACACAGGGATCCCCCCCCCCGATATCCCTGGTTTATCTACTGTGTGCTTCATGACATGCTGGGATCTATGTATGTTAAGGAAGATACACAGGGATCCCCCTGATATCCTACATAAAACAAACTACTCAAAGGACCCCAATGAGGTCACACAAATCACCCTGACCACCTACATGCTGATGGTCATTCAGGGTGCTGATGCTATATCACCAGTTCCTTCTCCTTCCAAGAAGGAGAAGAAGAAAAAGAAACAGGGGTCCAGGAAGGTGGTTTAACCCAAACCACTCGATACTGAGACCTCTAGTTCATAGCCTGAGAAAAGGAGGTGAAAGAAAGACCAGGCCAAAGAGACACCCACTAAAGGGCCCAGCATAACTTTGACCAAAAAACAACCACCAACGGAGGGCACTGATAAATCACGCTAAGTGTTCTCGGGAAAACCCTCTCCTAAAGACTCTATTGACATAAACAAGTCAGTGGAGTTAGGAATAACTCAACGCTCACATATCGATGAAGGCATTAGTACATCACAACCTTTGCCTGAGAAAGAATAGGGTCCTATAACCCCGGTAGGGAAGCACTACCCTACTGAGAAGGGGGCCCATACCCCCTCACATCCTGCTTATGGCTTTGGTACATCACAACCAGATTCTCAGGGAGTAATGGTCCATATAACTTCGACAGGGCAGCACTACTCTGTTTGAAAGGGGGACCACACCTAATCACATCTTGATGAGGGCACTCGCAAAACACAACCTTTACCTTAAGGAGTTAACTTGGGGCCTATATCTTCAAAAGGGCAGAACAACCCTGATGGAAAGGGGCCCCTTAAACAATCATTGGTTACGCAGTTCTTCTCAGGGACTGACTCTGTGGACCAGGAAGAGGAAAGCCACTATGTTCTCCTGGAGGGGTCAAGACCTGACCACAATGAAGGCAAGCCCTCTTCTGAGGGGGAGATGGATAAAATTTTGGCTCCTACTCTGGCTGACATACAAATGCTAATAGGTGAAGAGTCAGAGGAGGATTTTGTGGATTTTGAAGAAGAAGAGGTTATGGCTGCTGTGATGATCTGGATACTGAAGACCATCTTCTCACTGACAACTCCCCTTAGCACACTGAGCCACAAGCTTTTTCTCCTCCTCTTGAAGAAAAACCACAACACAACTCCCCATCATCATCATCATCATCGTCATCTCATCAGGAACTGTAAGATCGATACATGTGTTGATTGTGTGTGAATCAAGAGGTCTTTGGTTATGGAAGAACAAATCCATGATAGAGTTAGAGAGAGAGAGTAGAGAGGGAACTTGAGAGAAGCTGGAAATCTATTAGCTTGAAAATAAAGTGAAGTTCCAACCCTTCCCACACATGGGAAGATGTATTTATAGTTACTAACTTAAGGTGCCCCTAGTGGGCTGTAGAGTGAGCTGACAGTGGGTAAAGACCCGACCCAACTCTACAAATACTTAATATAGCTAAACTAATATTACTAAAACTAAACTAATATTAATAAGCCTACGAGCTATATAAATGCTAAATAGATACTCGGGGTGACCGAGTCTTCATATGAATATTTATATTCCTAACAATCTCCCCCTAAGGGAGGTCACCCCGGAAATAATATTTTGAATTCTAGCATTCTATCTTCTGAACTTGACTTCATAGCTCGTAGTCTTTGATTCTTCAACATCAATGATCTTTGTGCCTTCAACAGTGAACTTTTGATGACTGATCTTTTGACTTGGATGATCTTTGAGTATTCTTTGAGGTTATCATCCAACATATGTCCTCAAGTCATCTTGCAGCATCGTCTCCATGTGAGGTTGTGATCTTGGAGCCTTCTTTGAGATCATCAGCAATTGTAAAACTCTGAGCTCATCCTTATACTAATATTGCCTTCATGTGACTTGTTGTGACTGTTGGACTCGCATGCTCACACTTTTTTGGATCATGATAGCTTTCATCAGAGTTGCGAAAGCTGTGTTGTAGGTCTTTTAACTATCATGATGTCTTTGATAATGATTTGCAAGTGTGAGCATTGAGTGTGAGTTGACACGTCTCTACTGGAATCAGGAACTACCATTACCATCTTTAAATGAATCTGAAATAAAATAGTAAGCAATAAAGTTGGAGAACGAATATGGCTTTGTCATTCGTTTGGTGTGGTTGGATTAACCTTCGGTTCTGTGAGGACCGACCTGTGATCAGGTAGAATTCCCTTTAAAGAGAATTCTCCTTGACAGGAATTTCCAGCTTGTTTTACATACTCATCCAACGAATTATCATTGGAGTCGTCATAACAAGCATGTTCTTTTAACGGAACGTCTCAAAGCAGACAACACGGTAGAGTGAATCAGTGAATTAAATTCATTGATTAAATGAGACCGTCAATCCAATTCCTGGAACAAGATCGATTCAAGAGTGAATCGTTCCATTGTTTCTTTCCAGTTGTCACAAGTTTGATCCATGAAGGATCTCACATGTTACCCACCAAGAGCTTGTTTGATGTTGGCTCTAGAGGGATTTCCATCTTCATTGTGACTATTTAACATATCACTCGGATGTTCTGGCAATACCACAAGGATAATGCGTAGGACTCTTAATATATATTTTCTTGCTTTTCACGGTGTATGAAACAGCAAGCATATTGGAAGTGTGTCCTAATGAGATTTATGGATGATCTCTTGGCTCTAGACTCAATAGTGCATTTTGATTTAGTGATTGGAGGCTGGAGAGGACTGCCACCTTTTCAATATCATGTAACTTGGAGTGAGAAAAACGATAGCCATGTATTGATCTCCGTGACAAATGAAACAAGAATCCTTTGAGGGACCTTGAGTGGCTAGGGAGGGTTGTGCAGCGTATCACTGGGTCCATGATACTTTGTCTTCAATGTCAGCAATCAACTAAGTAATTCTGACAGCATATGTATTGACCCGTTTTCTGCCTAAAGTGTAAGGAGGGCTTCTTTCTTTTCACCCTTTATCTTTACATTTCTTTTTCATTCTTCAACCCCTTCAGCGCTTACCGAGACTTTAATACTAGCACCTTGTTGGGTTTGTTCCAGTGCTAGCTCCATCTCAGTCGGCACTCTTCCCTTATTCCACTTTTTTCCTTTTTTAATCATTCCTAAGGACTTCTATTCTAACTAGAGGATTGTCCCTGGAAAGATCCCTCCGGTTTTGGCTGGATCATGGGAACTAATACCTAACCTCACCATCCTTATAACTCCATTGCAATAAAATAAGATTGGTCGGTCTTTGGTATTCTTCCAAAGTTGCCATCATAAATCATTCGCTCCCCCTCAATATGTGCATCGATATACGAAAAGGTTTGGCACATATGGGAGAGCCTACACTTGAGTTCCAAAAGATCACATTTTTATCAGAATTTCATATTTAAATCACATTCTCTCCCCCGATTGAAAATTTTAAACCGATTGAGATTTGTGATCCCAGTTGATTTAAATAGTTTAGAAATTATGGGAGAAAATGTGGTCAGGTTTTAATGTATTCTGATTATGGAGCATACTATGCTCCCCCTTAATACAAGAGAGAGTGTCACTGCTGATGTTGCACAATGCTTAAAAAGGTGTCATAAATTTGAACAAATACTCTCCCCCTCAATTAATGACCCGTTTTCTATTTAAAGAGCTGTAGTCATTCAATTGAGCGTCAAGAATTTGTCAAAATTTAAGTCGAGTTACCACCTTGTGAAACACCAAAAACTCTCCTGAAGAATCATAGAAGACAAAGAGTCTGTGGTGTAAAGAAGACTTATCTTCTTATACAAGAAATGATGTACTGAATCGTACATCAGATCGAAGAAACATGGATATAAAGTAATCCATGCCCAGGTGAACATCACCCAGTTGGAGGAACAGCCGTCTTTTTGGCGACTTGCTTTCCCCATAGTAATGCACGGGTTGCAGTCTGAAGTAACTGCAAACCTATTAGACATGTTTTAACCGGTAAGTATAACTTCTGCTCGAGCTTCATTTAAAGACCCGTGTCATTATTGAATGACATTTCTAGGTCCGTAAATGTTATCGATAAACAGAAGACATGCCTAGAAGGACTATTTTTGGTATTTTCTGTTTTTCTGATTTTTAGGGTTTTTATAGTTTTTTTTTATATTTTTCTATTTTCTTTTTGTTTTAATATATATAAAAGTATATGCAAGGATATATGAATCAAATATATACAAGTATACGAGGCAAATCCATTACTCCTCAGCTTCCTGAATCTTCTCGGCTGCTGTCACTTTACTTGCTGAGGAGCAATGTGAGCACATTTAATTAGGGATTAATTCTGGCTTTTCACTCTCCCCTAATTAGTGCTCTCCCCCAAACTGACCACCTTTCTGATGAATGCCCATAATATGAAGAAGTATTTTGATAACCAAATGCATGCCATCTTTAGTCTTCTAACACACAGCGGAGAATGTAGAATAGACTGTAGATTCGACCTTTAGGGGAACAGAATACCAATCATCTTCATCTCACCAAATGCATTCCAGTAATCTTACATATAACCCATCAGCCCGTAACGTACACATGAGATGATAACACCAAGGTAACAAGTTGAAACACTGATCATCTATAATTTGTATCATGAGATATTAAGCCCGATCACGTGAACCTGTTGTGCATCCTTGATGTACACATTTCTCTCCCTTGATGGTTACGATTAATTAGCCCGTGACGTACACATGAAATGATAATACCAAGGTAACAAGTTGAAACACTGATCATCTATAATTTGTATTGTGAGATATTAAGCCCGATCACGTGAACTTGTTGTGCGTCCTTGGTGTACACATTTCTCTCCCCTGATGGTTACGATTAATCGGAATCATCATAATGATGTGTACATGAAGCATAATGACGTGTACATGAAGAATTGACTAGAAGCCCTTTTTCACTGATTATATCAGCCCGTGAGAAGATGTCGATTAGTCGTATGGCCATTTCTCAAACATCAATCAACATGTAGTTTATTCACCCTTCTCCCCTTCAAAAATTGCATATGACTGCCATTTTTTATTGAACGAGTGAATAAGAATACCATCAAGGATAAGTAAATCCTCTTGATGACTGACATTTAGTTTATTCACCCTTCTCCCCCTCAAAAATTGCATATGACTGCCATTTTTTATTGAACGAGTGAATAAGAATGCAATCAACGATAAGTAAATCCACTTGATGACTAACATTTAGTTTATTCACGCTTCTCCCCCTCAAAAATTGCATATGAGGTTGCCATTTTTGATAGAACAGACAGCGCTTACCGATGAGAAAGGTCATAAACAAGAAGATTTCTCTTCTTCCGAAGATAAAGCGCACTCAAGCGTACGCCTTTCTTTTCTTTGAGGAACGGGGCCTGGAGTGTTTTCAGCAGACGCCATTGTCGATGAAGAGCGAGGCCTGAACTGATGTGAACAGACATCATATCTCTCTTTTCTACTTCTCTCAGCTAACTCGTTACCAACCCCATTATCATTCAGTTGGCTCTTTGTCGCGACTACTGATGGAGAAAACCTATTATGATGAACTTGAGAATGAAGTAACATAACCCGAGCTTGTGACTTAAGCTTGCACTAATGTGTGACTAAGAGCGGTGTAGAGAGTTCGTGCAACTTCCAATCCCTAAGTACTCTATACTCTTCAACTAACCAACCATCAAGTATAAGACGTACATAACCTCTTGAATATTCACAACTTCGTGTGACACTGAGCACTACAACGTAACTCCTTAAAGTGATAGTTATTTTGTGGTAATAGAGAGGAAGAATCACAAAAATAACTAGATATCCGAGTCTTCGTCATTGTAAAGGTTAAAAGCTCGAACAAGGATCTCGAAGAATCTTCATCCAACCAACCCCGATATCTTTAGATACTAAGTACACACACCTCTGAAATTTCACTCCAACCTCAAATAAAGAATAATGAATTAACACCATAGTCACATCTTGTGGTTTAAATGCCCAGATTAGCCCCTTTTGATGTTATAACTGAACATTGATAGTGGTTTTATCCCGATCTTTGCCAAAAGCGCATAGCCCCGTGATACTTTGTTTTAACCAAAATGCCATAAAGTATATAAAAAATTCTTCCAATACATGAAGTACACATTTTACTTTCTCCAGGATAATTCCATCATCACGGGATTTTACAAATCTATGATTTAAACCGAGAAATAGGTTCTTTCTCGGGATTTTACAAAACCAAGAAGAAACCGTGAGACAATGATAAGTTTAATGTGTTATGACAAATTTGATTCTGGTGAATAACTGTTTGGGGGAACATGCAAGAGATCAGCAACAATTCTTCTCACATAAGGAAATGCTTCACAAACCTTGCTAAGTAAAGTAATATAAACTACTTCCCCCTGGAGGTTGACCTTATATCATCAAAATACACGTTTCTCCCCCATGATGATTTCGAACTTTCGGAAGCATCATTGACGTGTACGACCATAAACCCGAGAAGTTCTTGTCTTAAGCAAACATTTGAGGAAAAATCATGAATGACATTGAAGATTCTTGAAAGATTTTGCTTAGACTGTGAGAATTGTTGTTCACATCTCAACCATTAAATCCTTTGGCAAACTTACCAACCATGTATTTCAGTTAATGCTGTGACCACTTGCTCTAACCAATCCACCTCGTGTCTTTAAGTCTAACCACCTCTTGAGAAGATCTTGTACTACAATCCCGTTAGAAGCTCGAAAAACGACGATCCCTTGATGAAGCTTGATAATAGACAAATCCGCGACTTAAACTTGCACTAAATTTGTGATTAAGAACCTATCTGGAGCAGTCCACCATTACTCCTTAAATTATAGGTGGTGGTATATACCCAACCTTCCATCCTTTATTGTATATATCCGCCTCTTGAACTATCCACATCTCATGTGACACTGAGTACTACAATGTAACTCCTTTAAGTGATAGCTATATACTGTGAGCACTACAACATAACTCCTTTGACAGATATAACTAGACAGCCAAGTTTAATCACTGTAAGTACGCCGAACAAGGATCATCAAATATCGTGCATCCAACCAACCCCGAGATATTTGAGATACTAAGTACACGAACCCGTGAATTAACAAACCAACCAAGCTACCATAATTTCCCAATTCCTACCGATCTCGTAGCACAAACTTATCCAAGAAAAATAGTCAAACCCCGTAAGTTTTATTATGTCCAAATCGAAGTCCAACCAACTTGTCCAAAATTAATTTGTCAAACATAAGTCATCATAGTAGGGCGGGTATCGGCCCTGGCAGCTTGAATGTCATCAGACGCAGTGCTTGTCATGATGTAGAGGGGATTTTACAACTCTTGGTATTTGAACCGAGAAATCGAATCTTTCGCGGGATTTTCTAAAATCAACAAGAGAAACCGTGAAATCAACAAAAATAACCAAGAGTAAAGTGCAATACTAATCTTCAAAATTCAAGTCAAGGAAGTCAAATCTTAACTTGATCAAATCGCAGCAAGTCAAGTCGTAGTTTGTCAAGTTGCAACAAGTCAAATCGCAATCAACCAAGTCGCAATAAGATCAAATCGTAACAATCAAACCGCAACGTCAAATCGCAACTGGTCAAATCGCAATCAGTCAAATCGCAACAAGTCAAATAGCAACTTGTCAACTCGTTATTAACCAAATCGCAATTAGTCAACTATAATTCAAATCGCAAAGATCAAATCGCAGACTCACTCAAATCGCAGGCACCAAAGCACAATTCTTCAAATTGCAAGCCTTGACCAAATCGCACAAGTCAAATCGCAACTAGATTCGCAATCAACCAAGTCGCAATAAGATCAAATCGTAACAATCAAACCGCAGGCTAGACCTACTTAAATCGCAACCCACGAATACTCAAATCGCAAGCACAATAGGTCAAATTCATTTCGCCACAAATTATCAAAACATATCCAAAATATTTGTATAAACTTTTGTATGCTTTTGATAATTTTATGGAACCAAACCCCGTGAGTTATATCATTACAAATCTTTGATCCAGTCTCAATTTAAATCCAACTTTTGTGATCTAATCTTTAAAGCCCAAAGTTTCATGAAGCTAGAAGCTCAACGTTTCGTGAAGCTCAAAAACCCAACCCCATCAAACGACATATAGCCAAAATTCATCCCATCATTGTTAAGTCTATTATACAACCCAATAAAAATTTGATAGCCCAACACAACTAATCCAATATCCAAACCCTAATCTCACGGGTATATATAAGACTTATAACCCTAATCTCCCATTTAAACTTACCCTAATCCATCAAGAAAAAAAAAACGCAGTCACATGACTGCTCTTTTCTCTCCAAAGCAGATCAACACCTAACATCCCTTCATACAAATCCGAGTCACAAACACAAACAATAGTTTCTCAGTTAATCACATGTTACTTCAACCATGAACCAAGATCCCATAACTAAAATACACCAATCCTTCTCCTTCATTTTTGCTTATAATTCCAAGCATAACCCTTTGTTTTGAAAACAAACAGACCCGATATATTTTTGCATCCTTGGTTCGAATCAATTACTCACTGTGATGGCTTCAAGGCTTCAAAGGTCTTTAAAAAATCACGGGTAGGTTTTGTTAACGTTTGCTTTGTTTAGTTAACTGAACGAAAGTGAGAATGAAACATAATTGTTTTGTTCTTATTTTGTAGTTTTTGGATATAGAAGAAGTTATGCTTCACAAAGATCTATGATGAGAGGTTGAGTTTGAGGTGTAAAGATCTTTAAAGGACTTTCATATCTTATAAAAGATACAAACCAAAGCAACCCTGAGATCTTGTTTGCTTGTTTTTTTTTAATCGAACTAAAGAAAGGGTAAAACTTGTTGGTTTTGTTCTTACTTTATAAAGGTTCGGATATTATGAATGAGCTGGGCTTCTAAAAGGATCTATGATGATAGTTATTTCGTTTGATAGATCTTTAATGGTCTTGCTTGTACTTTGCATACCTCGAAATAACAAACTGAGATCTTAATAATTTGGGATCAGTTGTTGTGTAAATGTCTTGTCGATTGAGCTTTAAAGATATAAGATGAGGGATAGTGTGGTATTCTTGGTGACATACTTGTTTATTGAAGGTGGGTTTAGGATACAGTGGAATTAGAAGTTGTAGGAGTCTGATTATGGATAGGCTGTGGACTGATGATGTGTTATAAGACTGAAGTCACATGAGTCTTGTAATGGTTGCTTGTGGTTTTCTTCATCTTCCATCTTCTATGGACAAATCGCAATTTTTGAAGAAAATTTGACAGCATTTAGTTTAGATTATCTTGATAATTGGTTTTCAATAGTCAAATCGCAAGATCAAATCGCATTTGACCAGTCAAAAATCACTTTTCCGGAAAAAACGGATCTGAGTTTTCTCTTTCATCAAATCGCAACTAAGAAAATATGTACAACCGGATCTGGGTTTTTGTACTTTTTGACCACTTTTTCCGTTCATTTTTTTTACCAGTTAGAGACAATGATTTTCAGGAACAGAAAGTCACAATATATAGCTCTTGGACACAACCACAGATTTAGTCACAATATAAATCTTGGACACAACTACAGATTTAGATACCCAAAAAAGAATAGATCCGGACCAGAAAAACGGATCTGAGTTTTCTCTTTCATCAAATCGCAACTAAGAAAATATGTACAACCGGATCTGGGTTTTTGTACTTTTTGACCACTTTTTCCGTTCATTTTTTTTACCAGTTAGAGACAATGATTTTCAGGAACAGAAAGTCACAATATATAGCTCTTGGACACAACCACAGATTTAGTCACAATATAAATCTTGGACACAACTACAGATTTAGATACCCAAAAAAGAATAGATCCGGACCAGAAACATGACGATTTGGACTTTTTGACTGTTAAAGATGACAGATTTAAATATACGAACCACAAAATCAAACTGATATAACAACCTGAAAATGGCTTCAAAAAGCAGCTTAAAAACGTGAGTCAAACCACAAAAATCAACACAACTACCAAGCTCTGGTACTAATTGTAGGATCGATACATGTGTTGATTGTGTGTGAATCAGGAGGTCTTGGGTTATGGAAGAAAGCTGGAAATCTATTAGCTTGAAAATAAAGTGAAGTTTCAACCCTTCCCATACATGAGAAGAGGTATTTATAGTTACTAACTGACAGTGGGTAAAGACCCGACCCAACTCCACAAATACTTAATATAACTAAACTAATATTACTAAAACTAAACTAATATTAATAAGCCTACGAGCTATATAAATGCTAAATAGATACTCGGGGTGACCGAGTCTTCATATGAATATTTATATTCCTAACAGGAACAATCATCAGGCTCATCTTCTTTGTGCTTCAGAGACCTTGACACCGTCAAGCCAGTAACTGAAAGAACCCTCTTCAAGGTATTTGACTGGCACAATGAATTGTTTTATGCAAGACTAGAAGACAACATGTGGGACAAACACACTGAAGCAACAGCATCCTATGCTGATCTTAGAGCCAATATTGAAGAATTTCAGGGTCTCACCAAGGAAGCCAGAGCCTCCACTGATAAAGGTGTCAGTGACTTGAAGACTTCCATTGAGAAGTTGGGTACAGATCAGGGAACTCACTTTGCCTCCATTCTTTAGTCTCTAACCAACATTCAGGCTGAGTTTAAAAATGATCCAGTCCTGATTATCAAGCTTACTGATTTCATGGACTTCGAAAAGTCTACCTCAGCAACACTCAGTGAACTCCTCAAATTATTCAAGGAGGTAGACTTCCCAACTCTCAAGTCTCATCAGGAAGCTGTTGCCAAAACCTTCAATGACCAAGAACTCAAGCTCACCTCCGTCTCCTCCACATATGATGAACTCACCAAGAAGCACAATGAACTGGTCTCTTGTTACACTAGTCAGATTTCTACTCTAACTTTAGCTCAAGTGACAATGAGCAAGGACCTCTCAAGCCTGAAGAGTAAGACCAGTGAAATCAAAACACTGGTCACTGACATGTTCAAGCTAGTGAAGACTGCATCTTTTCAGTCTGCTCCTTCAACAACTGCTTCCACTAAATGTCCAGCAAATGTTGAGGGGCAGAAAGTTGCTCCAACAAAGCCTACACCAGTACAACAATTATTCAGGCAGTTGGAACCACACAGGCAGCAAAGAAGCGATGGTCAGACTGCTGAACCAAAATCTCATGAAGACCAAGTGATTACTGATGTTGTACCAATCCAAAGCTTCATGGCTGAACCAACAACAACATTCGGAATCACAACTGCAATGGTAATTTCATCAGTTTCTCCTCCCACTGAAAGCACACCAACTCCAATCACAACTGATGCTACAACAACCACCACAAGTGTTCCTGAGCGCTCCTCCTCAGCACCCCAACCCACTAGCAAAGGGAAGGGGATCAAGGAATCAGGAGACTCACCTCCCAGGCTAGTACTAGCTCAAAAAGAAGGTCGACAAGATCCTGATGCACCAGTCCTTATTGATATTGTCTTACATAATGGGAAGGTATTCAGAGGGACTCATGATAAAGTGGCTGCTGTAATGGAAAGGGAAGACAAGATTAAACCTGAGTTACTCAGTAGGCCCGTCATTGCAGAAGTGTCCAAGGAAGTGATCAAGGAGACTGATCAAAGTATCAGGGGAGAACAATTCATACAACTTCAGGCTGATCTCATCAAACAACAAAACCTGAAAGTTAAGCTCAACAGTGAGGAGAAGAGGAGAAACTATGAGAGGTATGTATGGATGATGACCAAGACCAAAGGTAAAGGTCCCATCACTGACATGATCATTAATGCCAACACCAATCCTCTTGCTATCACTGTTCAAATAGGTGAAAGGGTGTATGAGAAGAATGCCCCCTTCAAAATTTTAGAATTTGGCATCAAAGAATGGGATATGATGGGACCCATCATGAACAAGAAGAAGAACAGGTGCATCCCTGACCTATTGGAAGCCCCGACAAAGAAATATGAAGAATTAGAAAAGGTAGCCAAGAGTCTTGGAATTGACCATCAACAAGCACTTGCATCTCAGGGTCTCACAA
Organism: Artemisia tridentata subsp. tridentata; assembly: GCA_021014915.2. NCBI lineage: Eukaryota > Viridiplantae > Streptophyta > Magnoliopsida > Asterales > Asteraceae > Artemisia > Artemisia tridentata. Next base: position 184,018,982 of record CP139504.1, on the reverse strand, counting down.
TTACTGAGCCCACTAAAAGCATTGGAAAGAAAAGGAAGGCAATGGAGCTGGAGCCTGAACGCTTTATTGTTGGACTTCACTGCCAGAGGGTTCTCCCTGAAGGTGTTAAGTTTGTTCACAACAAGGTCATCAAGCATCCTGAGTTTGGAATCTTCTTCATTGATGAATTTGGTCAGCAAGCCTTTCAAAGAGTTGGTGACATACATCTGGTGGAGACCACAACACTGCTGGCTTACAAACTGATGGCACTTCACTACAAGAGCCCTGAGAATGATGAGTTCATAAGACTGATGGATAAGATGATGAGTGAGAGGCCTGACAAGGAAGTTTGAGTACTTAATCCTGAGCTATTTTGCATTTGTGTTAGGACCAATGCAACTGATGAATAATAGATGGCTTATGTTTTTAAATTAGTGTCCTTTTAAATTGCTTTATTGTATCACCATTGTACGAAGAAGTCTCTTGCTCACTTACACTGATCAAAAACACTTAGGCTATATTTATATCCAAATAGGGGGAGACTATTGGGTCACTTCAGTCCCCAAGTCACTTTAATCTAGGATTTAAACAAAATATAAGCTAAGTGTCACATAATAAATAATGACTTCAAGTCACTGAGTGAACAGTTACTCGGTGAGTCACCTTCAGGAAGCCTAGGACGAGTCTAAGAAGAAAGCCTCTCTATTCAGTGAGGCAAAACTCAGTGAATGACACCTAAGCCAAAGAAGAAGGTGATGGGTTCAGTGAGTGATGAAAATAACTCACTGAACCCCAAGACTCCTCAACAACTATGAAGACTGAAGATTGAAGACTGAATACTGAGGACTTAAAGACTGAAGACTGAAAACGTGAAGACTTAAGAAAGGCGGGACAAGGCGGGAAATGTTTGAAAGTATAAGGAGAAATCCTTATCAGTCTGAAGTCAAAAATTTCCCCAAAAGGCTAAAGATCAGAAGAGTGTCATCACTGTTCCTCAGAAAGCAACCTTGTCCTTTACACAAATAGGTTCTTGTAATAGCAAAAAAATACGTAAGTATTTTGTCCATACTAGCTTAGGTCATCTTTGTCTTTATCACAATGGTAGCGAAATACTTGTGTATAAATAGGATTCATAAGATGGAGTAAAAATTTGACAAGTTTGTGCACTAAGTGCTTAGACATTCACAAACAACTTTTACTGCTCCAAATAGCCACCTAGTCCCTGAGATAGCTCAATTGGTTCTGTGTAGTTGCTACTTAAGCTTAGCTTAAGTTCAATGAGTAGTCATACCATACTAATCGAGGATCTTATCGGAGTGTCCTTTTTTGGTGCAATTCTTGACCAAAGCCACATCATTTCATATTATTATTATTTTTAAACCGTTAGCAATAACTTGATGAACTACTAATAATTAATTGCAAACAAGCCTTATTAGATTTTCTACGATAGTATTATACATAAATAATGCTAAATCATACCGTCAAAAATTACATATTAAAATATGACATTATATACATAAATAATTATAAATCATACCGTCAAAAATTGCATATTAAAATATGACATTAAACAAGTTTTCATAATCACAATTTTGCCAAACATAAAAAACTAAAAATACTAGAGATTTTTTTTATTTGTTATTATTATTTAATTATTATAAACGTCACTTTATTAGAAACATATAGGATTTACAAGAAGTTATTATTATTATTATTTTTTTTTTAATTTTTTTTTAATTTTTTTTTTAATTTTTATTTAATTATTTATTTTTTTATTATTATTATTTTTAAATATAAACACTAACAAAATATTATATAAGTATAGGTATATTTGTATATGTGTATAAATGTATATATTATTCTGGCGGGGCGGGGCAGGAATGTTATTCCCCGCCCCAAGCCCCGATTAAAATCCCCGTTTAAGCATTAAACTGTCCTTGTACTCCAATAAACATGCCCCATCTCGCTTCAATTAGTTCGAGTTTTGGATTTCCTGATTCAAGTGTTTTCATCCCTATGCTAGCATAGTGGTGTTTAGGTTTCTTTAAGCCTTTAAGGACCTCATATTGTCATACACTGACACCTGACCCACCCTTGTTTGTATATGGACCTTCCCCCTACTTTCTTCCCTATATATTAAATAACCTCTTAGGGTGGAGGGTGTGGTAATAAGTTTTCCCTTGTCACATCAACTTTTTCTCTCTCAAAAATTTTTTCCTTCAACTTTCCGTCAATCACTATAGCACATTCTCTCTCTTTCATAAACTTTTTTCTAACTTTATCATTTAAAAATAAGGATTGCTACATCCACATACATTTTACAAAAACAAATCGACACAAGGAGGTGGCAACAAGTGATTGGTGTATTTTTATACACTTTCTCCCTCTTCTCTTTCATCACACCAATCACATGTTGCCACCTCCTTTATGTGGATTTGTTTTTGTAAAACGTATGTGCATGTAGCAATCCTTTTTAAAAATACCCCCAAAACACAAATACACACATACAATACAATAAAATAATACTTTCTCACTATTGTCTCTCTCCATTTTTCAATCGGCAATAGAGTCCCGCTGAGCTTACCTATTATGTGGTCCCCTCCTATTTCCCTTGTAGCAAAGTATGGTTTCCTTTATAAAAGAAGCGGTCCCGCATATGTTTGCCGAATGACACCCTCTACACTTAACTTTAATATTTCAGAAAGAGTAAATTGCATAAATGGACCTCATACTGTCATACGCTTATGCCTGGCCACCCTTGTTTGTATCTGAAACTTCCTCCTATTTTCTTCCCTATATATCAAATAGAGTGTTGATATCAAGGTTTTAAAAGGCGCATCATGGCGGCGCTAATGCGCCACTAAATTGTGAGGTGTGACCTCCACATTACGAAATATACTAAGGCGTCGACTCTAATCGTGGTGTGAGATAAGGGGAAAAGACGCGATAAGGCACGTTAAGGCGCGAGGCATGGCGAGTTTTGTTTATTCAACTCTGATAATTTTTTTTTAAAATAAAAAATATTACATGTAAGGATCGTTTCTTAACTTTATTCATTATGTACAACGCTTGTTATAAACTCGATCTATATGAAATATGATATAAATATATAAATATTTTCATATTTTGTGCCGCCTTATATCATGCGTTAAAAACGCAAAGCTTCGCCTTAGCCGCTATGGCATGAGGCTTGATTATGACACCACTCCACTCCTCACGCTATTTATAACCTTGGTTGACATATATGCCTACAAAGAAGATCTAAAGTTATACCTACCTCATTATTTTATAACAAGTGTAAATTGTAATACACTTATTCTTTCTTAACTTTAATATTTTTTAAAAGAATAAATTGCATAAATCATCCCTGTAATTTGTCCAAACTTCAAATTGAGCTTTTACCTCTCTTAAAATGTAAGCGCACTTCCTATCACAAACTTTTGGTGTGGATATAGTTCAAGGCTAAAAGTGAGATGACTAAAATGTCTTTCGTCTCCAACCGTAAAATAAAGGTTATTTTAGTTATTTCACTTTGAGCCATGAATTATATTCAAACCAAAAGTTTCTCATAAAAATTGCGTATACATTTTTATAAAAGTAAAGACTCATTCTGCAATTTAGACATACCGTAAGTGCATTATTGCAATTTAATTTTCACAAATGAAGAACAATTCACGATCTTTAAAGGTTTAAATAGTTTAATCATTCTTTAATGTCATAAACACCTTTATCTTTTTCATTTCATAATTTATTAGTACCAAAGATTACTTTTCGTGAAAAAAATTACTAGCTTTGTAATCGTGAACCTGCCGTGAAGTGCGGGGCATAAATCCTATTGAAACACGAGAGTCACTTTATTTTGCATACTCAAAAATTCATAAATACTAAGGGACAAATATGGACAACACAAATCATTAAATAAAAAGAACAAGATTTAAGGAAAAAAAAAAAAAAAAAAAAAAACATGAAGGGATCTAAAGTGTAAATTTAGATCACCCCCATTTTTTAATTAAAACACACTTTCATCTTTCATTTTCAAATATTACATATCTCCAAAACCGTAAACTGATAATCTAAAAAAATGCACCATTGTGACGAGCATTTAATTATCTTTCAATAGATGGACACTTTCATATATACTTTCGACAAACCTTTTTTTGTTCGCTTTTTTTTTTTTTTTTTTTTTTTTTTTTTTTTTTTTCGGTGTAGTATCACTTGTGATATAACACTAATCAGTAAGTTATAACACTCAACATGCTTTCGTAAAACAAGTATAAATATTTTTGTGGAACTCCAAATGGGTCATCGTAAGTTAATGCACTAATCTGTAAGTTAATGCACTTTCATAGAAGGTGTTTGACGAAACGCTTAAGAGAGGGATGCACAAGTTGAGAAGCAATCACATGTTCCCATGTCATGTGATTGTGTTTGTAAGAGACCCTATATTAGTTCTAAGTAATAATACCATTATTCAAGTACCTGGAAGACAAAGTCAAGAATTACAAATGAATATTCGTGATAACTACAGTGCATTAGAAAGGAGAGTGAACCTATCTGGCATTCTCTCCATCCTATGTTGCTTTTTAAATCCTCCTTTCTTAAAATTTTGCCTTTGTCCGGCCTCCTACTGCTTCCACGGCGGGAGTGATTTCTTCTGCTCCTGGTTTTCGGCCGCCACTTCCCCCCTGAGGAAGGATGTGGTTACCTTCATCATTTCGTCCACGGATTTTGGGATTTTGTCATGCAAGCGTTTGATCAGCTCTGGGTTAGTTATCCCATGCATGAATCCAGAGATTTTTAGCACCTCCGGCGCACCCTTCACATCTCTGCTCTCCGCCTTGAATCTTCGCACGAAGTCTTCTGTTGATTCTCCTTCCCCCTATTTAATATGATGGAGCTCCACAAGATTCTTAATACGTTTCTTCTGCTGAAGGAAATTTGCCAAGAACGCCTCTTTCAAGTCGTCGTAGCTATTTACGGATTCTAGAGGGAGATCGTCAAACCAAACCCTTGTGGACCCAGTTAGTGTAGAGTTAAACATGTGGCACCAAGTTGGCATGGCCCAGCGCTCTACTTTGGCTGCTGACTGAAAGATCTTGAGGTGATCCTCCGGATCTTCACTTCTGTCATATGTTTTGACTTGACTTGGCATGCGAGTTCTTTTTGGCAGATCAAAATAACGAATGCTAGGAGTGAACGGATCAGTTTCCTTGCACACCCATGGTCGTACTAGGCTGTCGTCCTCAATGCTCGACCTTTGTCTCTTCGACCTTGACCTCCGATGTCTACCGCCGCTGCCTTGTCTTTCAGACAGCTCGTCTGTTCTTCGAGAGTCCCGCGAACGGAAGATCTGATAGCAGCTTTCTTCCCTTCCTTCGCCACTACGGTAGGACTGCTGCCTGGAATCCCGTGAGTATGCGGATGCACTCGCTTCTCTATATCCCAGCCTATTGAACACGCCTTTTTCCAATCTTCTGAACACCGTTTCTCTTTCTCGACCTTTTTCCCTTGGTGATCTTGATCGGCCGCCCCTATGGTTAGGGCTTCCGGACACACTTCGGAGTCTCTTGGCTTCAACTTTCTTCCTGAGATCCTTTCTTTTGTTAGGTGTTCAAGATTCAGAATTTTGTGAAGTTTCCTCATAGGTGAGATGAGCTTTTATTTCTTTGAGCTTCTCCTGTTGCGCTTCTCTTGATGAACTTTCTCAGCTATGGTTGGCAACAACTGGTGGTAGTGCTTGTCACAATAATCTCGGAGAGCTGTGTCAGGTGTGGACCTACCTTGCTCTTCCAGTGTTGTTTCTATTTCCCTTCCTACCGTATTCCGCACGGCGGACGTGGGTACGGAAAGTGCGGGACCTAAATGAGTGCTCATGGTGAGTAATTTCAAGAACGCAGCTGTGTACTGAACCCACGGATGGCGCCAACTTGTTATTGAAAAATGTGTGATGGGTATTGAGTTGGGTTAGAATTGCATATTGGGCTGCTCTAAGAGGCCGTTGATGGGTTATGCTTGCACTAAACCAAGTAATGAAATGATTCCCTGCACAAATGAAAGTAAACCGTTAGCCTTACCGCGGGGACGGACCCCACGATTAAGCTCCAGCGTAAGAGTAAGTAACCATATTTGTCAGAGAATGTTTGAAGTGTGTATTTATGCGTAAGAAAGTCATACCTCGAAAAGTGTGTGAGGACCCCTTTTTATAGGCAAGTCTAATAGTAGGGTTTCCTAGTATTTCGCTTTTTATGGTTAGTGGCCAGAGTGGGACCCTTGTCGGGCAAGGATGCGCTATAATCGTGATTGCGGACACAGGTCGTCTTCCGTAGGGATGGCAAAAAAACCCGAACCCGATGGGGAAACCCGAAACCCGAAGATTTCGGGGCGGGGCGGGGATGGATAAACGGGTTTGGGGCAGGTTTCGGGTTACTTAACGGGGATTTTATACGGGTTCGGGTAATGACCGGGGCCAAGCATCCCCGACCCGCCCCACCCGATTATACACATACATATTATATTATACATATTTAATACTTATATACATCTAATATTAAATAATCTCTTATCCTCCCATTCCCAATATTACAGCCACTCTCTTTACTCTTATCCTCCCAATGTTACAGCCCCTCTAGGCTCTACCTCTTTTTGCCTTGAGCTCAAAAATGACGGTTCACTTCTATTGCCATTTGCCCCATCGATTCCATCATCCACCACCCAATAATCGATGTTGACGTATGTGTCCGAACGGCCTGTCTCGACCGGCCGTCCGGACGACATCGAGCCGCCCGGGCATACCGGAAGGCATACGACTCATCCGGCCAAAATCACTGTGAGTAATAGGACAGGTGGCATTTACCTTTTGACAGATGGCAGCTGCAGACACCGCCGCCGCCTCCCCAGGATTTACGGGATTATGTCGGGGACATATCCCCTGAAAATCGGGCGCCGCCATTTCAGGTATCAAGGTCGAGTACTATAAATACTCGACTCATTTACTGCTCTCAACTAACACTTTTACCTGCATTAACTTCTCGCTATAATTGATAGCCCTTTCGGAATATCAAATACTTATTCTCACACCGGAGGTGGGTCCTGGGATAACACCCGGGGCGAGCCTAACGTGTGTTGTTGTGTGCAGATATCCGGAGGACCCCGAATAGCCGAAAGGACTTACACCCAAGCCTACCGGAGGAACCCAAGTTGAGTTCAACCGGGAGGCCCCCTTTATTTGTCTGAAGTGATTGCAAGAAATTGCTTCAACAAATTGGCGCCATCCGTGGGACCTTTCACTCGATCTACCTGAAGTTAGGAATGACAGGTTCTCCACCAACATTCGAGGCATTCGGGGCAACGGGAACAACACCCATCTTCACCCCTGTCCGAAACGCGGGAGAGGCCGGAGGATCTGGAGGAGACCAACACCCTCCGGACGCTCAAGCCCTGATCGAGGGTCATCTTTCGGCCTTGAAAGAATTGTTCAAGGAGCCGGGCAATCGTAGCCTGGTAAGCCCCAGAATGCTGAGGCTCGATGACGGATATGAGAGTTCGGAGGGAGAGGAGGTGGAAATGTCGCCCTATGGAAAAGGAAAGAAGGTAGATGACGGTTACGGGAAAAGGAAAAAAGCAGGTGACGGTCACGAAAAAGGGAAAGGGACAGACGACGATTTGAGCAAACCATTCAAAGAAATGATCAAATGCCCATTCACAAAAAGAATCATAGAATTCTCATCCCCCAAACACAAGATCCCCACGAACTTAAAACTATACCAAGGGACCACTGATCCGGATGACCACATCAATCGTTTCACCGGAGCAGGAAACCATGAAGAATGGCCCATGCCCGTGTGGTGTCGAATGTTTCAACAAACCTTGGACGGGAAGGCCAGAGGATGGTTTGATAAGCTCCCTACAGGAAGCATCGATAGTTGGGACGAGCTCCAGAAAAGATTTTTGAACAGATTTAGCATGTTAAGGATAAGCACCAAGGACCTCACGGAGATTAACAAGATTCATCGAAAGGCGAACGAAAGCCTTCCGGATTTCAAAGAAAGGTGGATATGCGAGGCCAACCACTTCCCGGACGCCCCGGAGATCATGCAAATCGGGTCATTTCTGAATGGTCACCATTGCCCGGAGTTAGCCAAGAAGTTCTCGGATAAGATCCCCAAAACCGTTGACGAAATGTTGGAACGGATTGATGATTTTGTTCGTTCTGAGGAGGCATTCCGAGCAACAGAGCTGCCAAAGGGAGAGAGAACGGAGTCTCGGCCTAACCCATACCACAACAGGAACGACTACCAGCCAAAGCCTCCTGTTGGAGATTATCGCCGGAATAACCCTAGGGTTGGGTTCAAAGGGCGAAGGAATGATTATTACACACCTTATGTAGCCCCAAGGTACGGCAACACCGGGAGATCCGACCCCCGCCGAAATGATATCCGTCGAAACGAGACAAGACCGATAGATTTGGACGTCCTTACGAAGACACCCAAGGAAATATTGGCGACGGAACATCAGCTAAGGTTGCCGCAGCCTCCTCCAACCAAGGGAAAGCCACAGAAAGATTGTGAGGACATATACTGTGACTATCATGGGGAGAAAGGGCATTTCACTGATGATTGCTGGGTACTCAGGGAGGAGTTAAAAACCGCGTTGAGTACAGGGAAGCTGGATCATTTGGTAAAAGACCTCAGGAGAGGAAAGAAAACAAACCAAGGGGGTAACTACCAAGGGAATAAAGGGAAAGTAATCAACATGGTCCGGAGCCTTATAACCTCCCGGAAAGCGGAAGAAGTGGGGAAGGAAGAGTGGATGGACGCGCCAATAAGCTTCCCGTCTATTCCTCTGGAGAAGATGTCGGACGAACCGCTGATAGTCAAGATGGAAACTGAGGGAAGAGAAATCCGTGAGGTTTATGTTGACCCGGGCGCATCAATGGAAGTAATGTATGGGCATCAATTTGAGCGCTTGGGCCGGGCGGTTAAGGCACGATTGAGAAAGGTCGACACAACTTTGACGGGATTCACTGGAAAACCCATCAGGCCGAGAGGGGTGATTGACTTGGAGATCCGCTTCGGAAGTCTGGGTCTGTCTCGGAAAATCAGTTTGGAGTTTGCCGTGGTCGACTCACCTTCCCCCTACAATGCCATACTGGGACGCGTCGGATTGAGGAAGTTGCGGGCCGTACCATCAACCATCCATTCGACGATTAAATTTCCAACACCAGGGGGCATAGCGACATTGGTCACTCAACCAAAGACGCAAAGGCACCATGATGCAAGGGAGGAGCCCATCGCAGAAACAAAAGAAACCAAGAAAAGAAATCATCCGTTGGGAGGAGTAAAACAGGACTGGCCGTGTGAACAAAAGAAGGGACCTAGGGCCGGAAGGAAGGATGGAAGAAAGATGAATGGGCATGATGGCCAAGGAAGCCCCAACACACCGGCCAAGAAACAAGCGATGGCTCAGGTAATCGTCAGTACGATATAACCACTAGAATGTCTTACTATTCTATTCTATTACTGTAACAATGTACGAACTAACGGGAAGAATGCAAATACCTTCGTAACTTAAGACAGGTAGTTTTACAAATTGGGAAAGCAAGGTCTGCGGGAATGTGGCCCGACAGAGGCATCGGAGGCCTGCCGAACGAGATAACAAAAGTCGAACAGGGATAGTCAGGAGAACGCCGCAAGCACAGCGGGCGATTGATTGTAAAAGCGTCCATGTAAATGGGGCTTAACGTATTCTGTGTAACACCCGAAAGGGTTTGATGTTAATCATTTAATGAAACGTAGCTACCCTACCGATGAGGGGGGCAATTTTCTCATGATATCTTTGAAATGTTTGTGATATCCCAAGAAGGCTTGATATTGACTGTTTTCAATGACAAATGCAGTTACCCCACCATGGGAGGGAGTCAATGTCCCTGCGGAACATCACCTGAATATTTATGTGAGATCCCACATGTGTAACAATTACGAAACAGCTCGAACATAAGTTTAAAGTGACTCGTTCGGATGACTCGCGACATCCGGGCATAGTCAGTGTTCGAGCTAGGTGCTTGGAACACAAGTTTAAAGTGACTCGTTCGGGTGACTCGCGACATCCGGACGTAGTCAGTGTTCATTGTTTTCTGGACATAATTAGAAAATGACCCCCCCGAGAGGTTCACGCCCTCCGGGGAGTTTGTGGTCAATGTCCAAAGATGGTTGATACCCTAAAAAAAGGAAGGGGTTGCCATAATCCTGGCGGAAAGGCTGAACCACCTGTAAAATCTCGAACATAAGTAGAAAGTGATCCCTCCGAGAGGTTCGTGCCCTCCGGAGATTAGTGGTCAGTGTTCATTGTTCTCTGGACATAATTAGAAAGTGGCCCCCCCGAGGTTCGCGCCCTCCGGGGAGTTTGTGGTCAATGTCCAAAGATGGTTGATACCTAAAAAAGGAAGGGGTTGCCATAATCCTAGCGGAAAGGCTGAATCATTTGTAACATTTTGAACACAAGTAAAAAACGATCCCTCCGGGAGGCTGGCCCCCTCCGGAGACTTTCGTGGTCAATATTCACATGGTCACCATACAACCACGCAAAATGTATAAACTTGCACTGTCGGAACTATGCAAACACAAAAATAATAACAAGCGAATGTCACGCGTCCATAATCAAAAGAACACACAAGTGCACTTTCGGTACCATACGAATGGCAGATAAACAATGGACAAACGATGCGATTCATAACACCTACGAATACCAAAGAACAACTATTCGACAACGTCCATTTCGAAGACCCAAATTGTCCCATTACAACCCACGCATGTGGTCCACGCAAAAAAAAAAAGAGAAGAATATATATTTCTGGGGAAGGGAAAAAGGAGGAAGAAGGATAAGACACACACATTACTAAATCACAAGTTAATAGAATCCGGCAGGGTCGTTCAAGGGTCCAGTAGAGCGTCCCATCATGTCAACCGAAAGGTCAATTCCGCTAAATCTAGATCACTCCGGAAACAAGCAAGAACAATAGCACGAAACATGAAACATGGAGCACGCGAAGCACAAAACAATCATAAATATATGCAAAGAAACAAGACACACAAATTATTTGTCACAAGATTATTACAGTCATCCGGATGTATGTATATGAAAAAGAAAGAGAAAAATTGTTCTTGGCTCAAAGGCCTTACAACACAAGGTAAACCAAATCACTCGGAAACTTAGGGGGCCGACCCGTCCTTTCCAACAGTCGGTCCCTCGACGTTAGTAGTCCCGGAAGTTGATCCCTCGGCGGCATTAACAGTCGGAGCACGGGGAGAAGCAGCCGGGTCGGGATCAGGGAAGATTTTCAGGATCTCATCAAGAGACTTAAGATAGGAACCGCTGATCTTCTTGATATAAGGATACTCGGCGGTAAACAACCCGTCAAATGCCGGGTCGAGTTTCTTCGCAGCATCCACATCCAGATCTTCCGTTTTGGCCAGAATGGCGGCCACTTCTTCCGGCCCGCGGCCCTCAACCACACCTTCCATAAACCCAGATTGCGAGGACAAGCTGAAGGGCCCTGCTAGATGATTCTTGTACTCATAGCTGCCCAACAGACGACGAACAACCTCTGGAAGGACCTCCTTAACTACCCTGAACCTTTCTGCTTCGGTGCGGCCCACTCGGGCAATCAGATCTCTCTTTTCTTCCCGAAGGCTCATGTTGTCCTTCACTTCGTCACTCAGGTTAACTTTAGCTTTTTCCAAATCAGCTTCCAAGGCGCTGATTCGTTCCGCTGCGGCCAACCTCTCATCCTCCACCAACTTCTCCAACTCTTTCACTTGGCCCATCAACTCCGACTCTCGCACCAGGCAGGTGGAATGCTCCATCTTCAGTTGTTTGAGCTCCCCCCCGTTCTTTCCAAGGTTTCCACAATGCTGGTGGACCTCGTGAAGCTCGCTATGGTCGTGAAGGAGTTTCTCGAACCGAAGCAGCAAGTCCGACTGAGCAACGGACCCCATACCCAAAAGTCTCCAGGCTCTCTGAACGACCTCAGCATCCCCCAAACTTTCCAGAAACGACTCCTCTTTCGGAGTCGGTAAGTGCAACAACAGTTCCCGACAGACCTTCCAGTTATCCAACCGGTCATCCTTGCTCACCTTCCACGTCGGCACATGCAAAGAGGCCGACTCGCTGTCACCGGCTACCTTACCCTTCCCGCGGTTAGAAGCAGCAGCAGAAGAAGCCCCTACATTTTCGAAAAGTTTTATTTGTTATTATTACAAGTCAAACAAAAATGGCGGAACGAATGCATAATTGGGAAATCAGCGTTTCATAAAGGGAAAGGAAGAAACACTTACCAGCACCGGTGGCCTCCGACGTAAAGCCCTCGCCGGTACCTCCTTGGGTATCCGGCCGTTTTCTTCCGGCCGAAGCATCGGCCCCCTCCGGCTGTTTTCTTGCGCCCGAGGCACCCTCGCCTTCATTGGGCTCTCGGAAGGTACCCCCTCCGGATGAATCACGATGAAGACGGACTCTCGTTCCCTGTGTTTGAGCCTGAGAGATGGGTCGGACGACATCCTGATCCGGTTTTCTCTTTCGGGAGACTGAGACCTTGGGGTCAGACTTGTCGACTCCGGTCATTTCTACCGTCTGCTCAGGGATAACGGTTTGAGGAGCAGCGGCAGCATGCGATCCCTGGGTTTGACTCCCTTGATGCTTGTCCCCCTGGGTCACCGGCACATCCTTCTTAACTTTGGGCTTCCTCAGGTATTGAGACATTGTGATAACTGCGAAAAACGGATGCAGATAATGGTCAAAACGTTGCACAGGCAAGGGCCGGAACACAACTAAAATAATAAAAGGAGATAGACAGAGGCCGTAAGGGCATAACCCTTCCCCCGATTCCCCTAGAAGCCGCCCACTAGTTGGGATACCCCCAGTCGGGCGAGAGCCCTACTACGTGGAAAATTCAAACGACACAAGGTCTATCGTTCCCTAAACCATCTTATCGGCGTTCGGGGTAAAAGAACTGAAGGGTTTATAAGGAAGCTACGAAGAGAAACCTCGAAAAATGTTATACGATGCCTTCCTAATGACGCTAGGTATGCTTCTCTACGGTACTTCGTAATCCATGATAACCCCATGCACTGCCCTTTAACCCCATCGAAAGGCACGTGTCTCTACGATAACTTGGGGAGGAATCATTGGACCCCTGGAAAGTTCTCACAAGTAGAAGTGGGCAAAGCCGATGCGGTTTTGCCGGGGGAAAGAGGGATACAGCCAAACAGTAAAATAAAGTTAAGGCAGAGACGGTTCGAAACGTACCTTGGAAAGACGAAAGACTAGTAGGAAAATGGAGGACAGACTGGCAAGAATCGTTCGGAAAATAATACCGGAAGGCGTCTCAGTTAAGATTATGGAATTACGGTAGTAAAAAAAAACACACATCAATGTCACTATTTATAGGAAGAACTCAGGATGTGGAATGTCACGTTGGGCAAGACGCTGACGTGGCTGCAAATCTGCGCACGAACTAAACACGCGCATACGTGTCAGTCCATTGATGACGACCTACATGGAACAACCGTGAAGTGGCAGAATTATAAAATAATTATAAAAGAGAGAGGCACACTCATAAAAATACTAGGGCGATACTTGGTAGAATCGGTATGATGTAAGACATGCTAGAATCTAACGGCATATCCTTCAGAAAAGGCCAAACGTAAACCCATAGTTTGTCAGCAATGTCATACCATCGGCATAATCGCAGCGCCTACGCACAGAAGGGCAAGGCCCTCCGGATAAATTGAAAAAGGCACCCCGACCTATTGGGTGCAAGCAATGATCACTCACCAAAAGAAATAAACACATACAATGTACATAGAGGATCAGGAACGATACGATTATAGCTCCCACACGTCGAAGCCATAACACGTCAAAACTAACTCTTCAAGGCATTACACCATCGGCCAAATTGAAAAGCAAACGCAACAGTAATACCGAAGATTCAGGCCGACAGACCATAAGGTGATCTTTGGAGTGTCGCGTCAACACTTTACTAACAATGTAATTCTGATATTACATGCATATATCAGATGGAACAGGTTAAAATATGAAGCAGCCATAAGGCATTATCTTAGTCTCATTGGTGTATATGTTCGAATGAAACATGCCGAAAGGGTATGACATAAACATTACTGGTACCGAAAGGCGCACAGATATTATACAAATATTACATCATCGGTCTTCAACCGATAATGCAATACTGGGGGGGGACATGTTGACGTATGTGTCCGAACGGCCTGTCTCGACCGGCCGTCCGGACGACATCGAGCCGCCCGGGCATACCGGAAGGCATACGACTCATCCGGCCAAAATCACTGTGAGTAATAGGACAGGTGGCATTTACCTTTTGACAGATGGCAGCTGCAGACACCGCCGCCGCCTCCCCAGGATTTACGGGATTATGTCGGGGACATATCCCCTGAAAATCGGGCGCCGCCATTTCAGGTATCAAGGTCGAGTACTATAAATACTCGACTCATTTACTGCTCTCAACTAACACTTTTACCTGCATTAACTTCTCGCTATAATTGATAGCCCTTTCGGAATATCAAATACTTATTCTCACACCGGAGGTGGGTCCTGGGATAACACCCGGGGCGAGCCTAACGTGTGTTGTTGTGTGCAGATATCCGGAGGACCCCGAATAGCCGAAAGGACTTACACCCAAGCCTACCGGAGGAACCCAAGTTGAGTTCAACCGGGAGGCCCCCTTTATTTGTCTGAAGTGATTGCAAGAAATTGCTTCAACACCACCACCCAATAATCGATTTTCACCACCACCCTAGTTATCAATTTAAATACCATCAATCATTTGTGATATGTCTCAAGTCTTCACCTTCTATCTATCAACATCAGGCCCTTCTCATCCCCTACTCGCCGTCGCCGACTGTCTGTTACAGGTAAAATACCCACTTGTTTTTTCAAGATATTATAGTTTATAAGATATTATAGTTAGTATATTCGATTGACATTGTATCAAGATATTATAGTTTATAAGATATTACAATTGTATCGTGGATGAATTTTATGGTTTATAAGATATTATAGTTAGTATATTTGATTGGTGTTTATAAGATATTATAGTTAGTATATTCGATTGGATATATATCATTGTAGTGAAATATGGCCTGATTGCTGACGCACATTCCTCCTATATTATTTAACCTTTGACCCAACCGACCTTCTTACACTTCCACAGTGCAAACTTTTTAGTTTGCTCTTCTTCGATCTTCACCCTTTTAGTATTTGTTTAATCCGCATGAATGAAGTAATCTTCTTAATACGTAATCAGAGAATATATTGTTGTTTTCGAAGATTATGTATGCAAAATGATGACAGTGAACAGATTAAGTATATGTTCTGTTTTGTATGATGATTTATTGGAAATGATGACAATATTCGTATTTCAGGTGATATGGAAACTCAAGGCAAAACCTCTAATGCAAACACTCGCATTGAAAGCAACGGGGTACCGCCACCACCGATGGCTGCAACTGCTACACAAGATCAAACTGAAGAAGATGATGCATCCAATGAAGTTTTGCTGGTTGGTAGAAAAAGAAAATTAACATCACCTTGTTGGAACCACTTTAAGAAGATACAAGTGAACGGTTAACCTATTCTTTGAAATTAGTTATAAAAACTTGTTTTTTTTTCTTAATAGATGATACATGTGGTATGTTAAGGTGTTTACTTGTTTATACAAATAGAAACTTGTTCGCAAGAGACCGAGGCATATTGTCGTACAGTTGAGTTTGATTACAATGTGGAAGAGGTAAAATTAGTATATGTACTAAAGTTACTAACTTAACACACTTTAATATATTAGTTGTCTCTAATCTTATATTGTTTATATTATTTATAGGAAAGTACCACGGGAAGTGGAACAACAAGATTGGATGATTCAAATTAAGTTACTATCTGGTAATGCTTGAAGACCGTCTTTCGTGAGCTGTTATGAATGATGAAGAAAAGCAAGCTTGAATGATTTCCCATCGTGAACTTTGAATAATCTTTTCTCTTGAATGATCTTTTGTGTTTAATGGTCTTTTGTGTCGAACTTTTGAATGATCTTTTGTGTCGTATGTTTAATCAGTAGCTTGTGATTTTTAATCGGGACTATGTAAGAGTATGTTGTTAAAAACTATTTGTGTTACAAATTATTGTTGGTGTTTATCTGATTATCAACGCTAGGGGTGGATTTGGGGGAGAACTCTTCCCTGATGGGTTTGCCCCGATAAGATCCCTGACGGGTTTTAGGGCGGGTTTGGTGGACAACTCTTCCCCGATGGGTTACCCCGATAAGATCCCTGACGGGTTTTGGGGCGGGTTTGGGGCTAACTTATTTAATCGGGTTTGGGGATGGTGATGGCCGCCCCGCCCCAAACCCGCCCCGTTGCCATCCCTAGTCTTCCGCGACCCTTGGTTGGTCCGCTGTGGGGCTGCGAAAGTACCCTTTGGATGACCTGCGTGCGTCCTTGTATATCCGGGCCGTGACCCGTTTGCCATTAGGCTTAGTGGCGGCCCGGTATACTTGCTTGTTTACTTTGTTATGCCGGAGCCCAAATGTGTATAGTACGGTCCAGGCCCAGTAGGCCTGTTATTCGTATTGTACGTCATCAAAGGTAGTAGGAAGTAGGTACGAAACAATGTGATAACCTTCACGACATCATAAAAAATCTACTTAATGCTTGACACTTTGCACTTTTGGATCATTTGTTTTTAACAAATTCGTACATACTTTTATAAAAAATTGTTTTATAATTTTCTTGCGGTAAATCCCAAGAGGTGTGTTGGCTTGTTTCGTGTGACGATTTTTTTTCCTTTTTTTTTTTTTTTTTTTTTTTTTTTTTTTTTTTTTTTTTTTTTTTTTTTAGATGACAACTAACCATCTCACAATATTTACACCACACAGTATCTCACATTTTTTAAGCAGGACTTGAAACCATAACCATTTTTGTTGAGAAACTTCTCACACAACATCTAGCACTATTTGGACACAAGCTCTTTAGTTCATATGACCATTTTTACGATTAATAATATCTTTTGTTATTTTTACACTAATTTAGTAAGTATTTTGAAGTTCTATTGATTTTTTTATTTTTTATTTTTATTTTTTATATTCTATTTATTTATTTTTTTTATTTTTTTGCATATTGCATAAACAATTGTGCTAATTCAAATACTACCTCTGTCCCACACTAATTGTCTACTTTGACTTTTTTGAGTCTTTTTTATTCAACTTTGACCATAAATATTTTTATTTGTGTAATATAATATTTGATGAAATATATATGGATAGTTTAGGTTTTAAATGTATTTTCATTGGTATAATTTTCATCAAGTATTATATAACACAAATAAAAATATTAATGGTCAAAATTAAACAAAAAAGACTCCAAAAAGTCAAAGTGGACAATTATTGTGGGACGGAGGGAGTATATGATAAATGAATTACTAAAATGATGCAGAAAAAATATTTAAAACATTCGTAAGGTATACATTGTGCATTAACCGCTATTATTTGTTTCATAGTAAGAAAAATGATTCTTATGCTTAATTAGCAAGCCTATTTAGATTGGTGGATTTTAAAAACTAATTGTTGGAAATTTGGAGAGAGAAAATTGTTGGGTCACTTCAGTGGCCAAGTTACTTTAATCTAGGAATTGAACAGAATATAACCTAAGTGTTACATAAAAAATAACGACTTCAAGTCACTGAGTGAACAGTTACTCTGTGAGTCACCTTCAGGAAGCCTAGGACGAGTCTAAGAAGAAAGCCTATCCATTCAGTGAGGCGAAACTCAGTGAATGACACCTAAGCCAAAGAAGAAGGTGAAGGGTTCAGTGAGTGATGAAAATAACTCACTGAACCCCAAGACTCCTCAACAACTATGAAGACTGAAGACCTGAAGACTGGAGATTGAAAACCTGAAGATTGAAGAAAGGCGGGACAAGGCAGGTGATGTGTGCGTGTATTGCTCTAATTTTTATATCCACGGTATGTCGTTGTGGTTTTAGCAGTATTCAAGTTTTAAATTTATATTTAGCCGACTTATCAATAACACGCACTTTAACGAGCAGTGTACCCGGTCAGTATGCATATAATGGTAAGTAGAGTGTCGATCACTAAGAGTGGAACGTATTATCTAGTTATTCTAATCAATATTTTAATATCTTAAGTTAGCTATACAACCTAATCTATCGCAAAGGGGGTTCAGCCTGAGAGACTGGCACGGTTTGGTTATGATTAAATAATAAACTAAACTAATGAGCACGAATCAGCGATTAGCACACACGTACACAGATAGATACTTGAGACAATAAGAAGACCTGTCCTGATAATTAAGTAGTTTGTCACTTGTTTTATTGCTAGTTTTATATGAGGTGTATATAATTAACCCTTTCTCGTTGGCTCTAATCTTATCGGCGAGTAAACCCTTAATGATTACTTATGTCTATCCTATTTATTAAAGAGACGCTGAAACAAATAGGCGAGGAAGGGGCATGGCGACCCAAGCAATGCTCAGCTAGACACAGAGGTTATCAATGCACTAATAAAAGTCACCAAAGACATCAACATATAAACTTTAATTAATGGGAAAGCAATTTTAAGGGGAGTTGAAGTGCATGATTAAATCAATGACACAAGCCCATCAATCATGATGAATTAAAGTGTACTAATACAATAAAACAAAACTACTTAATGAATTGAATACATGCATGACCTTCTTACAGCTCTTGTATCTTCGTTTAGGGTGTGTCTTGTGCTGCTACTTCGTCTGAATTCGGCTTAGGGTTTCTGTCTTTCGCTAAGTTTCGTACTCCGTATATCGCACACAAAATTCGTCTGACTTTGGGGTATTTATAGTTTCTATCTGAGGGTTAGATGCGGCGCATTGAATAAGTAGATGCGGCGCATTGACTTAACTTCGCGTGGGGTCCAAGATTAATATATTCAGGAATATTCGTACACCGCCAGAAGATGCGGCGTAACTCCATTTATCTATGCGGCGCATGTCCTTTGCCGTCTTGGATTATAACTTGTGAAATCTTGATAGTGATGCGCCGTATGTAAGAAGTAGGATGCGGCGTATCTGGAGCAGACTTATCTTGATCTTGTACATTTCATTAGACTCTTAACTTCTTGCTTGTTTTGCTCCATAATTAGTCCAAAATCGCCAAGTTTCACATAATACTTGTTTTTACCTGAGAATTACAAAAGTAAACATTAACGTATCAATTCTCACAGATAATATAATAAAACAAGTCAAATAAATAGGATAAATGATGGTAATAAAATGTACTTATTTGAGTTCATCAAATATCCCCCCACTTGAACTTTACTTGTCCCCAAGTAAACCTTAGAATTAATCTTATGAAAATGTATCCTAAAAGATGTTAGGATTTATTTTTATATTTAAGCATGTATTCGTTTTTGTCATAATTGCACAACCAAACACTTAATTTAACGAATTAGAATAAAATAAAATATTTTGATAAAAGCAAATCTAATCGTTTAACTGTCCAGTCGTGACGAATATTCTATCATAAGCTTGGCAAGTATACGCATCTCCCCCACTAAAGCTAAGGAATAACAAGTCTAAAGCGGTAAAAAGGGTTTGTTGGTTAAGGGTTAATCATTCTTCTTAATCTCTATCGATCTCAAATTTCAGAAAAGGCGACAAAATCACAAATACATGATCGAATCCACGAACACGATACTTGCAATTGCTCAAATCCTTAACTCGAATAGGCTAAAGATAGGACCAAGTAATCTTTACCAATAATATTATATCAAAAAGGGCGACAAAATCATAAATACATAGCCGAATCCACGACTACGATACTTAAGATTGCTCAAATCCCTAATCTCAATAAATCAAAGGTTTGGATAAAGAATAATATAGGGTATGGATAATATTTGGGATACAAATTGGTGTAAAATGAAAAATAAACAAAACAGATAAATTAAAATCCTAAGTGTGGTTAATTACTATCCCAACCATCCCATGAATAAGACTCATATCATTGAATAACTCACGCTTTAACACTTGAAACACACGCTTTAGGTAGACACGAATTATACTCAACAAGATCTCAATCAAATAATAAACCTTAGTTGGCGTTCCCATAACGTCCAACTCCCATTCAATCCATAAATATAATATACAACAAATAGTGGTGATATCGACCACTTAATACAAAACTTTACATAAGCTGGTTAAACAAACATCCAACTCTTTTTTTTTTTTTTTTTTTTTTTTTTTTTTTTTTTTTTTTTTTTTGACATCAACATATATGTGTAGAATTTCACAACTTTTCTATCACTATTTTTCCGGATAATTTTTCCATACTTTTCATACTTTCAAAAATAACTGTAATAGCGAAAGTAGTAAACACACGAAAAATAAACTCAAAGATATACAATATTTACTTTCATACCAATTGCATTGTGCAATTTCCTGACTCAACCAAAGATAATGAATTACGCACGCAAACACAGGTAATGTAAGGAAACACACTTTGCCTAAAGTAATTAACCAACCACGGATTTTAATCTACAGGGTAGGCTAAGGTGTAAGGGTGTAACGAAACATTATAACAAAGGTGTAAGAAACGAAAGGAATGGCTCTGAGTGTTTTTCTAGGGGTATCTTACTCTAAAAGTGAGAGTAACAAAGGGTTTATACGGGGGTTAACTAACCAGTGTAGTTAGTTAATATCACATAACATATAAAGGCTATTTGGGTGTAATCCTAGAAATTTACCAATTTCCACAAGTCATTCCAATTATATAAATAATACTTATTATGGTGGTCTCGAATAGTATACAAGCCAAGTTCTAAAGTTTACAAGTCACCGGCACACTCATAGATTTGTGAATTTTAAAAAGTTCACAATTTTTGAAAATAATGTTATGTGTGCAGCTATGTAATTTAGAGTTTAAACAAAAACATGCTAAAAATTTTAAATTTTGATATATTAAGCACATTTTAAGCATATTTTGAAAAAGTTTAGGACAAGTAAGTGTTCTAATTCTCCAATCCCCCCATTTAAGTTAAACAACGTCCACATTGTTTGTATCAAATATTAAAAACTGGAAAATAAAAAGAATTAGAACAGAAAAACTCCCCTGAGATTTGCTCGGTATGATCCTCCATTATTTGTATAAGAGCAAAAATCAACTTTCTTGTGGATGATAACGTTTAAGCTTCATATTTGATGTATCCACAGGAAATGCATGAATCTATAATACCATCAAGACTTTAACACACCTGAGTTAAGAAAGTTCAAACTTGCATAATACATTAGTAGTTAGTAAAAATAAAATATAAAAAATTAAAATGAAAATCATCAGGTCAGTCGATACGCCGTATCTTATGGAAGAAGATACGCCGTATCGAGCCTGGAATAAATACGAATCGGAATAAAAGATGCGTCGCATCCTTAACCAAGGATGCGCCGCATTAAAATAAACTGACAAAAAGTTTTAAAGTCAAAAATAAAAATGCAGAAAATTAAATAAGATATGATATGACCAGCGCAGGAGATGCGTCGCATCTTAGGATTGAGATGCGCCGTATCGTCTGCAGGCCTGACTGACTCGACACAGAACAGAATAGTAAAAATTTTCCGGGTTGTCTCCCGGTCTGCACTTGTCTTTATTCCAGAGTCTTCAAGTTAGACTCACGTTCAGCTCCTTATTTTGTTCTATTGATCCCTATATGTCCGTGCACGATGTAGTTGCGAATTACTTCGTCACGAACATACTCTTGCCCCAATTCAAGTAAACCTTTGTAGAACCCTTTCATATTTTGGTACGGATACTCGATCCCTTTCTCAGCGTCATTTTCATCTACAAAAAGAAATGGTGTAAATTTGTAACAAAATTTGTTAGGGGCATATTTAAACCTTGGGTGAGCACGAGGCATCATGTAAGTGATAACGTTGCTTCCACTTTTAAAGGTGATCTTTCCTTCAAATCTTTTAGCGTTAATTTCGACCTCCTTACAAAATGGTTTCCCAACGATCACGTCACCCATCTCAACATCACGATAAGCATCCATGTTTTCCACCACGGTGAAATCTGTAACAATAGTTAAATTCCCAACAAAAATAGGTACATTCATGAACATTCCAACTACGTTTTTCCCTCTATACTCAATTTTGTTTTTCATTATAGAATTATAGTAATCTCTTGACATTACATTAATTGGTAAAATAGGGAAAAAGTTGGCACTAACCTGTTTAAATCCTATCATGCAAGGAAATTGTAAATTATAAGCACAATCTACATGGATCTTTCTACCGTAATCACAAAAACTAGGATATCCTTCAAACTCATCATAATTCTTAGTGTTGATCATATTGATTCTAGATATATCCATAATTTCTCCTTCTTCAATTTCAGGTTCAGAATCCTCCATAAATTGATCATTGATTCCTAATGGTAAATTAAGATCATTTAATTCAATGTAGTCTCCACTATAGGTTTCAAGTGATTCATTATTTACCAAGGTTTCTCCTATAAATCTAGCTTCTAGATCGAGGTCCATACGTTCTCTTAATCCTAGCACATAGACGCCTCTAATTATGCTTTTAGCAGGATTTTGGCACTTATAGACTAGTTTATTATTCCCTACCCTTAATGAGATTTTTCTTTTAAACACATCAATCTTAGCATGGGCAGTAGACAAGAAAGGTCTTCCAAGGATTAAAGGAATCTTAACATCCTCGGGCATATCTAATATAACAAAGTCTACAGGGAAAACAAACTTCTCAATCTTAACTAGCACATTGTTAGCAATCCCTTCAGGTTGTTTTACCGTTTTATCAGCCAATTCAATAAGCAACTTAGTTGGTGCTAATTTTCCTAGTCCTAGGGTAGTGAATGTCTTAAGGGGCATAACACTAACGCTAGCTCCTAAGTCAGCTAACACATTATTGAAAGATATATCATTAATTGAACAAGGTAAAGTAAAACTTCCTGGGTCCTTTTCTTTATGAGGCAAGGCATGTAAGTCGGTTGCAGAGCTCTCTTCTTTCATTGTTGCCTTGATCTCCTCTTCAATCTTTGTCTTCTCTTTTAGTAGTCTCCTTAAACTGATTGAAGAATTAAAGAAAAATTCGGGCTTTGCAGCATCATCACCATTCATCAATCTTCTAGGAAAAGGAATATTAGGCGTGACTTCTTTAGTGGTGGTTATGGCCTTGACATGATCTCTTGGGTTGGTTTCAGTTGAGCTTGGTAAACCTCCGTATCCCCTTTCTTGAAGAACTTTGCTCATTTTTCCAATTTGTTGTTCCAATGCTTTGATCGAAGCTCCTTGATTTCTTGTAATAGTATCCGTTGAAGCTCGGATTTCTTTGATCATAGCAGTGTTCTCTTCATGTCTTTTAGCAGCATCGACCATAATTTGCTTTAAAGTGTCATCCAAAGTCTGCCTCCTTTCTTGATAAGTTGGATTAAAATTGTTCTTTTGATAGTATCCCGGAGTAGCTTCCCTAAATCTTCCTGAAGGTCGGAATGGTTGTCCAAATTGTGTGTTGTATGCTTCTTCAAAAGTCTCACTTTCATTCTTATTTGGGCAATCTTTAGTGTAGTGAGGTCCTTCGCATTTTTCACATCCAACTTGGGCAGCATAAACTTTCTCATCACGCTTCTTCATCTCTCTACTAATTTTATCCAATTGAGCTTGAATTGCAGCAAACCCGTCAAAATTAGTGCTGCTCTTAGATCTAGTAGAGGTTCCGTCGTGCCATTTTTGAGAATGATCAGCAGCTTCTTGGATAGCTTTTCTAGCATTAGCTGCACTCATTTGAGGCACAGCTCCCTTAGCATCCAAAATTTGTCTAGTAGGCACATCCAATCCTTGATAGAACAATATTATCTCCTGCATTGGGGTTAGATAGTGTTGAGGACATTTCACCAGTAAGTCTTTAAATCGTTCCCAAGCTTGATAAAGAGTTTCATCAGGCTCTTGCTTGAAACTGTTGATAGCCTCCATCTTTTTAGCAGTTTTAGCAGGTGGACAATATCTTTTCAGGAATTTGCTCTTCAAATCTTCCCATGTTGTGATTGAACTAGCAGGTTCATTCCTTAGCCACTTATTAGCAGCTCCTTTAAGCGAAATTGGAAAGATCCTTAGCATAAGTTGATCGTCAGTGACTCCTTCTGTAGTAAACAAATCTGCAATCTCGAGGACTTTTTCAACATGTTCATTAGCATCTTCATGTTCTGTTCCACTGAAAGCATTTTCTCTTAGCTCCTTGAGAAACTGACCCTTCAACTCAAACTTTGACTTATCATCAAACTTTGGTCTAGCAACTCCTGAACTGTAATCAGCACGGGTACTGTTCATGTATTCCTCCATGGTAGTGTTTTCCGCCATTGTTTCTGTTTCTTCTTCCTCTTTCTCTTCAGAAAAATAATCAAGCTCGAATGAACTTGAAATATCAAAGCTTTTTGTGTTGAAAAGCCTTTTAAGCGAATGTAGGGCTCGTTCAGGATCTTCGAAAGGTGTAATCAAGTTCTTAGTCGAACTCCTGGTCATGCACTTCCTGAAACTATCACAAAAGCATCAGTAGGGTATGTTCAAGAAAGTAATATATCAAAAAATTAATAACAAAAAACGGAATACGAAAAATAAAAGTTACTGATATATGCAGACGATGCGCCGTATCCAAAAAGTTAGATACGCCGTATCTAATTACGTTAAAATTTAATCAGACTTTTATTCAGAAAGCAGATACGCCGCTTAGAATCTTAGAATGCGCCGTATCAGTTTTAATTATCAAAAATCAACGTATCTAATTAAAATTAAATGCGTCATATTAACGAAAGTTAATGCGCCGTATTTTTGTTACGTTTCAAAATACAAGATTTTTGATTCAGAAGATGCGCCGTATCGATAAAAATCGATGCGTCGTATCTGTTTAATAATCCGCAAAACTGTTTTTAATTAAAATAATAAATACGCCGTATCTGTTAAAACAGATGCGTCGTATGGCGTTATCGCTTAGATTTTTTTTTTTTTTTTTTTTTTTTTTTTTTTTTTTTTTTTAATTAAAAACAGGATACGCCGTATCTTGGGGAAAGATGCGTCGTATCGAGTTTATTAAACGCGTTGTATTTTATAAAAAGTAAACGCAATACGCCGTATCTATGAAAATAGATGCGCCGTATCGTTTGAATTAGCTCAGTACAACGATAGCAGGAAAAAAAAAGAAAAACAAAAAAAAAAAAAAACAAACGAAAAGAAACAAAAATAAAAGAAAACAAATAACACACAAAACAGAAAATATGCAAATAATACAATGAATGCAATTTAACTAATATATAACAGAGTTAGCGGTTAAAACCTAAAAATTAAAAAGAAAAACCTAATTAAAATACTAATCAAATTAACAGATAATAACAATTCACTCCCCGGCAGCGGCGCCAAAAACTTGATGTGTGCGTATATTGCTCTAATTTTTATATCCACGGTATGTCGTTGTGGTTTTAGCAGTATTCAAGTTTTAACTTTATATTTAGCCGACTTATCAATAACACACACTTTAACGAGCAGTGTACCCGGTCAGTATGCATATAATGGTAAGTAGAGTGTCGATCACTAAGAGTGGAACGTATTATCTAGTTATTCTAATCAGTATTTTAATATCTTAAGTTAGCTATACAACCTAATCTATCGCAAGGGGGTTCAGCCTGAGAGACTGGCACGGTTTGGTTATGATTAAATAATAAACTAAACTAATGAGCACGAATCAACGATTAGCACACACGTACATAGATAGATACTTGAGACAATAAGAAGACCTGTCCTGATAATTAAGTAGTTTGTCACTTGTTTTATTGCTAGTTTTATATGAGGTGTATATAATTAACCCTTTCTCGTTGGCTCTAATCTTATCGGCGAGTAAACCCTTAATGATTACTTATGTCTATCCTATTTATTAAAGAGACGCTGAAACAAATAGGCGAGGAAGGGGCATGGCGACCCAAGCAATGCTCAGCTAGACACAGAGGTTATCAATGCACTAATAAAAGTCACCAAAGACATCAACATATAAACTTTAATTAATGGGAATGCAATTTTAAGGGGAGTTGAAGTGCATGATTAAATCAATGACACAAGCCCATCAATCCTGATGAATTAAAGTGTACTAATACAATAAAACAAAACTACTTAATGAATTGAATACATGCAGGACCTTCTTACAGCTCTCGTATCTTTGTTTAGGGTGTGTCTTGTGCTGCTACTTCGTCTGAATTCGGCTTAGGGTTTCTGTCTTTCGCTAAGTTTCGTACTCCGTACATCGCACACAAAATTCGTCTGACTTTGGGGTATTTATAGTTTCTATCTGAGGGTTAGATGCGGCGCATTGAATAAGTAGATGCGGCGCATTGACTTAACTTCGCGTGGGGTCCAAGATTAATATATTCAGGAATATTCGTACACCGCCAGAAGATGTGGCGTAACTCCATTTATCTATGCGGCACATGTCCTTTGCCGTCTTGGATTATAACTTGTGAAATCTTGATAGTGATGCGCCGTATGTAAGAAGTAGGATGCTGCGTATCTGGAGCAGACTTATCTTGATCTTGTACATTTCATTAGACTCTTAACTTCTTGCTTGTTTTGCTCCATAATTAGTCCAAAATCGCCAAGTTTCACATAATACTTGTTTTTACCTGAGAATTACAAAAGTAAACATTAACGTATCAATTCTCACAGATAATATAATAAAACAAGTCAAATAAATAGGATAAATGATGGTAATAAAATGTAATTATTTGAGTTCATCAGCGGGAAATGTTTGAAAGGGTAAGGAGAAGTCCTTGTGAGTCTGAAGTCAAACTTTCCCTGCAAGGCTAAAGATCAGAAGAGTGTCATCACTGTTCCTCAGAAAGCAACCTTGTCCTTCACCCAAAATAGTTTCTTGTAACAGAGAAAAAATACGTAAGTATTGTGTCCACACTAGCTTAGGTCATCTTTGTCTTTATCACAACGGTTGCAAAATAATTGTGTATAAATATGATTCATAAGGTGGAGTAAAAGTTTGAAAAGTTTGTGCACTAAATGCTTAGACATTCACAAACAACTTTTACTCCTCCAAATAGCAACCTAGTCCCTGAGATAGCTTAGTTGTTTCAGTGTAGTTGCTACTTAAGCTTAGCTTAAGTTCAGTGAGGAGTCATACCATACTTGTCATTTCAATCCCATGTGTTATTCCACAAACACTTGGGTATAATTCTTTGATTGATTTCTAATAAGAGTTAAACGTTGAAAAATCTTGTCTATTTACTTTTAAGTTTCTTATAACTGTCAAGGAATATCGCCACATTATTTAACCATGGATCACAGTTAGTTTAACTTTGTAGTTAACTCTAAGAGTGTAAAGGGAACAACAAGTGGTATCAGAGCGGTTTGATTTATAAAACAAGTTTTATAAACCGTTCGAAACGATTTTAAAATCAAGATCCTACCACTGCTGAAACTGATGTACCCTAACTAGTTGACAAAAAGGGAGGAAGCTATACTTCTACTGCTCCCCGACTTGAGGTTGAAAAATTTAATAATTGGAAAAAGTACATGCTTAGCTACTTAACAGGAATGGAACCTTACTACATTAAGTGTATTAATGAAGGTCCCTTTGTCCCTAAAACTGCTAAAGGTTTACCCAAGCCTGAAGCTCAATGGACTTTTGATGAGAGAAGGGTGGTCAATCAAGACTAACGCCTGAAAAGCATCATTATATCATGTCATCCTGATGATATAATAGAATCTGTCATTAACTGTCCAACTGCCAAACAGACTTGGACTGATTTGGTTCACAGCTTTAAGGGTCTCCCAGATACCAAGGAAAATAGTAAGAGGACCTAACACACTTAGAATGTGTAGAGGATACTTTGAGGTTATATTGTTAAGTACACGAAATCTACTTAACAACACTTAGAAGAATTTGTTTAATGTAACAGTAATGTAATATAAATAATGAACACAATGTATAACTCCAAACGATTCAATATTATTAGCAAATAATACGAGTGATCTTAGATATCACTAGGGTTACAAAACCTTGAATCTTAACAAAAACGTATGACTTGTATGTAAACATCTAACCTAGGACCTCCTTTTATAGACATAAGGAGTCCTTTACAAGATAAGCATCTACTCGAATAATTCTAACTAATTGTGATATACATACAATCTTTACCATACTTATCTTTTACACGTTTCCTAAAACCTTATCATGCAGCGGTACCTTCATCTATGTACTAGCAGTACTAAATCAACAGTTAGTATTGTTAGTTATTCTTCAGCAGTCTTCAGTATTACACTAGCAGTTTGTACTATTAGTGTAATCTTCCAGCAGTACTAAGTCTTGAACATTTAATTCCCAATAATCCTCCCCTAAACTTGTGATTTACCCTAAATCATCAAGTTTTCTGAATTAAATGAGGATTGTGAGGACTCTTCCAAACACTACCTTCTGGACTTTGTGTCTTCTACCTGCCGAAAGATTTTCTTTACTAACACCCTTGCCATTTCTGAGTCTTCATCTACTCTGAATTTGGAAGCTAGCATAACAAACAAGATTCCTGCCCTCAGTGGATAGTCCTTCTCCACTAGCATGTAAACTTCCACTCCTGCTTTTGTAGAAACCTGATGAACACCAAAATTATCAAATAACCTCCAAGTAGTAGCCAAATCATGAGCTTGGAATCTCCATAGTGCATCATATGCATCAGGCTCATATAGCCTTTTCAGCTCAACCCATAGCTCCTTATCCTTATCATCTGTAGGATTAGTAGTCTTGAACCTTTCTTGAACTAAGCTCCAAAGCTTATCCAAGTCTTCTCTGTCAAATGCTTTGATCATGTCTTCAAAGAATTTGTATACTTGAGTTTGATATCCTACCTTGATGATTTTCCAGCCTTTCATAACTCCATCTGAATAAACCTCCCAATCAATGATGGGATATTTGGCTTGAATGAGATCAACATAAAGAGTCTCTGGAACTACTACCAACATTCCATAGATTTGTTCATCCGTCAATATCTCTTCCTCTTCCTCAGCTGATTCTTCTTCAACTGATTCTTCTTGAACTGTTTCTTCTTTAGTTCTTTGTTTCTTGAATTCTTCTGATTCCAAGTTCTCTGCTGCTCTCTTCTCTCCTTTGTTACTTTCAGTTTCAACTGTTCCAGTTTCACCTCTTAGGAATGTCCGAAGTCTTCGATGAGTATCAATATATATCCTTTCAATTTCTTCAAAAGATCTTCCCTTGAAGTGTTGTTCCTTCCAGTTGTCTTGGTGCTTGAGATAAGTCTTCATGTATCTCAGTTGTTCTTTTCTTGATGGGGATTTCTTCTGATAACTTTCTTCTTTCTTCTAATCTGCTCCAAAAGGTCATCAATGGCTTGTTCTTGTTCTTCTCTTGTAAATTGTGACCTTTCCTCCTCTTGATGCTTAGCAACTAACTCCTTATCAGCAAGAATTTGACCAGTTATTTCTTCTTCTTCAGTCTGAAATTTATGCTCAACCATGAATTTTGCCAATCTTTCTTCTTCTGCTACCCTTGCTAACTCTTCTTCATGAAATCTCTGAGCTAACTCCTCATCAAAAGCAATCTGAGATTGGTCCTTCTTGGTTGTCTTCTGAGAAGATGGTCTTCTTCTATCATGATTCCCTTACCCTTGTCTGCTCTTGATCTCTTTGGCCTTCTTGTGTATACTGCACCAACAGTACCTTGTGAACCAGCAGTACCTTCTTCTAGAATACTAGCAGTATCATGTGTAGCACTACCAGTACCTTCTGTCAAACCACCAGTACCTTGATCCATTTGATCATCTTGTCTCCCCTGAGTATCATACTTCTCTTGGACCAGAGAAATGTTAGCATCTTGATCTAACTGGGCAATCTTCCTCCCCTGCTTGGAAGATTCCTCACCTTGACCATCACTCTGACCATCTGATGAACTTGAAGAAGAAGATGAGTCAGTTGATTCCACCAATTGTGCTGATCTTTTCATTTGAAGAGTCTTGACTGTTTGCTCTAATTTCTTCACCTTAAAACTAGCTTGGTGTAGACTTTTCCAAAGACCTTTTTGTGATTTTTGAGATCAGCTTCCAAGGTTGAAACTTTGTCAGATAATGTACAAATTTCTGTCAATTCATTAAGTGTCTTACTGCCCTTAGCACTTCGTGATGTGTGACCTTCAGGGAGAGGTGCATCATGGGGAAAAGACTCAGAGTCCACCATATGGTGAGCCTCTAAGCCACCCAATATTTTCGGTTGGCTTAGGATTCCACCAATAGTACTAGGTTCAAAGGAACTTGGTATTGTTGGTGTTGCCATAGGTTAGGTCTTATGTATGTTACTTCTGTCCTATCCAGCTTCTAAGCCTGAGATAGTAGAAGTAGCCCTTCCAATACTAACAATGTCAGCCTCATCTGTTACATTGGGAGGGGTAGGAACTCTGTGCTGAGGAACATCAGAGCCCTCTCTAGATAATGACCTATCTGGTGATGAGGTTGGTTGTGATGCTGATTGTTCAGAACTTGTGGGTGTGTGTTGGGAGTCAACTGGGCTTGTTGATCCTTCACCCTGTACCTGTAGTGTTGAATCAAATAATGGAACTTCTTCCCCACTATACCCTTTTGAGGCCATCCTCATATTACTGAAAAGTTTTTGGGTAAGTTTGGGTGATAGATAAACATTTTTATGAGGAAGAAACTGATGTTTCCTCATGTTCAAAATAGTTTGAATGAACCTGGGATACATCGTAAACTTTGATTTGCTATCAACATTTTTCACCATTCCTTCAAAGATGAGTTTAGAAAAATTGAAAGTCCTGTCAGTAGCTAAGCATATAAGAGCAGTTGCATTATTGCTACTGAACTATTCCCATGAGGTTTTCTTAGGACCGAGACAATGAAGGATGGTGTGAATCAAAAACCTCTATTGTGGGGCAAAACAACCTTTTTGAAAAGTTAAAGATTGTGATTGGATGTTATACCCCATTCTGGTTAAAGTTTCAAAAATTTCAGTATTTGGCATAACACAAATACCATTGGCATCATCTAGGTGGAGATGCCTCCTAAGGGATGATTCAGTAATAGTGATGGTTGTGCCATCTACTGTTGCAATTAATTATTTGTCTCCAGTGTCAAATGTCCTTACAGTAGCAGTCTGCCAAAACTCTTTGATTTGGGAGACATAGATAGTGGGATGAAGAGTCAAGGAATACCTTATATGGGAAGCATTTAAAAAGCCCACTATCTGATGAAATTGGGTATCCTCCTCTGGCTTTACCAAATAAGTGACCATGTTGTTCTTGTCAACAAAAGATAGAGACGCCATTATTTGTCAGTAAAAGTTGGATATGACTGTTGGGTATAGTGTAATTTTAGGTTAGAAAGTAGATGAAGAAAGAGAATTGAGATATTTTTATATGACTTAGTATGGTTTCTAGTGGACCGTCTTCAATTAAAAGATAACTTTCGATTGAAGAAAAGTGAATATAATAGATTAAAAGTGAAAATATCCAAAAAGGAAACCCTTAAGTAAAGATTTGATTAGTAAAAATCTCAACAACTTCTCAACGGCTATTTTCAAAAAGTTGTTATTTCGTGCCAGTACAAACGGCTATCAAGCATTACAAAGTGTTTCCTAGCAGTACTAACTTTTGGCCTAGTAGTACAAACCTTTTGAAAGAATTTTGACTTAGCAGTATGAACTCAATTTTGATTAAAAACAACAATGCTTACAACCATTTTGAAGGGATTAAGTTTAAAGACAGATACTTAATCAAAGTTTGTTTTAATGCAACCCCTGGTTGTGTGAGAACCAATAATTTCAGTTATAAATAACTGTCTGTAATCAGATAAACTCATTCAAAGAGCTTTCTTGACAGGGTTTCCAGCTCGTGGCAGTTGTTGCCTCTAATAAAAATGTGTTATATTCACGTTTGCTCGGTGTTCTCTCTACCAGATGTCCTTAGACTAACACATTATACAAAAAGTATAAAATGGTGGAGAGTGAGTTAGATCAGTTACTATCTGACTAACTATGCCATCAATACATATGCAAAAACATCACAATAAGATTTCAAGAAAGATATTTTAAAGAACCATGTAACTTAGTCATAAAACCATTGTTAAGGGAGTCCCAAATTCTATCCATCATTAATCTATTGTGTCAGCAACCATTCCACCATTTTTCTGTTCACACGATGCACTAGTAATACCTTTGTGCTCAAACGATCCATATCTGTAATTGTTAGTCCAAAACCAAGAAAGCAAATGGCAAAGCATTTGCTTCATAATAGTAAAAACATGGGACTAGCAGTACAAACTATACATGGGACTAACAGTTCTAACAAAGAGTCCAAATTTGTACTAGTTGTACAAACTATACATAACAGTACCTATTGACAAACCTAGCAGTACAAATCCAATTTTATATAACAAAACACAGGTTAAAACCTTTAAGGATTAAACATTCCAATACTTGCTACCAAGTATTGAAACCTTCCAACATCGAAAGCTTTAGAGAGAAGATCTGCAAAGTTTTGATCAGTATGAATTTTAACAACTTGTACTGACTTTTTCTCATTGCAGTCTCTTATACAATGATGCCTAATTTCTATGTGTATTGTTTTAGAATGTTGCACTGGATTTTTAATAATGCAAATTGTATTGCTATTATCAATATATATCATGGTATTCATAAAAAAATCCCCATAGTCAAGCAGTTGATTTTGAATCCAAAGAACTTAACCACAGCAACTTGCAGCAGCTACATACTCAGCTTCAGTTGTAGAAGTTGCCACAATTGTCTGCTTCTTGCATTACCATGATATAAGTCTGCAACCAAAGAACTGACAACCACCAGTTGTTGATTTCCTATCCAGACTTGCACCAGCATAATCACTGTATGAGTATGCCACCAAATCAAAAGGTGATTCCCTAGGATACCACACTTGACCCTTAAGGTACCTAAAGATCCTCTTGACAACAGTTAAATGAGAAACCTTGGGATTGATTTGAAACCTTGCACAGGCACACAAATCAAACATGATATCTGGTCTTGATGAAGTAAGGTACATCAAGGACCCTATCATTGATCTGTAGGTATGTGCATCAACACTTTCTCCATCAACATCTTTATGTAAAGGTTTCTCTGGATCAACTGGTTTGCTTGCCACTTTAGCATCAGTAAATCAAAATTTTCTTAGTATCTCAGTCACATATTTATCCTGATTGATAAATATACCTTCAGTTGATTGCTTCACTTGTAACCCTAAAAAGAAGGTAAGTTCCCTCATGGAACTCATCTGAAACTTTTCATGCATAAGTTTCTCAAATTCTACACACATCTCCTTCCTTGTGGATCCAAATATAATATTATCCACATAAACCTGTACTAGCAAGATATCCTTCTTGTTTTTCTTGATAAATAGAGTCTGATCAATCTTGCCCCTTTGGAATCCATTCTCTAACAAATAGGAAGCCAAAGTCTCATACCTAGCCCTTGGAGCTTAATGTAGGCCATAAAGAGCTTTCACCACATTGTATACCTTGTCTGGATGTTCTGGATCTACAAAACCTGGAGGTTGAACGAGATATACCTCCTCTTCAATAGTACCATAGAGAAAGGCACTCTTGACATCCATCTGGTAAACCATAAAGCCCATGAATGAAGCATAAGCTAAGAACAGTCTTATTGCTTCAATCCTAGCTACAGGTGCAAAAACCTCTTCATAGTCTATCCCCTCTTCTTGTATATACCCCTGGGCCAAAAGCCTTGCCTTATTTCTGATCACAATTCCCCTTTCATCTATCTTGTTTCTAAAAACCCATTTAGTTCCAATGCCTCTCATACCTTTAGGTAAGTCAACTAGCACCCAAACCTTTTGAATCTTGAATTGTAGAAGCTCCTATTGCATAGCTTCCACCCAGCTTGAATCTTCTAAGGCTTTAAGTATGTTCTTGGGTTCAGTTTGAGAAAGGAAACACACAAACAAACATGTGTTGGCATCTTCATGCTTCTTTACTTCATAGACAGCACTAAGAAAGCCTTGATGATCTGAGGTCATGGTCTGCCTTCTTGTCTTCACACCAGACTGTATGTCTCCAATCACATTGTCTAGTGAGTGATATCTGTGTATCCTTGTGTGTGGTGTAGTGAGAACTGGATAAGTGGGTGGTAGATTGTTGATATCTACCTCATCTTCTGAGAAATCACCAGTATTAGTATCTGATGGGCCAGCAGTATGAACATTTTGCCCAACAATACTAACTTGAGGTTCAACAGTACAATCTTTATTTGTACTGTTATCTTGATTCTCTTGATCTTCAGCTCCATATATATTGTTTTCATCCTCAATACCTTCCTTGACTTCATCAGTAGAAAGTTCACCACTCTTTGAAGATGAATCCACACTGTTCCATATTGGCGTCAGTAAATGATCTTGATCTTTCTCCTTACCCAAGCCTGCTTCATTTGTTGCATCATCAACTTCTGAACCTGCAAGATCATTAGAAACAGTTCCTGCAACAACTGGCACATAATTTATAGATTAGTTTAGAGTATCAAGATCAAATAGCCATTTTGGACCTTCACTTGCAACATTAGACTTATTCTCTAAAAACTAAACACGCAGGTTTTCCTCTACTTTTCTGGTTCTTATGTTGTATACCCTAAAAGCTTTGCTATTCATTGAGTACCAACCAAGAAACCCTCATCTGATTTACCATCAAATTTTCCTAAATGGTCTAAGGTATTTAGAATATTGACATGACACCCAAATGGTCTTAGAAAACCTAAAGCAAGTGTTCTACCCCTAAACAGTTCATATGGTGTCTTGTTGTGTGGTTTAACTACTAAAACCCTGTTCTGCACAAAACAAGTAGTATTAACTACTTCAGCCCAAAAAGAGATGGGCTGCTTAGAATCAGCTAACATAGTTCTAGCAGCTTCTATTAATGTCCTATTCCTCCTTTTAGCAACCCCATTCTGCTGAGGAGTTCTAGCTACACTAAACTCTCGCTTAATACCTTTTTCCCTACAGAAGTCATCCATTACTCTATTCTTAAACTCTGTCCCATTGTCACACCTGATGATTTTCACTTTCTTATCAACTAGGTTTTCTATTTCAGTTATAAATGTCTTGAGAATGCTAGTTGTCTCATCCTTAGATCCTAGAAAGAAAACCATGTGAATCTACTATGTCATCAGTAACTACAAGACATTACTTCTTATGCATAATACTACTCATAGATGTAGGACCAAACAAGTCCATATGCAACATAAACAAAGGTTGAGTAATAGAGTTCAGGGTCTTGGCCTTACAAGAAGCTTTGTGTTGTTTGCCTTTAAGACAGGCAACACAAGTTTGGTCATTCTCAAAACGTTTTTTAGGCAAGCCTCTTACCAAACTATCTTTAACAATCTTTTTTATGGTTTTAAAATTGACATGACCAAGTCTTCTATGCCAAAGCATAGACTCATCTAATGTGACTTTTGCAACAAGACAAGTGAGTGCCACTTTAGGAACAATTTTCTTCACACTTTACAGATTGCCCTTTCTAGGAACTTTAAGGTGCTGTTTGTTTTTTAAGAGGTTTTATGTCTGAATCTGAATACCACTTCTGAATATAAAAAGTGGTCCAAAAGTCTGAATCTGAATTATTTTAGACTGTTTGTTTTTATAGAATGTCTGAATAAACAAAAAACAATCCTTTCACTATAAAATAAACCAAAAGACCCTCCATTCGTGATTATTAATAAAAAATCAAGACCAAGATGAGGAGATAAAGATTGAAAAGAAGTAGGTGTAAAGTTTAGGCTTTTCAGATGTAATCAGATGGTATTCAATGTCTGACCGAATCAGACCCTATTCAGATGTATTTAGACTTCAGATCTGAAAAAAAACAAACAGTCTGAATCTGAAAATGTCTGACCGAATCAGACTTCAGATGTATTTAGATCTGAATAAAAAAAACAAACACAACCTAAGTAGGACCTGACTTTCATCAGGTTACTTGAAGTCTGGAGAAAGCACAAGACATTCAGTGTTAGTAAAAAGAACTTTGTTCTTTTTGTCACACATCTGTGAGACACTAAAGTGATTTTACTTGAGCTCTTGCACAAAATACACATCTTCAAAGTCAAGTTTACCATTTTTCAATGTACCTTTACCAGTAATCCTTCCACCAATTCCTCCCCCAAAGGTAACATATCCTCCATCCAATGGTGTAAAGTCTGAAAGATAGGACATGTTCCCTGTCATGTGCCTAGAGCATCCACTATCTGCATATCCTTAATCTTCTTCATCATCTTGTGGATGTCCCTGCACATAAGAAAAGAAATTAGTTTCCTTGGGGTACCCAAGCCATTACTGACTTGGGTTTGCCTCGTGCATCAATATAGTCAAATCTCTTTAATGTGATTGATGCACCATTGGTTTAGCAGTATGAACTGCTGGCCTGGCAGTTTGAACCTTTGGTTTCTAAATTTTGTTTTGAACAACTGCTTTCTTTTGAAAAGGCCTTTTAACAGTTTTTTGTACATATTTAAAAGTTGCTCTTGTACTTGAAACTGCTAGTTTAGGGTAAACAGTTTTAAATGGTATGGCAGTACTAACTGCTGGTCGAGCAGTACTAATTGGTCTGAGGCCAGACTTTATTAAAAATGCCCTAGGAGACATTCTATTAGTATTAGGGTGAGTTTGAGACCTGTTTAAATTCACCCTATGACTTGTATTCCCAATAACCCTGTTATTCCCGGTAACCATCTTTCTCCCATGATGTTTATTACAAAAAGATTCTAGGTGGTCAAAGCTACCACAAGTGAAACAAGCCTTGTTATACATGACAAAGTCATCACCTAGTTGTTGAGACTTGAGGTTATTCCAGTTCCTCTGGTTACCTCTTGTCTTGCTTTTGGACCTATACATCTCAGAATATCTAACTGTTTTCCTAACTGGTTTTACATTTGTTGTAGGTTTAACAGTTTTATCACTAACCACCTTAGGAACATTTGTTCCTTCTAGCTTTACTGCATCAGGTTTAGCAACTACCTGATCTTCATCATCAGATACCCAATCCTCAATTATGGGAGCATCTGAGTTCCTATCAGTTGACACCTTGTCCTCAGTAAAAGAGGTGTCACTTGCACTCTCAAAAGGCTCACTAGCTTCTACAGTTTTGTTAGCAGTTACATTTTCTTTAGGTTTACAACCATACTATAGCTTTGGCTCTTGAAACTCAGGTAAACCTGTGTGCTCTAGGTCAATTCCTAGGGGTGCAGGTACTCCTCTATGAGGAGGTGGACATGTTTTATAGCCTAACCCATATTTTGCCTTATTTATCAATTGACACTCTATGATTTTATTGACTCCCTTAGATGCAAACTCTAAAGTATCTACACTTAATTGAATATTTTCTTTTGCCTTAATGATTCTATCTAATGCAGCTTTTAGCAAACTAATCTCAGCATTTTTAAGAGTCAAGTCTCTTTTAAGAATAGCTATATCCTCAGTAAAAACAGACTCATTGTTTTTATTATGCACTATTTGTTCTTCTAGGACTGCTAAACCTCTTTTATGATTTAGCAAATTGTAGTGTGTTTGGTTTATTCAATCCTCTGCTCATCATTATGTTTCTTTAAAGTTTCATATTCTTTAAGAGCAGTACAGTTTTTAGAACAACTTATAGCTGAGAGTATCTCTGAGTCAGAGAAAGCCATAAGTGCCATAGCAGCTGGTGCTTTCTCATCATTTGCCATGAAACTCTAGTCATAGCCTAGACCATCAATTGCCACCATAGCCTTTGAAGATGTCTCTGGCTCTTCCACTACTTTTGGCTTGCTTCCATACCCTTTATTCTTGCCATCATGTTGCCTGGGTCTTCTGCACTCTCTTGAAAAGTGCCCTAACTTGTGACAGTTAAAGCATTCTACCTTAGACTTGTCAAAACCAGCAGTATCATTACTGCT
Source organism: Artemisia tridentata subsp. tridentata (assembly GCA_021014915.2). Taxonomy (NCBI): domain Eukaryota; kingdom Viridiplantae; phylum Streptophyta; class Magnoliopsida; order Asterales; family Asteraceae; genus Artemisia; species Artemisia tridentata. The sequence continues at coordinate 183,980,957 of CP139504.1, read as the reverse complement.
GATGTTGATCTTCTTGCCAGTTCTTTGATAGAATTTCTTAGCCCTCATGCTAAGAAGTGAAATCTGCCACTTGAGATCCATCTCTTCCAAGTCATCATCATTAATCTCCTGGAGATCTTCATTTGTCAGCATTGATCCATCATTCTGGCTAGTCATGAATGCACAATAGGTAGTATCATTCAGAATACCAAAAGTGCTAGTTGATGAGCTAGCAGTACTAACACTAGGGTTAGCAGTACTAATCCCACAGCCACTTTCACCTCATTTGGACTTGAATTACTAGGAGATGACACAAAAACCATGTTCCCAGTGCTTGAGCTTGAACTAGAACTAGAACCTCCAGCTTTCTTCACATCTTGTTCAACAATCTTGAAATTATTGTATAAATCATTGAGGCTCATAGTATCAATATCTGGCTTATTCTTCCAGACCGCCACATGCATAGCCCATTCTGCAGGTAGACTCCTCAAGAACTTGGAGTTTAGATCTTCCTGAGGGATTTCAACTCCAAGCACAGCCAGTTGGCTGACAATCTTATGCAATCTATTAAACATATGATCCAAAGACTCATTACTGGTTGCAATGAAATTTTCAAAGTTCTGCTTCAGTAGGGTCTTTTGGGTAATCTTGGTGGCTTCATTACTACTATACCTTGTAGTGATTGCTTCAAACAAGGACTTTGCATTGTTGTACTTGCTAAAGTTTAGAAGCTGATCATTGGGGATGGTCATCATCAGCAAGATCCTAGCCTTGACATCATTTTTCTTTTGCAGCTTCTCTTCTGCAGTCACTAGAGAGGTATTCACAGTGGTCTTTTCCTCACCATCAACTGTTGTTACAGTTGTTGATGGTTTAAAAGAGTTTCCATATTCAATGATCTCCCAGAGTGCATAGTCTTGCACTTGGAAGTACTATTCTATTCGCAGCCTCCACATCTCAAAATCGTTTTGCTTCAGCATAGGCAACTTAGCAGCCATGTTGGTCTGTGAGGTTTCCATGTCCATTATCTTTTCTTCTAAATCAATAGTATCAACCTGTCTCTGATACCACTTAAGAGGATCTAACCTACTTAGAATGTGTAGAGGATACTTTGAGGTTATATTGTTAAGTATGCGAAATCTACTTAACAACACTTAGAAGAATTTGTTTGATGTAACAGTAATGCAATATGAATAATGAACACAATGTATAACTCCAAACGATTCAATATTATTAGCAAATAATTCGAGTGATCTTAGATATCACTAGGGTTACAAAACCTTGAATCTTAACAAAAACGTATGAATTATATGTAAACATCTAACCTAGGACCTCCTTTTATAGACATAAGGAGTCCTTTACAATATAAGCATCTACCTGTATAATTCTAACTAATTGTGATATACATACCATCTTTACCATATTTATCTTTTACACGTTTCCTAAAACCATATCATGCAGCAGTACCTTCATATATGTACTAGCAGTACAAAATCAATAGTTAGTGCTGTTAGTTATTCTTCAGCAGTCTTCAGTATTACACTAACAGTTTGTACTGTTAGTGTAATCTTCCAGCAGTACTAAGTGTTGAACATTTAATTCCCAACAAACAGGATCATGGACCTGAAACTTAAGTATAAAACTTTCATGGCTAAAGACTCTGAAAGTCTCTCTCAGACTATTACCTAATACAAAACTCTTCTAAATGAACTGACCAATGATGGAGTCACCCTGTCTCAGCATGAAATCAATGTTGGCTTTGTCCATAGTCTCCCTGAGAAGTGGTTAAACTTCTCTCAGGGTCTGAGGAATGCTTTCCACATTCCAAATCCTGAGCTCCCTGAAATCTATGGGAAGTTTGTCTATGAAGACAACTTAATATCTAGGAGATACCCTGATTCAAAAAGGACTCCTCATGAACTTGGAGTTCAGATCTTCCTAAGGGATTTCAACTCCAAGCACAGCCAGTTGGCTGACAATCTTCTGCAATCTATTAAACATATGATCCAAAGACTCATTACTGGTTGCACTGAAATTTTCAAAGTTCTGCTTCAGTAGTGTCTTTCGGGTCTTCTTGGTGGCTTCATTTTCACAATACCTTGTAGTGATTGCTTCAAATAAAGACTTTGCATCCTTGTACTTTCTGAAGTTTAGAAGCTGATCATTGGGGATGGTCATCATCAGTAAGCTCCTAGCCTTGACATCGTGTTTCTTTTGAAGCTTCTCTTCTGCAGTCACTGGAGAGGTATTCATAGTGGTCTTTTACTCACCATCAACTGTTGTTACAGTTGTTGAGGTTTAAAAGAGTTTCCATCTTCAATGATCTCCTAGAGTGCATAGTCTTGCACTTGGAAGTACTGTTCTATTCGCAGCCTCCACTTCTCAAAATTATTTTGCTTCAGCATAGGCAACTTAGTAGCCATGTTGGTCTGTGAGGTTTCCATGTCCATTATCTTTTCTTCTAAATCAATAGTATCAACCTGTCTCTGATACCACTTAAGAGGATCTAACAAACTTAGAATGTTTAGAGGATACTTTGAGGTTATATTGCTAAGTATGCGGAATCTACTTAACAACACTTAGAAGAATTTGTTTGACATAACAGTAATGCAATATGAATAATGAGCACAATGTATAACTCCAAAACGATTCAATATTATTAGCAAATAATACGAGTGATCTTAGATATCACTAGGGTTACAAAACCTTGAATCTTAACAAAAACGTATGATTTGTATGTAAACATCTGACCTAGGACCTCCTTTTATAGACATAAGGAGTCCTTTACAAGATAAGCATCTACCCGTATAATTCTAACTAATTGTGATATACATACAATCTTTACCATATTTATCTTTTACATGTTTCCTATAACCTTATCATGCAGTAGTACCTTCATCTATGTATTAGCAGTACTAAATCAACAGTTAGTACTGTTAGTTATTCTTCAGCAGTCTTCTGTATTACACAAACAGTTTGTACTGTTAGTGTAATCTTCCAGCAGTACTAAGTCTTGAACATTTAATTCCCAACAAACAGGATCATGGACCTGAAACTTGAGTATAACACATTCATGGCTAAAGAATCTGAAAGTCTCTCTCAGACTTATATGTAACAGACCCAAAATTATTGCAGCGGAAGATAGCTTACTAGGGTATTACTTCCTAGCACAAAGTACAAGTCATGGAAAATGACCCTTTAAAAGAGACGTTTTAAAAGTGTTTCACATTTGATAAATTATAACCTCAAAGTTTGCAAAAGTCCCAACAGTTTTCATAAAAACAGAAATGTTTTAAACATAACATAAATCTCTAAAATGTAGTCTCTTCAAATGTGAGAATATGCCGAGTCTTCAAAATATATCCGTGCGACTCCATCCAAGACCTTCATGCATTAAAACTTGAGATAAAACATGCTAAAAACGTCAACACAAAGGTTGAGTGAATCCATTGAGTTTAATAATAAGAAGTTGATCACAATAAATCATTTATAAAAATGACTAGGCAACAAATACAGAGTATGATAAAGTTATTATTGCCCTAAGGTCGTGACCCCGACTCTACGTCTTTGTTGCTAAAAACATAAATTTGCCCTTCATACGTAGGTAATAGCCACACCTATCATTTGGTATGAATACAATACACACGACTGCCTTATAGGCATATACCTGCATGGTTAGTGTTAATTCCAATAGATCTATCCACTGTATTCGCACTCACTCGCAAGTGACAAATGGTTCATGATAAAGGGACTTTCGGCTATGGGAAACTTAGGCAATAATAATAACATGATAGCATACAATTTTCAAAGCATTGTGATCATAAATATTTATATCATGTATCTCCCCCACGGAGTTTCTATAACAATTGAAGTAAACTTGGGGCTATGAACTCACCAACGATGAAGTAGCAACGGGAATTGGAGAAGTGTGCACGTCGAGAAAAGCCGCAAAAGTCACAAATGACCTATATAAAATATATCATGACTTAGGCTCGGGGAAATTAAGTTATAACACTTGTACTTATGTTTTAATTCAGTACTTGTACTTGTGACATCATAAGATAATTTAGTTAAAAGTCTTATAGTAAGTCATGGGTCGAAAAGACGTTTGGAATAAATCATATGGCTTAATTTCCAAAAGCTGATGGAAAATTTATAAAATTACCGCACTAATCGGGTCACCATTTCTAAACCGTGAAGGCTAAAATTATAAACTTTATATGCTTAGAAAGGTATGACTCTATACTATATGAAAATCAAGGCCTCACTTAACTGAGAACTTCAGAACATGGTTGAAATTACCAATTTACCCATGTGTCTCTATGTAGTTATATTCAACATCCAAATAAGTTTAGCAAAATGAGTGTATCTTTTTATCTACAGGTCATATGGGCATGAATCCAATTGGAGAAGTTTTGTTTATGTCTTGGCTATATTTCAATAAAAAGGACCAGGTAGAAGAAATGTTGGGTTTTAAGATGCTGCTGCTTCAAGTTTGATAATGCTGCTCATGGTTCTTAATGGAAAATACACTAAGTATGATTCTGCTGCTCGGCTAAATTATTTTACTGCTAGTGTATTCATTCTAGTGCTGGAGTTACCGAGAAGATCAAGGAAATAAGCTAAGTATGATACCACTGCTAGGCATCAAAGATTCTACTGCTAGAGTTATTATATTGCTGCTTATTAGATAAATTTGTAAAGTATGTTTAGATAATTATGGAATAGATACGAATAAATATTATCTTGTATAGAAATGTATTGTAACCGACTAGGACTCCTTAGACTATAAAAGGAGGTTCTACGGTTAGAGTTTGATACGTATTGTGTGTGTATTGTTATTCACTTCAAGGTTTTGTAACCCTGTTACTTTTGAGTAACCGTATTAATATATTGAAGTATTTATTGAGAGAATTCTATTGTGTTCTTCTTAAGATTAAATACTAAATTCCGCGTAGTGTTTAATATTATTTTCACAAGAACAGTTTCTATACCTATTGTCTTAGATCTATATTTAAGATAATTAACAAGATCGTTAGCTCAATTGGGATCAACAAGTAGTATCAAAGCTTATGATCAAGAGACTGTTATCGAGAAGAAATTTTGTTAATTAAGATCTGTTCATCATCAACTGAAGCAATGGAATCTGAAACTACTCATATGGTGACTGCATCTAAGGTACCCATGCTCAAACCTGGTGAGTATGAACTCTGGAAGATGAGGATTCAGCAGTACATAAAGATGCTTGACTACTCCATGTGGGAAGTCATTCATAATGGGGATACTTTACCTGCTAAGGCTACTGATAGGACTCTCTTACCCATTAAAACTACTGAAGAGAAGGCTTAAAGGAGATTGGAAATCAAGACTCACAATATTCTTTTGATGGGGATACCGAATGAATATCAATTGAGTTTTAGTAACACTCAGACTGCTAAGGATTTCATGGAAGCTATAGAACTCAGATTTGGTGCGAATGAAGCCACTAAAAAGTCAAGGAAGAATCTGCTCAAGCATCAATTTGAAACATTTGCTGCCTCAAGTTCAGAAAACATTGATGCTACCTATGATAGACTTCAGAAGTTGGTGAGTCAATTACAACTTATGAAGGTATCAGTGCCTCAAGAAGACATTAACCTTAAGTTTCTGAGGAGTTTACCATCTGAATGGAATACTCATACAGTGGTCTGGAGGAACAAGACTGATTTTGAAATAATGACTTTGGATGATTTTTACAACAATCTAAAGGTTTATGAGTCTGAAGTCAAGGGATCATCCAGTTCATCATCTGGTATAAACAACCTTGCCTTTGTGTCCTCAAACAACAAGGCTTCTGGTAGCTCTCATGAAAATTATTCTGCTGCTGGACATGTTGTTTCTACTGTTGGTACAAGTGTTTCTGTTGCTGGATCAACAAATATTGACAACATCAGTGATGCTGCTATTTGTGTATTTTTGGCTGACCTCACCACAAGTACTTTAGTTACAGATCAGGATCTTGAACAAATTGATCCTGATGATCTTGATGAGATTGACTTAAAGTGGCAGATGGCTATGCTAACCATGAGGGCTAGAAGATTTTTGAAGCAGACTAGTAGGGAACTCAAGTACAGAGGTCAAACCAATGTGGGGTTTGACAAGTCCAAGGTTGAGTTCTATAACTGCCAGAGAAAGGGACATTTTGCAAGGGAGTGCTGAGCACCCAAGAAGAACAGAGAGAATACAAGGCAAGTTCCTATTGAAGAGATAAAGCCTACTACCGCTTTGGTATCATGTGATGGCTTGGGAGAGGATGACTGGAGTGACCAAGCTGAGGATGGACCTAACTATGCTTTGATGGCTGAGGAAGTGTTGGGAATTATTATAGAACAGACTTAAGTCTGTTGATGAAATTGTTAAGTCTGTTAGCTTAGTTAAGTCTGCCAGTACAATTTTAAGTTTGGCAAACATAGTTAGTACTGGTAGGTATTATTAGTTAAGTCTGTTTATGTTTAACAGAATAGTTTGTTAGCTATATGTAAGGAAAGAATATATGCGTATTAGGTATCTTATTAGAAGATATGTTTATCCTTTCACACGTTTTGTAACATTAGGGTTTCCTTAGAGTATAAAAGGAACCCTACAGCATTATGTTTAGTGTGACAATTTGAAAGTTTAATAGTAATACGAAGTTAGTAATTATAGTTGTGTTCTTTATACTTGTTGTTTGTTAAGATTCCGCATTAACAATCAATACACTGTTAAGAGTTTATCATATAGATTAATTTGGATTTATTCAAGTTATCTATTGTCTAACACAGGCTACTTAGATCCATAACCGTGGACCTACAAGTGGTATCAGAGCATATAGAGGGACTCTGAGTAAGAAGAAACACAAACCACAAACACTCATTCACTCAAAAATCCTGCAAAATGTCTCAACCGGCTAATGATGAGTACTCAACTCATCTTAGTGATGACAAAGTTTCAAATCATGATGATGATACATCCGAAACCAGTAGACCTAAACAACAACAACAAAACATTCCTGCAACAACCACTATCTCAAACATCAAATTCCCAATTCTAAAAAAGAAGAAGTATGATATCTGGGCCATGTAGATGGAGCATTACCTTGAGTACATTGATAATGATGTATGGAAGGTGATTCAGAATGGAAACTCAAAGAAGAGGATCTCTGTTGGTAAGGACGGTGTTGTTAGAGTGCTTCCACCAGTCTCTGCTGCAGAGATTCATGATGTGGAGAAGGAGAGGAAGGCAAGAACCATCTTACTGATGGCACTTCCCAAGGAGCATTTAAAAAGATTTCATGGAATGGATGATGCTAAGGAGATTTGGGAAGCAATCAGAACCAGGTTTGGAGGAAATGCTAATTCAAAGAAGATGCAAAAAGTTGTTCTCAAACAACAGTTTGAAGCATTCACTGTGACTAGTTTCGAAGGATTGGAGAAAGGGTATGACAGATTCCAACATCTCCTCTTAAAGTTGGAAGCTCATGGTGCTGGTGTATCTACTAAAGATGCAAATCAAAAGTTTCACAGATCTTTGCCAAGAGAATGGTCACATCTGGCAATGAGCATGAGAATGAAAGAAGATGTTGACACTTTGTCAATTGATGATTTGTACAATAATCTTAGGGTCTTTGAACATGAAATCAAAGGTGTTTCAAAGGCATCTTCGAGTGCTGCTAATGTTGCTTTTGTCTCCCAAAGCAAGAGCAGTACTAGCAAAGTTAATTCTGGTAGCTATAATTCTGGTGTCTATGATACTTCTTCAAGCAATCTGAAAGAAAGAGAAGTTCCTGCTGGTTTTGCTGATGAAGTCATCTATTCACTCTTTACAAAAAGATCAGAAGACACGGACCTCATTAATAAGGACCTTGAACAGATAAATGATGTAGACATTGAAGAGATGGACATAAAGTGGCAGATAGCAATGATTGCTCTTTGAGTGAAGAAGTTCTACAAGAAAACTGGAAGAAATATCAGATTTGATGGAAAGACACCAGTTGGTTTTAATAAAAAGAAGGTTGAATGTTATAGGTGTCACAACACTGGTCACTTTGCTAGGGAGTGCACAGCAAAGGTGACTACTGATGGAAAGAAGCAGAAAGATTCAGCCTCTCAAGAAGCAGACAAGCAGGAGAAGAGTCAAATGGGTATGTTGACTTTGGAAGCTGGTGCTGTTAACTGGGGAGATCACACAGATGAAGAAACAGAACCAAATCATGCATTCATGGCTATTGGCTCCAATACTGAGGTATCCTTGTGTTCTAAAACATGCATGAAATCATATAATAGTCTAAAATACTTGCTTACACTAATGCTGCTAAGACCTTAGAAGCTCAAATTGTCACTTATCAAAAACAGCAATTAACCTTAAATGAAAAGCTTACATTTCAAGCCAATGAAATCTATGAAAAAGATGAAAAGCTTAAAAAATATAGGAGAATTGGAATGAAAGCTGTAAAAGATAAGGAAGAATTGCAGAAAACAATAGACACATGGAATAATTCTGCTAAAAATCTGTATAGATTAGTAGATTCTGGTATGAGCTCAACTTGCAAAATTGGTCTAGGATATGAAATAAAATCAGATAGTGAGATTTTAAGTTTTGAGGAAGAAATGGAAAGAACTGTGTTCATTAGTACAGATGATGACTTTGCTGATAAACCTGTATACAATAGATTCTCAAAAACTGACAACTTCAAAGGAGTTCCACCTCCATTAAATGGAGATTACACTCCGTTACCAGAACGAGAGTTTAATGAGTCTTTGTATGTTTATGGTAAGAAGGGACCTCAAAAGCCTGAAACAAGTATCTCAGACGACAAATCCAGTAAGTATTCTATCTGTCAATCTGATGACAGTGGAGGGTCCATTGGAAATGTCTCTGAGCATTCTGAATCAGAACCATAAAATGTACCAAAAGAGGTGTCTAAGTCTAAACCTGTTAAAATTAGTAAACCAGTCGTGTCTACACCAAAACCTAAAATAGTTGAACCTAGTTGTGTGTCACACATAAAAACTCCTAGGCAACATGTTAAAAGTCAAGAGTCACCCAAGGTTGATAGAATGAAAAGAGAGCTAGGGAAAGGTTACTCTTTTACTCAGAAAAGATGTTTTGTTTGTGGTAGCCTTAGTCATTTGATCAGAGATTGTGATTTTCATGAAAAGAGAATGATTAAAGAGGCTGAGCTTAAGAAACAAAGGAGTGTTAGTAATGGTAATGTGATGGCCAAAACCGTATGGAATAATGTAAACAGAGTTAATCATGCAAATCAATTTGTTCCTAGATCAATACAAATCAATGCTGGTAGATCACATGTTAATTCTGTTAGGACAAATGTTAATACTGGTAGGCAGAATATTAATTCTGTTGGGCAAAAAGTTAATTCTGTTAAGCCCAAAATTAATTCTGGGTATGTTGACACATTTAAACCCAGACAACCAGTTGGACATAGACCACAGGTGAACAAATCTAATCAAAGAAATAATTTTGCTGTGAGGAGACCCATTGTTAAAAATACAGCAAAAATGTCAAACTCTTATGCTGTAAAGGGACATGGGGGGTCTGCTATTAAGGCCTCAGCATGTTGGTCTTGGTTTCCATTTCAGAATGAACTTACTTATAAATCCCAAAGCAAGAGTGGATCATATTCCATATAAGACATATAAATATGTTGATCCACAAGGCAGACCCAAGCTTGCATAGGCCTGGGTCCTTAAGAGAAACTAATTTCTCTTCTTTATGTGAAGGATCATCCACTCAAGAACATGGGAGATTGAGGAATATTTGATAGTGGATGCTCAGGGCAAATGTCTGGTAACAAGGATCACCTAAAAGATTTTGAAGAATTCAAAGGAGGTTCTGTTACTTTTGGAGGTAGCAAAGGCTACATTACTGGTAAAGGTAGAATAGTAGTTGGCAATTTAGAATTTGATAATGTGTCTTTTGTGAAAGAACTTGGGCAATTTAATCTTTTCTCAATATCACAAATTTGTGATAAGCAGCACAAGGTTCTTTTTACTGAAACTAAATGTTTTGTGTTGATTTCTAACTTTAAGATGCCAATGTCAGATACTCCTAAAAGTCCCTAGACAACACAATATGTACAGCTTTGATATGAAATCTCCTGAACCTGCAAAAGGTTTTGCCTGTTTGATTCCAAAAGCCACTATTGATGAATATAAATTGTGGTATAGAAGACTTGGTCATATCAACTTTAAGAATCTAAACAAACTTGTGAAGAATAACCTTGTTAGAGGTTTACAAGAATGACCATACATGTGTTGCATGTCTTAAGGGTAAACAACATAGGGCTTCATGTAAGGCTAAATTAGAAAGGTTCATCACTATGCCTTTACACACCTTGCATATGGATCTTTTTGGCCCTACTTCTGTGCAAAGCATAAATCATGCTAGTTATTTCCTTGTCATTACTGATGATTGCACTAGGTTTTGTTGGGTATTCTTTATGTCTAAAAAGGATGAAACCACTGGTTTACTTCAAATCTTCATTAGGTAGATAGAAAACCAGCTCAATCATAAGGTTAAGATTATTAGATCAGATAATGGCACTGAGTTTAAGAATAGAAGTATGCTTGAATTTTGTGGTAACAAGGGAATAAAACAAGAGTATAGTAATGCTAGAACTTTACAACAAAATGGAGTTGCTGAAAGAATGAACAGGACCCTCATTGAGACAGCTAGGACTATGCTAGCAGACTCACTCTTACCAACCACTTTTTGGGCTGAAGCGGTCAATACTGCTTGCTACATATTTAATAGAGTGAGAATGACTAAACCTCAGAAAAAAACTCCTTATGAGCTTTTATTTGGCCATAAACCAGTTATTAGTTACATAAGACCTTTTGGGTCCCATGTTACCATTCTAGATACTCTCAGTGTGCTTGGCAAGTTTGAGGAAAAATCTGATGAGGGGTTCTTAGTAGGATATTCACTAAGTAGTAAAGCCTTTAGAGTATACAACTTAGTGACAAAAAGGGTAGAAGAGAATCTCCATGTTGACTTTCTTGAGGAGAAACTAATGTGAAAGGAATAGGTTATAGGTGGATGTTTGATATTGATTATCTGACTGATTCTATGAATTATATTCCTGTTTCTATGGAGAATCAAGCTAACCCTCATGCAGGTTCCAAAGAAGTAACTAACAATGCAGGTACTCAAGTTGCTTCTGATGCAAATGCTTCTGAGCAAGAAGAGGATACTGAGGAACCCATTGTTGTTCCCACAACAGTAGTCAAGCTTGATGTAGCTTATTGTGGCACAAAGAAATATTCTACAAAGAAGAAGGAGACTGTTACCAAGCCTCAAGCACAAGGGAAAGAGGTTTCTCCTACAAAAGTTTCAGTAGATATTCTATCTTTCAGAGATGAATAGAATGCATCAGCTGAAAAGCATCTTGGAAAGAAGGCTACCAGTACTTCCTCATTTAAGTCTGGTAGTGACTTAGTTAATTCTTCTGAGCCTGATTCTACTCCAACTGATGTTTTTGATAATTCTACGATGCCAGAGCTTGAAATCTTTGACAAGCCAAGTGAAGGGATCTTTGATGAAGCTTCTTATGATGATGAAGGAGTGATTACTGATTTCAATAACTTACCCACAGAGTGGATGTAAGTAAAGCTCCTACACCTAGGATTCACAATATTCATCCACAAAGTCAAATACTTGGTGATCCTAAGTCAACAGTTCAAACTAGAAGCAAAGTGTAGAAACAGTCAGAAACTCATGCACTTTTCAGTTTTGTTAAGAAGTAGCAAAGGAACAATCACAAAGATCAAAAACACTGTCTGTTTGCATGTTTCCTTTCTCAAAAGGAACCTACCAAGGTTTCTGAAGCATTAGAAGATGAGAGTTGGGTGGAAGCAATGCAAGAAGAGCTGTTGCAATTTAAGTTTCAAAAGGTATGGGTTCTTGTAGAATCTACCAACTAGAGCAAAAGTAATTGGCACAAAGTGGGTCTCAGAAACAAAAAGGATGAAAGAGGAGTAGTGGTCAGAAATAAGGCAAGATTGGTGGCCCATGGATACAGACAAGAGGAAGGGATAGACTATGATGAGGTTTTTGCACCTGTAGCTAGAATTGAAGCTATCAGGTTATTTTTTGCCTTTGCATCCTACATGGGATTCATAGTTTGACCGGATCTAAACACACTCCTTGTGTCGAAGATACTTTGAGTATATACTTAGTAGCACGCGGAATTTACTACCAAGTACTTAGATGATTTTTGTGTTTGGTGATGCATGTGATCGTATGAATGTAACAGTGAAAGTAATAGCACAATGTTTAACCAAACGATTTGCTTCAATATATTACGAGTGATCTTGGAATATCACAAGAATTACAATAAGAACTTGAAGCTCTAATAATGCATGTATATAAAACATAACCTAGGATCTCCTTTTATAGGACAAGGAGTCCTTTTCAAGTAAACTATCTACCGTATAAATCTAACTTGATAAGATATACATTACATCTTTTCCATATATATCTTCATACGGCTTTCATCTTTATCATATAAACAGTACTAACTTTCTATATCAGCAGTACTAATGAACTTAGTATGGTTAGTGTATTCTTCAGTAAATCTTCAGCCGTATTAATTTAGACCTGGCAGTACTAACTGTTGGTTTAATTCCCAATAATCCTCCCCTAAACTTATGATTTCTGTGCAAATCATTAAGTTTCTTGAATTAAACGTTAACTTTCTTGATAGAGGGAATTCTTTCAAACAATTATCTTTGATCTTGAAACACTTCAACATCATCTTTGTTTGAAAGAAAACCAAACAGCAAGTACTCCAATATCAGCATCAATAAAACTCTGAATTTCTTTTAATTATCTTCTTTAAACTTAGTTTTCCTCCTCAGACTTTCTTGAATCACTATCTCTCTAATTTAGATTCTTCCTCCCCTGTTTGAAAGAATTTTCTCCATCACATGAATCTGAACTATGACAATTTATACAAGTTTCCATCAATTCAATGTAATTGCAACCTGTTCACATCACATCCAGGTGTGTGACCTCCTGGGAGAGGTGAATCATAGAACATAAACTAAGTATAAAACCAAGTTGTAACCATTAGTAGAAACTTTTGATAAAAAATATAGTTTAAGAGACAGTATAAACTGTTTGTGAATATAAAAACATTTTGGTTCACTTATAGTTTTTAGCAAACTATCAGCTATCAACGGATTTGATATGTCTTTACCAATAGCCATTTGCTTTGGACTAGCCAACTCTTTACTTTAAGATATGGTGAGTTGAAGACCATCCAGTTTTTGGTAAACTGTCAACCATGAACAGATTTCATTAGTCTTTACTAGAAACCGTTTGCTCTTGACTAGTTGATTCTTATTTGGGTTAGACATGGTGAATCAATTACCATTTGTTGTGTAAAAAGCATTCACACTTCAAGTTCCAAAGCACCATACTTTCCAAACTTCTTAATTCATAGTTTCCAAGCAATTTGCTTATTCATCCTGCATATGTTAGTCCAAAACCAAAGAAAACACAATACAAAATATTATCTTTTGACAGTTATCACAATTGACTAACAAATGTCCATAAGCAGTACTAAACATAAATAGTACAAACTGTACAAATAGCACAACTAGCAGTACACAATCCTTTAAGACCAAAACACTTTAGACATCCAAACTTTTAAGGGTTGAGCATTCCAATACCTGCAACCAGGTACTGAAACCTCCCCACATCAAAACCTTTTGTTAATAAATCATCAAAGTTGTCATCAGTATGGATTTTGACAACTTGAACTAATCTCTTTTCAACACAGTCTCTTTTAAAGTGATGTCTAATTTCAATGTGTTTAGTTTCTGAGTGTTGAACAGGATTTTTAATGATACACATTGTACTGCTATTGTCTATGTAAATGATTGTGTTTAAGAAATTGTACCCATAATCAAGTAACTAAATTTGAATCCAAAGTACTTGAGCACAACAGCTTACTGCAGCCACATATTCAGCTTCTATAGTAGAAATGGCCACCATGGTTTGCTTCTTGCACTGCTAAGAGATCAATCTGCATCCTAGGAACTGACAACCTCCTGTTGTAGACTTCCTATGCATACTTGCACCAGCATAATCTGAATCTGAATATGCCACCAAATCAAATGCAGACTCTTTTGGATACCATAGTCCTAAGTTAAGTTGAGCTTTAAGGTATCTTAAGATTCTCTTTACTGTTGTCAGATGAGACACCTTAGGATTGACTTGGAATCTTGCACAAGCACACACTGCAAACATAATATCAGGCCTAAATGATGTGAGATACATCAAAGACCCAATCATAGATCTATACATGTGCACATCTACATCTTCACCACTATGATCTTTCAATAACAAATGTGTGTCCTTATCAATAGGTGTGCTAACAACTTTGGCATCTGTGAATTGAAATTTCCTCAAAATTTTACCAACATATTTATCTTGAGAGATAAATATCCCATTTGGCTTCTGTTGTACTTGAAGACCTAGAAATAAAGTAAGCTCTCCCATAGAGCTCATCTGAAACTGCTCTTTCATCAACTTCTCAAACTCTTTACACATTTCCTTCTTAGTAGAACCAAAGATGATATCATCTACGTAGACCTGAACCAATAAAATATCACCTTTGTCCTTTTTAATAAAGAGAGTTTGATCAATTTTACCCCTATGGAACCCATTCTTCAAAAGATAGTTAGCTAGAGTCCTATACCAAGCTCTTGGAGCTTGATGCAAGCCATAGAGGGCTTTCACCACTTTGTAAACTTTGTCAGGATGGTCAGGGTCTATAAAGCCTAGAGGTTGAGAAACATAGACGTCCTCATCAATAGTACCATACAGAAAGGCACTTTTCACATCCATTTGATAGACCATAAAACCCATAAATGAAGCATAAGCTAAAAAGAGCCTTATTGCTTCAATCCTGGCAACAGGAGCAAAAACCTCCTCATAATCAATCCCTTCCTCCTGAGTATAGCCTTGTGCAACAAGTCTTTCTTTGTTTTTAATTACTATACCTCTTTCATCCTTCTTGTTCCTGAATACCCACTTAGTACCAATCACTCTCATGCCCTTTGGCAAGTCAACCAGAACCCAAACCTTCTGAATTTTCAATTGAAGCAGTTCTTCTTGCATTGCCTCAACCCAACTAGATTCTTCTAAAGCCTTTAGCACACTCTTGGGTTCTATCTGAGATAGTAAACATACAAACATACACTCATGCCCATCTTCATGATGTTTTTCCTCATATACCACACTAAGAAAACCATGATGATCTGGATCTTGTATCTACCTTCTAGTTTTGACTCCAGATTGTACATCTCCAATAACATTGGTAAGTGGATGACTCCTATGAACGATTTTTTGAGGAGTAGAAGGAGCCTCATAGTTGATAGGCAAATTGTGCAGACCAGCTCCAAAGAAATCAAAGTCATCAACTTGGGGAGCAACATTAACTAGTGAATCAGTATTAGCCTGACTTGATCCAGAAGTATCAACATTTGGCTCAGCAGTACTAATTTCATTTGTACTGCTCTCAGGAATTTCTGTTTCTTTACCATTTTGTCCACGGTTGTCATCAACATCTTTCTCTTTGTCTACACCACTTGATGATGGAATATCATCATTCTTTGTAGAAGAACCACACAATGGACTATCTTCCCAGATTGGCATCAAGATATGATCTTCATCCTCTTCTTCTGAACCTGCATCATGTTTAGTATTTGTGCCTGGAACAGGCACATAATTCATAGAATTTGAAAGCATATCAAGATCAAATAGCCAATCAGCACCACCACCTGCAACATTCTGTTTATTCTCCAAAAATTCAATGTGCAGATTCTCCTCTACATGCCTAGTGCTTTTATTGTACACTCTAAAAGCCTTACTGTGCAAAGAATACCCAACAAAGAAACCCTCATTAGATTTCCCATCAAACTTCCCTTGTTGGTCTTTGGTATTGAGAATTGTAACATGACAACCAAAAGGTCTCATGAAACTTAATGCAGGTGTTCTACCTCTGAAAAGCTCATAGGGAGTCTTATTGTAAGGTTGAACCACTAAAACCCTGTTTTGGACATAGCAATCAATGCTAACTGCTTCAACCCAGAATTAAATAGGTAACTTGGAGTCAGCTAACATTGTCCTAGCAGCTTCTATCAAAGTCCTATTCTTTCTTTCAGCTACTCCATTCTGCTGTGGGGTTTTAGCTACACTGAATTCTCTTCTAATACCCTTTTCTTAGCAAAACTCATCCATAACTCTATTTTTAAATTCTGTCCCATTATCACATCTGATTATTTTAACTTTCCTATCAGCTAGGTTCTCTACCTCAGTAATAAAAGACTTAAAGATTTCACTAGTTTCATCCTTAGTTCTTAAAAAGTAAACCCAAGTAAACCTGCTATAATCATCAATGATAACAAGACAATACTTCTTATGATTCAAGCTACTAACAGAAGTTGGACCAAATAAGTCCATATGAAGCATGTATAGAGCTTGATTATTAGAGTTATGCACCTTTGGCTTACAGGAAAACTCTGTGTTGCTTACCTTTGAGGCAAGAAACACAGGTTTGGTCATTTTGAAAAGTTTTGTTAGGTAAACCTCTTACCAAACCATTTTTAGCAATCTTGTTAATGGTTTTGAAATTAATATGACCAAGCCTTCTGTGCCACAACATTGATTCCTCTAATGTGGCTTTTATAATAAGGCAAGTAAAACCTTCTTTAGGAACAAGGTTGTTCATCTCAATACTGTATGTATTACCCTTTCTGGGGATTTTAAGCAAAACTTGATTTTCATCAGGCAGCTTGAAATCAGGAGATAGAATAAGGCAGTCAGTATCAGTAAAAAGAACCTTATTCTTTTTATCACATATCTGTGACACACTAAAGAGATTATACTTTGACTCTGGTACAAAATACACATTCTCAAAATCAAGATTACCAGTTTTTATGACACCTTTACCAGTAATCCTTCCTCCAACACCACCTCCAAAGATAACAGGTCCTCCATCCAGAGCAATGAAGTTTGAAAGGTATGACATGTTACCAGTCTTGTGCCTGGAACATCCACTATCTGAGTAGCCTCTGTCTTCTTCACCATTTGAAGGATGTTCCTGCACACAAAATAAAGGTTTTAGTGCCTTTTGGGGACCCAAACCATCACTGCCTTGGATCTGCCTCGTGCATCAATATGAGAGTATTTAGTGAAATTCATTGATGCACCATTGGGTTTAGTAGGTTTTCTAACCCAATATGCTAAGGCCTTCACAGTATTGCCCCATTTACCCTTAACAGCATTTAGATTACTAACAGTAGGAACTGCTGATCTAGAAGTAGGAACTGCTGACTTAAAAGTACAAACTGCTGGCTTATTATGTTTAACTTTAGATACCCATTTCTTATTGTTTGAGGTTGTTTGCTTGTAAAAGGGTCTATGAACTGTTGTAATCTTTGAAAATGTTTGACCTGAATGTTTGTATGGTCTGTTTGTCTAGCAGTACATGGTAATCTTCCTTGTTGGTGTCATCTTATGTCAAGATGGGTCAATTCTGTTAGAACTGTGTTGATTTACCTGTTATTGTGTTCCTTCACCTAGACTTTCCAAAGACTTTCTTCTTCATGGGTTGACTTACAGTATGCAGCTAATGTCAAATTCCCAAACAAACATACTTTATTTATCATAACAGACTCTTCATTCAACTGTTAAGATTTTGCGTGGTTCCAATTCCTCTGACTACCTTTACGAACTGGATTTTACTTTTTCACTTTTTACCACCTTAGGAACATGTTTCACTTCTGTTTTAACCTCAGACCTATTCTTAGATGCAACTTCTTTAATCTGAAACTTACCTTATCATCCTCATCATCATCAGAAGTCTAATCCTCAAAAATTGGAGCATCTGAATCACTTGAGTTTTTAACATAAGTCTCAGCAATGACAAACTTAGGAGCATTATCATGATTTTAGGCAACTAGGAAATCATATCTTGAAATTCTTCTAAACCTGTATGAGCTAGATCAATTCCTGGTGGAACAAACATTCCTCCATTGGGGGGTGCAACAGATTTATACCCTAAACCCGATTTAGCCTTATTCACCAATTGACACTCTATTATCTTTTGAACTCCTTTAGATGTATGCTCCAGAGTGTCAACACTTAGCTGTATATTCTCTTTTTTTTTCTTAAGTTTCTCTAATTCATATACAAGACCACTCATTTTATCATCTTTCAACTGCAAATCCCTCTTTAAAACAGCTATGTCATCATTAAAGTTTTATTCATTCTTTCTATAAAAATCAAGTTGTTCTTCCAAAACAGCTAGTCCTCTTTAATGGTTTGACAGACTAAAGCTTACTTGATTAAATTCTACTCTAAGATCATCATACTGTTTCTTAAGAGTTTCATAATCTTTTAAAGCATGACAAGAGTTTGAACATTTTTGAACTATATGTACATCAGAGTCTGAAAAGGCCATCAATGCAATGTTTGCTGCTTCCTCCTCCTCTTCCATAAAGCTCCAATCAAAACCAACTCCATCCACAGCAACCATTGCCTTTGAAGAAGAAGTTTCTTCTACATTCACTGTCCTCCTATTCTGAATCTTGTTCCCATTCCCTTGCTCTATTGTCTAGGACTTCTACATTCCCTGGCAAAGTGCCCCATCTTATGACAATTATAGCACTCCACCTTTGCCTTGTCATATTGATGAACTCAAATAAGTACATTTTATTACTATCATTTATCCTATTTATTCGACTTGTTTTATTATATTATCTGTGAGAATTGATACGTTAATGTTTACTTTTGTAATTCTCAGGTAAAAACAAGTATTATGTGAAACTTGGCGATTTTGGACTAATTATGGAGCAAAACAAGCAAGAAGTTAAGAGTCTACTGAAATGTACAAGATCAAGACATTCTGCTCCAGATACGCCGCATCTTACTTATTACATACGGCGCATCACTATCAAGATTTCACAAGATATTATCCAAGACAGCAAGGACATGCGCCGCATCTAAGAATGGAGTTACGCCGCATCTTCTGGCGGTGTACGAATATTCCTGAATATATTAATCTTGGACCCCACGCGAAGTTAAGTCAATGCGCCGCATCTACTTATTCAATGCGCCGCATCTTACCCTCAGACAGAAACTATAAATACCCCAAAGACAGACGAATTCGACTTTTAGACTTTTGGTACGTACGATATACGAAGGACAGAAGCCCTAGGCAGAATTCAGTCGAAGTAGCAGCACAAGACACACCTTGAACAAAGATACGAGAGCTGTAAGAAGGTCCTGCATGTATTCAATTCATTAAGTAGTTTCGTTTTATTGTATTAGTACACTTTAATTGGTCAGGATTGATGGGCTTGTGATCATGGATTTAACCATGCACTTCGACTCCCCTTAAAATTGCTTTCCCATTAATTAAAGTTTATATGTTGATGTCTTTGGTGACTTTTATTAGTGCATTGATAACCTCTGTGTCTAGCTGAGCATTGCTTGGGTCGCCATGCCCCTTCCTCGCCTATTTATTAGATCGCCTATGCATTCTATCGTCTGTAGAAAAGTAAGAAGAAAGATAAATGGGATAGTCATAAGTAATCATTAAGGGTTTACTCGCCGATAAGATTAGAACCAACGAGAAAGGACTTAATCTCGGTGCGTTGCATCGAACTATACACTTCATATAAAACTAGCAATAAAACAAGTGACAAGCTACTTAACTATCAGGACAGGTCTTCTTATTGTCTCAAGTATTTATCTGTGTACGTGTGTGCTACTCGCTGATTCGTGCTTATTAGTTTAGTTTATATTTAATCATAACCAAACCGTGCCAGTCTCTCAGGCTGAACCCCCTTGCGTTAGATTAGGTTGTATAGCTAACTTAAGATATTAAAATACTGATTAGAATAACTAGATAATACGTTCCACTCTTAGTGATCGACACTCTACTTACCATTATATTAATACTGACCGGGTACACTGCTCGTTAAAGTGTGTGTGTTATTGATAAGTCGGCTAAATATAAATTTAAAACTTGAATACTGCTAAAACCACAACGACATACCGTGGGTATAAATTAGAGCATACGCACACGCGCATCAAGTTTTTGGCGCCGCTGCCGGGGAGTGAATTGTTATTATCTGTTAATTTGATTAGTATTTTAATTAGGTTTTTCTTTTTAATTTTTAATCTAACCGCTAAGTCTGTTGTATATTAGGTTAAATTGCATTCATTGTATTATTTTGCATATTTTCTGTTTTGTGTGTTATTTGTTTTCTTTTATTTTTGTTGCTTTTCGTTTGTGTTTATTTTTGTTTTTATTTTTCGTATTTTCTGTATTCTGCGATCGTTGTACTGAGCTAAATCAAACGATATGGCGCATCTGTTTTCACAGATACGGCGTATTGCGTTTAATTTTTATAAAATACAACGCGTTTAATTAATTCGATACGACGCATCTTTCCCCAAGATACGGCGTATCTGTTTTTGATAAGAAATTTTTTCTAAGCGATAACGCCATACGAAGCATCTGCTTTAGCAGATACGGCGTATCTATTATTTTAATTAAAAACAGTTTTCGAATTATTAAACAGATACGACGCATCGATTTTTATCGATACGGCGCATCTTCTGAATAAAAAAATCTGGTATTTTGAAACATAACGAAAATACGGCGCATTAACTTTTGTTAATACGACGCATTTAATTTTAAATAAATATCGATTTTTGATAACTTAATACTGATACGGCGCATTCTAATTTCTAAGCGGCGTATCTATTTTCTGAATAAAAGTCTGATTAAATTTTAACGTATTAAGATACGGCGTATCTAATTTATAGGATACGGCGCATCATCAGCTGATATCAGCAAACTTTATTTTACTTTGATTGTTTCACTCTTCTTTTGCACGAGTAAGTTTTATTTCAGGATGATGGACGATCCGGATATTACAATGGAAGAATATATCAGACTTGAAAAGGAAAGAGCCTTGAGCAATAATGGGATCTACGATTGGGAAAAAGCAAGATATGGTGCACAAGTCATTGAGACGAAAGAAATCACTATGAAAGAATACTTGATTTTAGGACAAGAAAAGTCAAGGAAAGAAAAAAACAAATTGCCATTTCAACACACTTGGTGTATGTCAAATGATGATGAAGAAGATTCATATATCGTGAAACCAATTCCGGCAATTGTTATTGATAGTACTTTTTCTCCGGAGATTGCACAAGATGATGTGTATACAGAACCCTACGTTGAAGAATATTTCGCAATCGTATTACCATCATTAGACAATCCAACGGATGAAGATGAAAAGTATTCTAATTTTGATTTCGAACCATATGACGCCATAGTTTATGATGACATACCTCAACCAGATTTTGACCCAACGAGGGATTTTGAAGAAATCTGGGATTACTTATTTAAGGATGAAGTTCGGGACGATGCTGAAATTGCAAGACCACTAGTTGAAGATGGAGATTCACAAGATGAATTGGAGTCACTTACAACACAAAGTGGTACAAGTTTATTTAATATTATTAATCCCATTACTAATAATCTTGCTAGTTTTCCTAAACAGGTTGCAAAACAAAAGAATGATGAGGTCAAATTTATTACACTACCTATTGATGCACATGAAGCACCTGTGATTAACCCGTTTTTGGTGGAGCTCGAGGAAGAATTTGGTGATGAGCTCTTAAACATTGCTATGATTGATGAAGATGATGGTCTCGACCCTATGAAGGTTATTGAGGAACTCAAACTTTTACTTGCCAAAGACCCTTTCTCATCTTCTGCGGAAGTCAAGGGACGCCTTACTACCAAAGAGAGTAACCAAGAAGAAAGGAGACTCATTTTTCCTCAACACACTACTCTTTCAGATGAAGTGGTCAAGTCATCCAATTTATCAACCAAAGCGGGTATGAATAGGGAAGATGTACATATATTGCCAAGGTATGATCTTTATGTATTTCTTCCATCTTTAATAGCAAATTTACACTCTTTTCGTGTTTATTGCTACTATCACCCGCACTTGATCCCAAGTGGAGGGAACAACACCCTATTACACAGTAAATAAGGGTGGAGTCAGGCTCGTGACTCGAACAAAAACAAGCGCTTCGTGGGAGGCAACCCATGCTTATCTTTTATTTTATTTTCTGATTTTGTATTAAGTCTGTGATATTATGTATGCAGTTTGTGCTTGTTCTCGTTTTCAGGTTACTCCCAAGACTTCACATCTTCATGCTGTGAAGAGGATCTTTAGATATCTAAAGTGTAAACCCAATTTCGGTCTTTGGTATTCTAGAGAGTCATCATTTGACTTGGAAGCCTATTCAGATAGTGACTATGCTGGAGCAAGTCTTGTCAGGAAATCCACAACTGGAGGTTGTCAATTTCTTGGCAGAAGATTGATTTCATGGCAATGCAAGAAGCAAACCAATGTGGCTACATCTACAACTGAAGCTGAGTATGTAGCTGCTGCAAATTGCTGTGGACAAGTCTTGTGGATCCAAAATCAGATGCTGGATTATGGTTTGAATTTCATGAATACTATAATTCACATTGATAATGAAATTACTACTTGTATATTAAAGAACCCATTGTATCACTCTAAGACCAAACACATAGAAATAAGGCATCGCTTTATAAGAGATTGCTTTGAAAAGAAATTGATTAGGGTGGAAAAGATACACACAGACTTTAATGTAGCTGACCTATTGACCAAAGCTTTTGATGGATCTAGGTTCAATTTCTTAGTGGTTAATATTGGAATGATAAACCCATAGCCACATTTAAGGGGAGGTTAAATGTATAGTTTGTAAAATAGTACAAGTATTTAGTAGATTTAAGTCTGGTAGAAGTTAAATCTGGTAGCTTTAGAGTTAATTCTGGCAATGAGTAGGTCTTAATTCTGGTTGCAACAACATATGGTTGCATATTTTCTTGGTTTTTGGACTAATTTTTCCAGGAAAAGCATGGATTGATGGTGATTGGAAGCTTTGCTAATGATTTTGGTTTATGTTTGTCTGGTATTTTTGTTATGTCTGGTGACTCACCATTAATACTGGTTGACCAATATTAAGTCTTGTAGTGTTAAAACGTAATTAATTTTTTACCGTTAGGTCTGGTCATACGCTTAATGATTTTTCTTGTTTAAATAGTACCGTTACCATTTTTTCAGCCCTAAGAGGTATATATGGATAATATTTGATTCATTTTTCATCTTTATCCATAATTTACTTCCACTTTTATAATTTTCTATTCTCGGCCACGATTACTCTGTTTTAAACAACCAGAATAAAAACCCTAATACGGCATTCAACCAGTACTTTCAAAATTCATTGCTCATCCATGGCTCAACTCAAATATTGTGATAAGCACAACCAAGTGGGTTTCTTAAAGAAACCAACCAAGAGCGAAGGCTTTGAACAAATAGTGGACTTCTTGAAAGGCTCTCATATAAGGTATGCCTTAATTCACAATCCCACTATCTATGATTCCCTAGTCAAACAGTTTTGGGAGACTGCTACTTTCGAAACTCTTGCTGATGGGACCCTACAGTTAAGGGCAACTATTGATAATGCTGAGTATTAAGTCACTGAAGCATCCATTAGAAGTAGTCTTCACTTGGATGATGCTTCAGGGGAAGTTATGTTGTCAAATAAAATGATTTTAGAAGGTATGGAAAGTATAGGATATCCCATTGATGGCACATTCACGTTTTGGAAAAGCCATTTTTCACCTCAGTGGAGATTTTTAATCCATCATTTGCTACACTGTCTAAGTTCTAAGAGTGGGGGATGGGATCAATTTGGATGTAATATTGCTTCTGCAATGGTCTGTCTTTCGCTTGGTAAAACTTTTAACTTTTCAAAATTAATATTTGATGGCATGGTGGCCAATGTGAAAAGTAAACACAAGTTTTTGATGTATCCTCGCTTTCTTCAAATGGTTTTGAATGTTGAAACTGAAAACAAATTACCTTACTTGTGTGTGCCCTTGAAGGACAAAATTTTTAGTAACATGAAAAGGGGCTTTCGGGGGGCACATAAACCATTGTTAGCTGCTATGTTGCCTGTTGGTACTGACAATGCAAGGAAATCATTATCATCATCTGAAAGTGAAGCAAATTCTCCACCACTTCATGCAGCTGAGGAGCCTGCCAATGAACCTAGCTCATCTGCACAACAACCACCATCACCTACACCCCCACCACCTTCACCTCAGCAAACCCAGGTTCTAACTCCAACTCATGAGGAGGAGTCAATTCCAATGTCTGTGCTGGTTCCTCAACTGGTTACAAGGATATCTGCATTGGAAAAGAAGCTTAAAGAGACAACACAAACCATGGGCGATGCTATAGTAACTTTGCTCAGAAAAGTAAAGAAGGTGGAGAATATTATGAAAGCAAAAGGGGTTGTCTTTAGTGATAAGGAGGGTTCTGCAGATGAAAATTCTTCAAAACAAGGGAGGAATTTGGGTGAAGAAACAATCTTTCAGACTCCTGCACAAGCAAAATCCTCTGGTGATACTGATATTAGTCCTGAGGGATTGGAAGCAGCAGAGATTTTAGCTAAAACTCTTAGTGAAAGTCAAAAGAAGAGAAGGCTAAGAAAGAAGTTGGTGACAGAAGAAATTAAGTCTGCTAGTGATGATCCAGTTAAGTCTGTTAGTGAGAAACTTAGTTCTGGTGATAAGTCTGGTGATCAAGTTAGTTCTGGTGACAAGTCTGCTGGTACTCAAAGAGAAGGCAAGCAAGTACTTCAAGAAACTTCTCAGCCTAAGAAAACAAAGAGGCAACAGAGAGAGGAACAAGCAAGTATGGCTGAAATTGCAAGAATTCAAGCTGAAGAAGAAGATGAAGAGGCAAGGCTTGAAGAGCCAAAGAAAAAGGATGAATCACTTACAAAGAAGCTGTAAGAGGAGTTTAACAATGATCCATTCATGTCTATGATTGAGGATGATGCTGAATTAAAGGCAAAGCTGGAAGAACTGAAGGCTAATGAAAGTATGACAACTGAGGAAAGAGCATAACAGCTTGTAGATTTCATTAATGCCAGAAGGGAAACAGAAACTCTTGGAGATATGATGGAGAAGATTAAACAGACACAAAATTGGAAAAGTACTACCAAGAAACCATCAAAGCAGGAGAAGATGGCTTACATGAAGCATTATTTAAAGAATATGGAGCATTTTACTTTTGAAATGATGAAAAGAAAAACATATGAAGAGATTGAAGATTTGTATCTCAAAGCTTGTGAAAGAGATCAGAACTACAAGCCTATTGATTATGAAGATTCAATTAAAAGAAGTTTTAAAAGGCCGAAGGTAACTGATGTTGAAGAGGTACCTGATAGTTCAAAAGGTGAACTTGTAAAGCAAGAAGTAGAAGTTAAGAAACCTATTTTGTAGACTAGAAGAAAAAGAATGGCTAAGAAGTCACTAAGGAGGATGTGCAAGAGGAAGAAGATCCTTCTTCTGATTCATTCACAATGGGTTCAATTCCTGAAAGCTCAGCCCAACCTGCCAAGATGGTCAAATGACAGATTATTAAAACTAGTAAGAAAGGAGCTTATCAAATAATCAGGGAAGATAATACAGATGTTGTTTATGTTAATTTTCCAGGATTACTGAATGATTTGAGCAGAGATGATCTCAAGGAGTTATATAAGCTGATGATGATCAAGTATGGAGATGTCAGACCAGAAGAAGAATTTGAAAGAGTTCTTTGGGGGAGACTTGAAGACCATGTTTGATCCACCATCTAAGACTGATAAAATTTGGAAGCTGCCCTATCAACAAGAAGTGGTGAGATGGAGATACTTTGAAAATTGTCAAGTTCATTGTTTGACTCTGCAGAATGCACACATATATATGCTGGCAGAGGTTGAGTATCCTCTACACCCCAGGGTATGCAAGAAAATGCTTGAGAAGAAGCTTTTGGGTGATAAGAAAGATGAGGTATGTTATCAGCTATTGCAGTTAATTGAAAGGCAGTCCCAAAAGGAAGCGGTTTGGGGTGTTTGAAAGATTTTTCTAAGCTGATAAGTGGGATAAATGGAGTTTGAGAAGAATCTCACTTGGTGAAGGTGCTTTGCACTAACACAACAAATGGTTATCAGTCCACCATGTCTAATCCACATAAGGACTGGCTAATCCAAGAGCAAATGGCTCTGGTAAAGATATCTCAAATCCGTTTATGGCTGACAATTTGCCAAAAATTGTATGGTAATCAACTCACTATATATGTGATAGTGAAGAGTTGACTAGCCCACAAGAGTATGGCTTGTGGTAAAGGATGTGGAAATCCATAACTAGCTATCAATTCACCAAGGTGATGACTGCAGTTCATTGAAGAATTGGCTAGTCCAAAAGCAAACGGTTTTTGGTAAAGACAAATCAAATCCGTTGATAGCTGATGATTTGCTAAAAATCATATTGTATTTCAACTCACCATGCTTCATGTATAAAGAGTTGAAATGGTTATCAATGTACCATGGTTTTACACAAAGCATTGGCTACTCCAGAGTTAATGGCTAACTGGCAAAGAGACATCAAATCTATTAAATTTTCAATGATTCACCTCTCACAGGAGTTAACACACCTGGAAGTGATGAGAATAGTATGAAAATTTATGAATTGATGTACAAACAATCAATGTTGCTGCAAAGATCAGATGGTGTAAAGAATGCTGATAAAAGTTGCTGCAAGGTTCAGATATGATGATTTAAAGAATTACAGTTCAAAATAAATCCAAAAGATTAGAGTTCAACATCCTCAGGAAGCTTATCGAGAAAGAAACTTGAAGTTCATGGCGTATGAAGATCAAGTTAGGGGTGGATTGTTGGGAATTATTATAGAACAGACTTAAGTCTACTGATGAAATCGTTGAGTCTATTAGCTTAGTTAAGTCTGCTAGTACAATGTTAAGTCTGGCAAACATAGTTAGTACTGGTAGGTATTATTAGTTAAGTCTGTTTATGTTTAACAAAATAGTTTGTTAGCTATATGTTAGGAAAGGATATATACGTATTAGGTATCTTATTAGAAGATATGTTTATCCTTTCACACGTTTTGTAACATTAGGGTTTCTTTAGAGTATAAAAGGAACCCTACGGCATTATGTTTAGTGTGACAATTGAAAGTTTAATAGTAATGCAAAGTTAGTAATCATAGTTATGTTCTTCATACTTGTTGTTTGTTAAGATTCCGCATTAACAATCAATACACTGTTAAGAGTTTCTCATATAGATTAATTTGAATTTATTCAAGTTATCTATTGTCTAACACAGGCTACTTAGATCCATAACCATGGACCTACAGGAAGAACCCAAAGGACAACACTTTGCTCTTATGACTTACTCATCATCTGGTTCAGACTCAGAGGTATCTAATGAATCAAATTGTTCTTTTAAGTCATGTTTAGATACTGTGGAAGAACTTAAATCTAGGAATTAGAGTCTAAGAATTGAAGTTGAAAAACGAAAATTGGACAACCTAGGTTATCAATATGGTCTTAAATCTGTTGAAGAAAAGCTTGAATTTCTAAAACAGAATGAAATTGAGTATGTTGATAGGATTAATGGTCTAGAAGTTGAGATTATTAAGAAAAACTGTGAAATTAATGTTCTTAATAAAAGAGTAGAAGAGGCTGAACAGGCTAGAGATTCAGCTTTATCTGAGAAAGAAAAACATGTTCTTAGGGTTGAAAAACAACAATTTGCATCAGACCTAGTCAATAAGTCAATTGAAAGTCAATTAATGAGAAAAGAAAGTGGCTTAGGTTACAATGAAGTAGCTCCCCCAGTCAAAAGTGCCTTTGCACCTCCTAGGAAGGAATTGTCTTTCATAACTGAGATAGATGCAAAACCTGTAGGTGACACCAGTGAATCAAACAATGAAACACCTGATAGAACTTATGCACCTAAGGTTGAAGCTAAGAAGTTTACTGATGCACCTATAATGATTAAATATTGTTTGACAGATAGTGATGAGGAAGCTGATGACTCAGATGAACAGGTTGAGACAACAATTAAGGCTAAAAAGCAAGAAATTCCACCTGTGGAATCTAAAATTAAAAAGTTTGAGTTTATAAAACCTATGTTAGGTAGCAGTATCTCTAGGAAAATGGCTGAATTTGATGAGAAACCTAGAGAATATCCTAGGAAAACTAATAACTTGCCTAGAGGAAACCAAAGAAATTGGAACAACCTAATTTCACAAAAGTTAGGTAGTGATTTTCAATTACTTAAAAAGGCTTGTTATAGCTGTGGTAGTTTTGAGCATCTGCAAGAAGATTGTTCCTACTACCAAAAACCTGTTTGGAACCAACACACTAGGGTGAACCATAAGAACTTTGCTAGAAAGACTCACCCTCACCCCAATAGAAACATGGTTCCTAGGGAAGTTTTGCTTAGAACTGGTGCTACTAGGATTATTACTATTGCTACACCAAAAAGGCCCATTCCAAAGAACAGAGTTGTTTCCACTGCTAAGGCAAAAGTAGTTTCTACTGCTGAGCCTAAAGTAATAACAAATACTTTTATGGGTAATCACTTTTATGCAGTTAAGGCCTCAGCTTGCTGGGTCTGGAAACATAAAATCAAGGTTTTAGATCATGTTCTCAGACACAGTAGTACATCGATGGACTTGAAGAAGTTTGATTATATTGATGCACAAGGCAAATCCAAGTCAGTAATGGCTTAGGTCCCCAAGTGAAACTAATTCTCTTACTTTATGTGCAGGGCAATCTACAAGAGGAGCTAAAGGATAAATGCATTTTTGATAGTGGATGCTCTAGAGATATGACTGGAGACCAAGGCAACCTTGAAGATTTTGAAGCTTTTGATGGTGGTTATGTTGCTTTTGGTAATGACCCTAAAGGTGGAAAGATTGTTGGTAAAGGTACTATTAGAACATGGAAATTGGATTTTGAAAAAGTGTACTTGGTACAAGGGCTTAAGTTTAATCTTTTTAGTGTCTCACAAATGTGTGACAAAAAGAACTTTGTTTGTTTTACAGAAACTGAATGTCTTGTCTTATCTCCTGATTTTAAGTTGCCTGATGATAAATCTGTGCTACTTAGAGTCCCTAGAAAAGACAACATATACAGTGTTAACATAAAGAACATGGTTCCCAAAAGAGATTTAACTTGCCTAGTTGCCAAGGCCACTATTGATGAATCCAAGCATTGGCATAGAAGACTTGGCCACTTAAATTTCAAAACTATGAATAAATTGGTTAAGGGAAACCTTGTTAGAGGTTTACCTTAAAAAGTTTTTGAAAACCCTGAAACCTATGTTGCTTGTCAGATGGGAAAGCAACACAGAGCTTCTTGTATGTCCAAAGTGGTGAACTCTATTTCTGAGCCCTTATACATGTTACATATGGATTTATTTGGGCTAACTTATGTGAAAAGTTTGAATAAGAAAATTTATTGCCTAGTTGTCACAGATGACTATAGTAGGTTTACTTAGGTTTTCTTCATAGAAACTAAGGATGAGACATCTAGCATTCTTAAGGCTTTCATAACAATAGTAGAAAACCTAGTTAATCACAAAGTTAAGGTAATCAGATGTGACAACGGAACTGAATTTAAGAACAATGTGATGAATCAGTTCTGTGTTGAAAAGGGTATTTTAAGACAGTTTAGTGTGGCTAGAAATCCTCAAAAAAATGGTGTTTCTTATAGGAGGAATAGGACATTAATTAAGGCTGCTAGGACTATGTTGTCTGATTCAAAATTACCCACTACTTTTTGGGCTGAAGCAGTTAACACTGCTTGTTTTGTGCAAAATAGAAGTAAGGTAGTTATGTCTCATAACAAGACCCCTTATGAATTGTTGCATGGTAGGAAACCTTGATAGATTTTTTAAAACCATTTGGGTGTCCTGTTACTATCTTAAATACCAATGACCACCTAGGCAAGTTTGATGAGAAAGCAGACAAAGGTTTCTTTGTTGGATACTCTATTAATAGTAAGGAATTTAGGGTATTTGGTCAAAGAACTAGGCATATGGAATAAAACTTACATGTTAGGTTTAGTGAAACCACACCTAGTGTTGCAGGAAGTGGACCTGACTGGTTGTTGGATATTGATTCACTAACTAAGAGTATGAATTATCAGCCAGTGATTGCAGGTACAACTAACATGTCTGCAGGTACAAAAGATGATTCTAATGCAGGTACACAGACTAAGAAAGATGAATCTGCAAAGGAGTTTGTCTTAATTGAGAAATGGAAGCTTAAACAAACCTTCATAGACAAAGAGAAAGAGAAGAAGAGTTCACAAGATGAAGCTGTTCATGATGTACCTAAAGGTGATTCTTAAGGTGGTTACAGAAGAACCACAAGTTGAAGATGTTGAAGGCAGGGGAAATAAGACTAGCAGTAGTTTTTCTAGTCCTACTGCTAAGCCAAATGATTCTGCTGCTAAGTCTAGTGGTTCTACTGCTGCACCAAAGGTTTCTACTGCTGACAAAGATGGGAGTTTCTTTGTTGATGATGACTATCCAGATGATCCAAATATGCCTGGTTTGGTCAATATTTATGCAGACACTGATGATGAAGTTGTGGAAGGATTTGGTGCAGAGGCTGACTTCACCAACATGGAGAATGTGATACCTGTCAGTCCTATTCCAACCACTAGAATTCATAAGAATCATCCAAAGGAGCAGATAATTGGTGATGTTCAATCTGCTGTACAGACCAGAAGTAAAACAAAAGGATTAAGTGATTTGCTTAATCAGGGATTATTTGCTAAATCTTTACATAAGAGGAATAGCCACAAGGACCTACAAAATTGTATGTTTGCTTGTTTTCTGTCACAAATGGAGCCCAAAAATGCTTATAAGGCCTTACAAGATGAAAGCTGGGTTGAAGCTATGCAAGAGGAGTTATTGCAGTTCAAGCTTCAAGAAGTCTGGACATTGGTTGATTTGCCTAGTGGGAAAAAGGCAATTGGTACAAAATAGGTGTTCAGATGTAAAAGAGATGAAAGGGGTATTTTGATTAGAAACAAGGCAAGATAGGTGGCTCAGGGATACACTCAAGAAGAGGGCATTGATTATGATGAAGTATTTTCACCTGTAGCAAGGATAGAGGCTATTAGACTATTCTTGGCTTATGCTTCATACAAGAACTTCATAGTGTATCAGATGGATGTGAAAAGTGATTTCTTATGTGGGAAGATTGATAAAGAGGTTTATGTGATGCCACCACCTGGTTTTGAAGACCCTGAATATCCTGACAGAGTTTATAAGGTGGAGAAAGCACTGTATGGTTTCCATCAAGCTCCAAGAGCTTGGTATGACACCTTGTCAAAGTATTTGTTATCCAATGGTTTCAGTAGGGGAACTACTGACAAGACTTTGTTCATCAAGAAAGATAAAAAGAATATCTTACATGTTCAAGTATATGTTGATGATATCATTTTTGGGTCTATAAACAAGGTGTTATGTGAAGAATTTGAGAAGCTCATGCATAGCAGATTTCAGATGAGTTCTATGGGGGAACTCACTTTCTTTCCGGGGCTTCAGGTTAAGCAAAAAGCAGATGGGATTTTCATCAGCCAAGACAAGTATGTGGCTGATATTTTGAAAAAATTTGGTCTTTCTGATGTGAAGCCAGCTAAGATAACAATGGAGACCAACAAGCCTTTGCTCAAGGATGAAAATGGGGAAGAGGTTGATGTACATCAATATAGATCAATGATTAGTTCATTGATGTATCTAACTACTTCAAGGCCAGACATTATGTTTGCTATGTGTGCTTGTGCCAGATTTCTAGTGTCCTCTAAAGTCTCACACTTGAATACTGTTAAGAGGATTTTTAGGTACTTGAGGAGTCAACCTAGGTTGGGCCTTTGGTATCCTAAGGATTCACCTTTTGACCTGGTGGCATACTAAGTTAGTGATTATGCTGGAGCAAGTTTGGACAGAAAGTCAACCATTGGAGGATGTCAATACCTTGGACATAGGTTGATCTCTTGGCAATGCAAGAAACAGACTGTGGTGGCTAATTCAAAAACTGAAGCTGAGTATGTGGCTGCTTCTAGTTGCTGTGGAAAAGTGCTCTGGATTCAGAATCAATTGCTAGATTATGGGTACAACTTTATGAACACCAAAATTTACATTGATAATAACAGTACAATGTGTATTATAAGAAATCCTGTTTTTCACTCTAAAACAAAACATATTGAGATAAGACATCACTTTATAAGAGATTGTTATGAGAAAAAGTTAATTCAAATAGTTAAAATCCATACTGACAACAATGTTGTAGATTTACTCACTAAATGTTTTGATATGACTAGATTTCAATTTTTAATTGCTAGTATAGCGATGATCAATCTTTGAAACATCTTATCTCTATGTTTTTGTAATAGTTTGTAAGGATTTGTGCTGTTATTAGTCAATTAAGTTGTTTCTTATGCTTGCTATGTTATGTGTTGTCTGCTGCTAGTTATATTTAGTTATGTTGATAGTTGTTTATTCAACTGCTAAGTATAACTATGAATTGTGATTATTGTGGTATCTTGTTTGTTGTGTTTTTGTGGTTTTGGACTAATCTTTTGCAGGATAAGTCAAACGAGAATGATTGATTGATGAGAAAAAGGTGTTTAGAAAGCTAAGTAGACATTCTGCTGCTACCTATTTGATACTACTGCTGCTTTCGCGATTTTCTACTGCTAGTTATATAATTCTGCTGCTCGATATAATTTATTCTGCTGCTAGCTTCATTCATGCTACTGTTGTAATGAAGTTTCTACTGCTACGTTTATGCTGATTTTTACGAGCATGAATTACAAGAATTGAGGGGAAGCATGTACAATTTATTGCTTTTTGGTATACACACACACAAGGTTTTTGGATTTGTTTTCGGTTCGTTAAAGTTCTTAAAGGCTTGAATTAATTTACTTATTGGCGAAGAGGAGTGTTTGTTGCTTCTTTGATGATGCAGTGGAATTTGTCAAGGTTGTGTCTTATTATATCTTAAGGTGGGTGTTACACTTTAAAGGTAACTTGTTTGTTCATCAGGTGACTACGAATTGACAAAACACTTAAAGGAGTTACGTTATTGTGCTCAGTGATTATTGTCAAGAGATTGCGGTCTCCCTATACGTGGAGTATACGTTCGAAGTCGTATTTAGTACAAGGCATAAGACACAAGGTTGGTTTCTTCTACTTCAACATCAAATTGGTGACGATTATTTTTCTTCAACAGTATATAAAGCCTACAGATTTGAAGAATCATTTAATGTACATGCATCACTTGAGGGGAAGTTTCTACTGTTTATTCATTCTCTATTTGTTGATAACAAAAAGGGGAAGAAATATTGTGGTGGCATGGCATGATTTAAGGGGAAGACAAGTTTGTTTCATTCAGGGAGATAATTACATCTCAACTTCTCTACTTCGTCTAGGGAAGTTCGTACACGACTTTGTTTGTTTTGTCATCATCAAATAGGGGAAGATTGTTGGGATTCTTGATTTGATGAGACAAAATAAGTAGAAGAACGAAACATGAGGGACTATTTGTGACAAAGAGGAAAACTACAAAGATTGAAGATACAGAAGATATTTATTATATGTTAGGAAGATTTACTAAATATTCTATATTATTAATAGTTATCTCTTTGTGTAACCCTAATATCTCTCTATATAAAGAGATATAGGGGCGTAGGTTTTATTAACAAGTCTTCCACAATGTAGTCAATAAAGGGGTGTGTGTGTGTGTCTAGGGCGTATTGTCTTGTAAACGCCTAGACTAGAGTTAGTTTGTGTAGTTTAGCCTCAAGAATCACTTGATTCCTGTTACAGATTAGTGTAACCGTATTATTCTGATCAAATAATATTTGAGGCGTGGAGTGTTATTAAAGAGAAACTTTGTATCAATAACTTTGATTTGTTCTTATTCCGCTGTGCATGATTATTCATTTTTATTGTTGAACCGTAGATGCTCAAAACGATCCATGAGTTATTCTAAACTCAACATGTGGTATCAGAGCAGAACTTGAATTAGATGCAGAAGTTCAAGCAAAACTTGAAAGACAAGCTGAAGCTGAAGCTAAGACAAAAGAGTTTCTTGATAAATGGGATGAGGAGAGACTTAAATGTGAAGTAGATGTTGAATTCTCTAAGATGGTTAAGGAGGATCAGGAAGATATAAAAACTGTAGAGGCAAGATTAAGGAAATTCAAAGCAAAGCAAAAGAAAAGGTTTCTTGCTGAGAGACAGAAGAAAAAGCTGCTTAGACCTCCAACTGTGAAGCAAATAAGAAAGTTTCAGGAGTACTACTTGAAGAATATGAGAGGATGGAAGCTTGTGCAGTTGAAGAAATACACAAATGATGAAGTTAAAAAGAAGTATGAACAAGCTAAAAGAGAGTTTGATAATTTTGTACCAATGGGGTCTGAGGCTGCAGAAGAAATTGTTAGAAAAAGGTTTACAAAGGTGGAAACAGAGGTAGTAAAAGAGAAGGATACTGAGGTTGAGAAGGAAGCTGAAAAAGTTGAGAATGTTACAGAAAATGTTAAGCAAGATGAGAAAAAGGTGTTTAGAAAGCTAAGTGGACATTCTGCTGCTGGTTCCAAAGTTTCTGATGCAGGATCAACTGGTGATACTAACACTGTATTAAATGAAAAAGTATCCTCCTCATCGGAGTATAAAGAAATGATAATGGGATGGGTATCTGAAGACATCTCTGTGACAATCGACGTAAAATGAAAGTAAATAACCCGAATAATGTATGTATGAAACTGCATGTATGGTAAGTATGCACTTAGAATGAAATGATGAGATGCTATGATGATGTGGTTATAGTCTAGGGTCCATGATACAACCTAGTTCTCTATAACATTTGCTCTGATGCCAATCTGTCACACCCCCAAATACATGAATTGCAGCGGAATGAAATACCTGGGGCGTGACTACCATAGCATCATAGTTACAATTATATTGAACGACCTAAAGTGTCATTTTAAAAGTACATCGTTTGATTCATTTAAGTAAGTCATGGTTTAAAAAAGATAGGTCCCAAATGATTGTCAAAGCTTGTGGAAATAAGTTTGTTACAATCAAACGATAGTTTAAGTGCATAAAACCCAAAATGAGACGCGTCAACATCGCGACTCTATGAAATGACTCCATGCAGGCCATGATGTGAATGCCTTAATTACCTGAAAATACATTGCTAAAACGGTCAACAATAATGTTGGTGAGAATCATAGGTTTATATGAATGATAAGTCTGTACGGTAACCACAAGTATAAAGTGAAATGACAAAAATGCCACATAAAATAATACATTGGCTCTTAAGCTCATGACCCCGAAGCTAGACTGATTATGAAGGCCCCACAAGAGTGTTTTGCCAGACACTCTGAATCTAATATAAAATGAAATGCATTCGTAGACTAGTTGGCGCTACCAACCCGAACGGAGGAGTCACCCTCAATAGATCTATTCACTCACTCTCGCTTACTCCGTAATTAACGGTTCATGATAAATAAAAGGGGACTTTAACTTGGCAATGAGGTAACTTAAGCAATGTAAATGAATTTGATACTTTGGTCCGTATGAAAAATGGTGCAATGTATTCTCCCCCGTAAGTTTAGAAATTAAATAATCAATTGAAAACGGGGCTATGAAAACTCACCTGATAGAACTGATATGATAATGGCAAAAGTGTACTGAAGTGAGGCTCGGTAAGACTAACCGCAACCTAAATATGAATGATGTGCCTTAGATCATGAAATGATGTCGTGTATGCATTTTATGAAAGTTATATCACCCGTGTACGTTTGTTTGTGAGTTTGAAAGAAAATAATGTCACTTGACATTCTTTAACAATAGTCTAAAATATAACATTTTTGGACTTTTAGTGAGTATGTATCGTAACTACGATATGAATGTTTCAATGATAAATATTTGGAAAAGTCTTCAACTCGACTAAAGTATGTATTAAAAATACTACAACTTCTGTGTATGATATTTCATACAAAACCGCACCCAAAGTGCTTAAAATCCATGTCTAAGAATAATTTCAGGTTACTATTCCCTATATGAAATGTTGTCAAAATAATGGTTTTTTTCGTTAACTTCGTTAAGTCATAACTTCTTCGTTATAGCTCAGTTTTTAAAGTTCTACCTATCCCCGCGGTGGTATTTAAGTGTACTAACATATTTTGAAGTCTTGTTGACTCGGTTTATCTCTTAAAGCTTGGTTTTAATATGGTAAAAATCTGACGGCCCACTAATAATTTCTGAAAATAGTTATCGCTAATAGATTTTGAAATATTCGTATCTCTTTCATTATAAACCCGTTTATACTCATTCAAACGACCACGTTCTTGTTACAAAATCTATTTTCTATTTCTTTGAGAAAATCTTGTAAAGTAATATATTTTTCTAAAAATTAGAAATTTGGGTAGCGCTTCCGCGCACTTTTTAGAAATCCATTTTCTAAACTAATCCGCTTGAAATATCAACACCAAACTAACCTATATTCCTCCACCAATTTGTTCCATAATTTTTATAAACCCAAAATGACCAGATTAACATGTTAAAAGTGTGGATCTAGCAAAAATGACTAAAAATCTTGTAAAACAATTATAGGCTTATATAAACTAATATATAACCATTAATTTTGTAAATCAACCAAAAATGATCCAAGGCTTGTAAATATTCATTTTTCTCATCCAATAATTTTGTTAAACTTAATATTACTTGATTTCACCATGAAAATAAACAAACATGCCTCTAGGTGATATATGTGAAATAATGAGTTTAAATGTAATTTAAACTTAAGAAATGCATAATTAAGTATAATGAACATATAATACACCAAATGAAAAGTATAGAAATTTATTTCTTACTTACTTGATATTAGAAGGTTTTTGAAATATTTTGAACAATATATCCCCAACGATGACTCCAAATCGATTTGTGGTTAGTTATTAGCTCGTGAATGATTGAAATATACTTGAAATGGATGAAAACCGGATCTCTCTTCTTCTTCTTTGGATCAAAAGAGCAACAAGGGGAGAGAAGAGAAAAAAATTTTGATAGAGAAAATGAACTAGTGATTTCCTATGTATAGTGGAAATAATGGCATTTTTGTAAATAAGTGAAAGGGTATTTTGGTAATTTTCTTGACTTTTGAAAATATCTAGATATTTTTGAGAAAATATCTAGATATTTAGGTTAGACATATATATTAGAAGTATTGGGTATATTGTTCATGCATAAAAATCGTGTAAAAGCGTTTATATTGATTTAATAAATATAAGCAAATAAAAATGCAAACATATGCAAGACCTAAAATGAACATGATGATACTCGCAATATGTAGACTAACTCTAGTCTATTGTTGTGCTCGTAATGATGTTCTTGAATTAAGCAGCTTAACCCTTACGGTTACGCGAATTTGATACTCGTAAACCTAGTTTACGTAAAATGATGAATAGTGAATCATGAATAGTGATTTTTCTCCGGGAATGAATAGTGTTTCGTGAATAGTAAAAATGAATGATAATATTTCAAAGTCGCATATTGACTTGAAAAACGATGAATACTAAAATGATAAATAGTAATTCATGAATAGTAAAATCTCAGGATGAATAGTGAAATTTGAAAAATAGCCTGAAAATGCGAATTGTCACACGCATGTACTCGTATAATTTTAAATTATAGGCCGGTGGTCTTTGAGATATTATTCTATGTTTGTCAGTAAGATAGGATAAGGATTTGGGAATCACAATTTAGATAGCATTGAGTATAATATGTGCATGAATGTGGCTAGTTTATGTATTATTTTATGTAAGCAAGTAGAACTAGTAGGATAAAATGAGATTTTGAGATTCCTCACAGAATTAAAGATCGAATATTGTGGGTATTAAGAGGGAAGGTTCGGTTTTAGTATAAAATGGGGTGTACAATATATATATATATATATATATATATATATATATATATATATAATGGGGTATATATGGGGTGTACAATATATATATATATATATATATATATATATATATGTGCTATTCGATACTCCATAGGTCCATATGATTTCTAAACGTGACTGAATGAATTAGAAGGTGAGAAAAAGACAAGTGACAAGGTTAAGAACTCGTATTCGACTTAAAATGAATAAAAGACATGGGTGAAATTTAGTTTGAATCGATTTGGGTTTAACATGGTATGATTTGTACATGTCTCGAGTAGTATATACTTTAAGTCTCGTTAGGCAACAAAACATTCGAACTAAGCTATGAACATTGTCGTTCCTAATTTGTGGATGTATAGAGAATCGATATGTGTAAAATAATGTGTGTTTCATACATACATTATTAATATTGGGTTGGGCCATGAATAGTGATTGGATCTGTTTAGTGTTTAATGAGTATGTTTGATTTCGTCGTGGTCCGCGTGTGAGCTCGTTCCAATGTTTCATATATCACGTAACAATGTTTGGATAGAAATGTAATACACAAAAATTTCAAATTTGCCCGTAAAAATGGTCATGTGAACAGTGATGATGTGTTAATACTAGATTAACATATACTAATGACTAGGGAATTTTACGGATTGTTACAGTACCTACCTCTTATCTTTGAATCTCGTCCTGAGATTCAGTCTGTGTTATCTGTTGGGTCTGAAAAGATGCTAACGAATAGTCGATGTGAAAAGTTTAAGCAAAACTTACGTATCTAGGGTAGAATATTACTTGACTAGGGAAAATGTACCCATTATTTGTTTGCTGCATTCAAATGAGCCACATAGTATGCTCCACCACGAGGTAGACTAAGATGGACTCCAGGGTTTGGGTTATTTCATTTAATTGCTAAAGCTAGATTTCCTTGTTTTTGTCCAGGTGCTCCATTCAACCTTGGACATGCATGCCTGAGATGATTCGGGCTGTTGCATTCATAACATGTCATTTGATTATTCCACATGTTGCCTGTATTTCGTGGTGCTTTACAATGATTCATAAAATGACCCAACTAATTGCAGTTCTTACACTCACGGCAGGGCACAGATCCCAGGTGATGATAAGCACATTTAGTACACTTAGGATGTGGACTTGTATATCCTCTCTGACCGGACCCAATGGCCATAAAAGTTCTTGTCTTTTTGTTGTCAGTTATGGGGACCATCTGCTTGTCTGACTCAATTGTTCCCTTCCTTTTGTCACTGTTTCTCATAATTCCATTTCTAACCATCTCATCTGTTAGAGTTCCAGCTCTCAGTATTGCACTCTGAATTATAGACGGCTCAGTTGCTTTCACAGTTCCACGAATTTTAGGAACAAGACCATAGATGTACCTCTCGATCCTCTTTGATTCAGGGGTAACCAGATGAGGAACTAGTTTTGCTAACTCATGAAACTAGTCTATGTAGGCTGCATGACCAGCCCCTATCATAGTGTGATGCCAAAGTTCACCTTCCAGTTTCTGCATTTCATTGTCCGGACAGTATTCCTCTTTCAGTAGTGCCTTGAATTCATCCCACGTCATTCCCACAGCTGCTTCTCTGCCTCTAGCTTGAATCTGCGTGTTCCACCATGTTAACGCCTTTCCTGATAGCGAGCACGCTGTGGAAAACTAGAAGGGGGGGGGGTTAATAGTTTTACGTCTTTTTAATTTTATTTTGAGAACTTTGTTTACTTTTAAAAACTTAGATTCGAATTTATGTGAACTCAACTCTTGAACAATATGAACAAATATAGGTAAATCTAAATAAACAATGCACATAAAGTAATGAAATGAAATGAAAGATAGAGATGGAAAGATCTAACCGCGAGACAAAAGATTTATAGTGGTTCGGCTACAAGGACACCTTCCTTGCCCTACTCCACTCCCCGAGCACCTAACTCAAGAGTTTTCTTCACTATGTCAACAAGCTCCCTTATGGCGGAGAAAACCTTACACAACTTTTGCTTACACCGGTTTAACGACACAAAGCTAGATGTCGGGTTCTAATTGTAGCTAGAACCAATCTCACAACTTCTACACAACTTCTTCACAACTTATTCACAACGGCTTCACGACTTCTTCACAACTTCTTCACGACTTCTTCACAACTTCTTCACAACTTATTCACAACGGCTTCACGACTTCTACACAACTTCTTCACAACTTATTCACAACGGCTTCACGACTTCTTCACAACTTAGCACTACTTATGTACTCTTCTACTTCTTTACACCTTCACTACTTACACACCTTAATTTCTTCACAACTTCACTACTTACACACTAATCTAGCCTAAGCAATTATGCTCACACCTATCTAACAAATATACACAACTTATACAAAAATGAATGAATGATTATACAATCAACTTAGGTAGCAAGATGATACTAAGTTGCAATACTTCTTCTCTAGTTGTTGAAGGAGTATTCTTCTTTTGCACTTGAATGGTAGAAGCTTGGATCACTTGGAAACCAATGCTTAAGAGTATATGATCAAAGGATTTAGAAAATATTTGGAAGGATAAGAAGAGATTTAGAACAGAAGGTTTGGGGTGCAAAAGGTGAGGAAAAAGTCCAGGGAAAGTCCAGTATTTATAGGCAAATCTGGACAGCTGGAGGAGCGGGGCGGTCCCCTTAAAATTAAGGGGGCCACCTTGTATATTTAAGGGGGCCGCCCATCTAACCGTTGCCCAGATTTGTCTTTTTGTGGGGAAGGTTTTTCTGGAACATTTTTACCATTTTTGGTTGAAAATTTGAATTCATAATTTTATAAAAGATTAAACATTTTTATTTAATACCAAAAATGATTTTCTAAAAGATATAAAATGTTTTGGGTCATTTTATAAAAAATCTAGTGATTAAGAAAATGTTCCTTTGATCATATAGTGCATTAAGCATTTGTTCATTCATACCTTAAGTGATTAAGTTGTAGAAATGAATATTTCCAACTAAATACTTGTTTACTTAATAAGTTTATGTTTGATGCGTTTACATTTTGTGATCATCAAAACATAGAGATATGAATAAGTATTGATAATGTTTTTAGGCATTATTTATATCAACAATCTCCCCCTTTCTGATGATTACAAAACTTAAACTCATTAAATCCAAAACATTATTTTTGGACAAGTATTTTAGTGAGTTTATATTCACTTCTCCCCCTTTTTGTAGAATCAAAAAGGTTATGCCGACAAATTTAAGATACGAAATTTGTCGGTGCGAAAACTCCCCCTTGATGTGTGCTCCCCCTCGTTTGAGGGCACCAAGGAATCGAGATGTGGGAAACTAGAAGGGGGGGGGGGGTTGAATAGTTTACCGGTTTAAAATTCTTTTAAAAATATTGTTTTAAAAGTTGGCTATTGGAAACTTTGATTCGAACTCTATGTGTAATCAATCAACACCAATATGAACTACACACTAAGCTAACAAATGCAAAATAATGAAAGTAAAGAGTAGAGTTGGAAAGATCAAACTGAGACAAAGGATTTATAGTGGTTCGGCTACGAAGCTCTTCTTCGCCCTACTCCACTCCCCGAGTACCACACTCGAGAGTTTCAACCACTATGTCAACAACCTCCCTTCAGGCGGAGAAAACTGTACACGTCGCTTATCCTATTACCGACACTAAGCTAAATGTCGAGTGCTAATCTTAGCTAGCACCAATCTACCAAGGTCAACGTGACCAATCACACAAGCCCTAATGGCTACAAGAGATCACCAAGATCTCAACACGATCACAATGATCAACTCTCACTTCACTCTACTAAATCTAACTACTCTAGATCCTTTGATCACTCATACACAAGCCCAATGGCTTTAAGAGATCTTCACTATCTCTTAAGATCACAATGATCTTCACTCACACTCTCACAAAAGAAAGATAATCTTGATGTATGCTAATATACAATCAAGGATGTAACAAGTGTTACAAAACCTAACAACTACAACTCTTGTATCTTCTTGAATACCTTGAGTTCTTCTCTTGCTAATGAAGAGGAATGATAACACCTTGTATCAACTTGGACACTTGTGTTCTTCTCTTAATAATGAAGAGGAATGATAACACCTTGTATCAACTTGGATACTTGTGTTCTTCTCTTGCAAGTGAAGAGGAATGAAGAGGATCACTTGAAGGATGATTGGATCACTCTTGAAGAAAAGAAAAACTAACCTAAATGATCTAAGAAAGAAAGTGTGAAGAGAGTATTCAACTCAGAAAGTTTTTTGTGTGTAAGGATGCCTAAAAACTGTGAAAGGGGTTGGTATTTATAGGCAAAGAAAATCTGAACGTTACAAAAAATTTTGTACGAACGGCTCCGTTAAATACCCCACGGCTCCCTTAAATTTAACGGAACCGTGGAGCCGTCGTAGACTAGGACGCTCCAAATTTTGTCTTTTCTGGTGAAAACTTATTTGGGGAAGGTTTGAGCTGATTTTGGGGGGGAAAATAGCTGTTATGATTTTCAAACTAATTTTTCCATTAAAACATTTCTTAATATTTCAAAAATAATTTGTCATGTGTAATTTTTGAAAAAAATGTTTTGTCCCATTTAAAATGTGAATTTTCAAAACATAAATTCACTTCTTTGATCACTAGTTCAAGTTGTAACTTTGTTCAAGAGTGATTTGCGTTGAAACGGGATCTTCCGATTAAAGACTTGTTTACGTTGATTTTAACGTATCGTGATTTCACATTTTGTCATCCTCAAAACGTGAAGTAATCGAAAGATATAAATAACGTTTTTAGAACATTATTTGCGTCAACAATCTCCCCCTTTTTTGATGATGACAAAATATAAACTCATGTTAGGTTAAAATTAGTTTTAACAAGTTTTTAATGTGTTTACTCCCATTTCTCCCCCTTTTTGTCTAATCAAAAAGGTGACAAAGGCTCCCCCTTGATGTGTACTCCCCCTCATTTGAAGAACACAACGGAATCGAGCAATGATTCATGCTACAAAACAAAGTTAGAAGATACATATATAATATGTAACAAGTAGCACATTATGACAAATATCCAACCACGTAAGAAGAAAAGTAGCTAAGAGCTAAAAATGATAATCAACAACCCTCATAAGAGCCCATTCATTCATTTAAAAGAAAATAAATGTCATACATAGATATGACTTCATGGAAACATAAAAGAGACAATGATAAGCATAAATCCCTAATGACTAGAGGCATGTTTCATTTCCAAGAGGGCTCCTAAAGACTTATTGTGGGTTAGGAGGTGGTGGAGATTGGGTCCCCATTTGGGGTGGTGGTGGTGTCAAGAGATGTTCTATAAAGTAGAACATGAAATGAATCTCGTCTCTTAAGAAGTAGATGAGATTACGGTTATGGAGACAACATAGGCAATTAGCACTATGTAAATCAAAGGGATGTGGTTGATTGGGTTGTGCCATGATAGGAGATGGTGATTGTGGTAGGTTTGTTGGAGGTGAAATTGGCATGGCATTGTCCAATGGAGTTAAGGGGGATGGTGTGTACTCCATTGATGATGTAGTGTAGAAGGATGATGAAGATGTTGTGTAGGTAGAGGATGTTTTAGAGGGTGCATAAGGTGGTGATGGTGAGTATGGAGTGGCTTGGGAAGGTGGTGTCATTGCTTCATCATCTTTTGTAAGATCTACAAAGAGTGGTTTGGAAGGTGGTTTTACGGTGATTCTAGGTTTCTTGGAAATGTGAGAGGTGGATCCTTGGTTGGAAGCCATGGATGCTTGTGATGAGAGGTTGAAGGTGAAGTGCAAGATATTCTTGCAAGGTGAGGTGCAAGATATTCTTGCAAGGTGAGGCTTTATATAGGGAGGATGGGTGAAATTTGAATTAAAGGTGATGGGAGTGTCCTATGGTGTAGGAAGGGAATCCTAGGGTGTGTTAGGTTTGCAAAAATTTGCAGGTTTGAGGTTAGGGGTGTAGGGTTTTTGGTAGGAAAAGTAAAAATCCATCAAACAGGAGTACGGTTCCTTTAAATGACCCACGGTACCGTTAAATTTAACGGTACCATCCATATTTAATGGTACCGTGCCACTGTTTGCAAGAAGATTTCTGTGCAGGCTAGTTCTGGGCAGCTAGGGGAGTGTTTTCTAGGGGAACTAATTTCTGGAAATGATAGTGCCTCAATTCACTAGGTACTTATTTACCTAAAATATCCCCTTTAAGCTACAACTAGCATATAAAGACTATCATGTAGTTTCCTAGGTTGATCATAAGCATGCAATTATAAGGGACAAAATTAGCTATCATCCAAACATCACATAGATTGATTAAACAAGGAGATAGTTAAGCATGCAATAAATCAATTAGCATTCATTCATAGATAAATCCTAATAAGAAACATAGATTTCTTCAACACTTATGACTTGAGCATTCCCCCATTCTTGGCATACTCTTGTCTTGAGCGTGTGTCTCATTATCATGATTTGGATCATCAAAGGGTGCATAATGGGTGGAGGATTCAGAAATGAGGATTGATGAGACATGTGACTCGTTTATGGGTTGCATGATGGGTTTGACAAGGGAGTATTGAGGGCTGTTAAAGTAAGGGTGTAGGTTCATGAAATGGTGATAGAGACGGGTTAGGAACATCCCATAGGGTATCAATTTATTCTTGTTACCCTTGAGATGGACAATTCGCTTAGCGAAGAAGTAAGCGAGATTGTATGGTTGTTGGGTTAGGAGACAGTAAATCATATGAGCACAACACGCCGGGAGTTTCTCACGATTTCCTGTGAGACTTAGAACATTTTCTCTCAAGATGACTGCCCAAGAAAGTAGTTCATGACGAACCTCTTCCAAACGAATTTTCATTGGATTAGGGTAAGAGGGGTACTCATAAGTACGGATGAGTTTGGTTAGTTCGGTTGGAGAGGGTATGTATGAACAGTACGGACTCTTCTCCTCACGATAGTGAAAGAGAGACTCAAGACACCAATCTTCAGTATAGGCACATTACCCATGATTGGGTATTCGAAGGATCTG
This sequence comes from Artemisia tridentata subsp. tridentata, assembly GCA_021014915.2. NCBI lineage: Eukaryota > Viridiplantae > Streptophyta > Magnoliopsida > Asterales > Asteraceae > Artemisia > Artemisia tridentata. The sequence goes on along the minus strand of CP139504.1, from coordinate 183,935,977 downwards.
AGCAAATTGCTCAAGAGTTAGGATCAAAGTGACAAGCATTGATCCTTGTTACGTATGAGTTCAACTTGTCGAAAGAACTCCAACACAAAATGAGAACAAATGTGCTCGTTAATGTGGAGTAGACAATCGAATCCTATAGCTCTAAAGGAAGTGTTGATGTCCCGATGGTAAATTAGGGATGGATCAACGACACGACCTTCATGAAACCGACGGGTTTCAAGATTGAGATAGGCACGAATGAGGTTACCGGGAGTTGTGGGTTCTTGTGATATTTGGGGTGTGTAGGTGTCGGTTAGGAGATGATCAAAATCATATTCATGAGACATTTTTGTTTCCTATAAAAGTGTTTTTAGGAAAAATTTGTATGAAGAATAGTTGCATTATATACAAATGCCTAGTGTGTGCCTATATGCAAACTATGTGGAGGTGCGGCAATCTCGACTCAAAAGAAAATAATGAGATTACCCAAACACTCCTAATTTTACTTTTGCTCAAGCAAATAAGTCGAAGAATACATATTGATTATGTAGTTCGATCATGATTTGTGAGATCTTGTATGCATGGGAAAGTGTTTTTAGTTTGCATCAACAATGCATGAAAAGAACAATTTCATGGTCCTAGTTTCGTGAGATTTTGAAAATGATGAAATTGGGGTGTTTTGGTAACCTCAATGTTTTGGTACCAAAGATTTTGAAATGTTTTGGTGTTGATGACTTCTAAATGAAAATTTCCTGGAAAAAAAAGATTAAAAAACCCCAATTCAATTTTCATCAATGCATAAACCCTAGATCCAAAATTTAAAAAATTGGAGTAAGATGACTTACAATTTTTGGTGAAAAAGGGTGAGAATGATTGAGGATCTTGAAACTCAATGTCTTGAATATGATCTTGAAGGGATCTTGAAGGGGTGTAATTAAGTGTTGGGTGTGAGGTTAAGTTATGACAGCAGTTGCTAAGGTTATGAGGGTTTGGAATGAGTGGTGTGGAAAAAGGGAACTGAAATACGGAATGTTCCAGATGCACGGTTCCACGGTACTGTTAAATTTAATGGTGCCGTGCCACATTTAGTGGATCCGTGTATCTGCAAGGATGGTTTTCTATCCCATTTTGATGTTTGATGAATAAGTCTCGATGTTTTAGTGAGCCTCTATGACACGAGGAAGGAATTTATACCTAATAAATTCCTTTGACTAGGGAACCTAAACTAGACTTAACGAGACACACGAGATGACTTCAAGAGTCATGAGGTTTATGGAAGATGTTCCATCATTCCTAGACCTAGACGAAGGTAGTTAAAAGATTCTCGTTTGAGAGGTTTGGTAAGGATGTCAGCGATATTGTCCTGAGAAAGAACTTTCTCAATAGAAATATTTCCTTTCTGAACATTATCACGAAGGAAGTGGTGGCGAATTTCGATATGTTTAGTACGGGAGTGTTGAACGGGGTTCTTGCTCAATTCAATAGCACCTTTATTATCACACATAATGGGGACGTCATCTAAATGAATGTCATAGTCTATAAGGGCTTGTTTCATCCATAGTGCTTGTTGATATGCCTTTCCGGCGCTTATGTACTCGGCTTCGGTTGTGGAGATAGCAAGAGCCGTTTGTTTCTTGGAGAACCAAGAAGTTAAGCAACAACCCATGAAGGTACAAACGCCACTCGTACTCTTTCGATCCACATAATCTCCCGCATGATCAGAGTCGGCATAGACAACAGTTTCTACACCGGTCCCCTTGGGATAAAATAATCCCAAGTGTATAGTGCCTTTAATATATCGGAAGATACGCTTAACCGCTACAAGGTGAGAGGTTTTGGGATCCTCTTGGAAGCGAGCACAGAGGCAGACACTAAACATGATGTCAGGCCTACTTGCCGTGAGGTATAGTAAACTTCCTATCATACCTTTATACTTAGTGCTATCCACGGACTCACCTTCTTCATCTTTCGTGAGTTTTATTTCCGTGGACATGGGAGTTTTCATGGGCTTAGACTCTTCTAAACTGAACTTCTTAAGCATCTCTTTACTATACTTGGCTTAATTAAAGAAGATGCCATCTTCTATTGGTTTAATTTGTAAACCAAGGAAGAAATTTAATTCACCCATCATGCTCATCTCAAACTCGTCGTGCATGATTTTTGAGAAATCATCGCACATTTCTTGACAAGTTGATCCGAATATAATGTCGTCGACATATATTTGAACAATGATGAGATGTGAATTTCTTTTCTTTGTGAAGAGTGTGTTATCAACCTTTCCCATGGTATATTCATGTTAAATCAAGAAGGCTTTTAGTCTATCATACCAAGCTTTAGGAGCTTGTTTAGGACCATAGAGTGCTTTCTTGAGTTTATAAACATGATTCGGACATTCGAAATCAACGAATCCCGGAGGTTGCGCAACATACACCTCCTCGTTGATATAACCATTAAGGAACGCACTCTTCACGTCCATTTGGTATAGCTTAAATTCTAAGGCACATGCATAGGCAAGGAGTATTCTAATTGATTCTAATCTAGCTACGGGTGCATAGGTTTCATCATAATCTATTCCCTCTTGTTGGTTGTAGCCTTGTGCTACCAACCTTGCCTTATTCCTAACTACGACGCCATTTTCGTCGAGTTTGTTTCTAAACACCCATTTAGTTCCTATGATTGTCTGATTTCTAGGAAGAGGTACTAAATCCCAAACTTGGTTTGCGGTGAATTGATTTAGTTCCTCCTGCATGGCAACTATCCAACTTTCATCCTTAATTGCTTCACCTACATTCTTAGGTTCTACGGTTGATATGAAACAAAAGAAGTTACTTTTGTTTTGTGCTTGTGACCTAAGGGTTCTTTGGTTTAGGTTACCTATGACATTTTCAATAGGATGGTTTTTGGATTCCTTAATGTTGACAATTTTGTCAACTTCAACTATTTCATCCTCAATGTCATCTTCTAGGGTTTTCTTGCCATTAACCTTAATGGCTTCATCCTCATCTAAGTCATCATCAACCAATGGTGAAGTCTTAGATTGTGGAGGACTTTCATCGAATGTCATGTTGAGTGATTCTTCGACTTTCGAGGTTTCTCTATTTAGGACAACGTAGGCTTTACTATTTTGGGAGTAACCTAGGAATACACCTTCGTAAGACTTTGGGTCAAACTTGGTGAGGTAATCTTTAGTGTTTATTATGAAGCATTTGCTTCCAAACACTCTAAAGTAATCAAGAGAAGGTTTTCTTCCTTTCATGATTTCATATGGGGTTTTTCCTAGGATAGGTCTAATTAGAATCCTATTTAGAATGTAAGTTGAGGTGTCCACCGCATTACACCAAAACTTTTGCGGAATTGATTGTTCGTTCAACATCGTTCTACTCATTTCTTGTAGAGTACGATTTTTCCGCTCAACTACCCCATTTGATTGAGGAGTGCGTGGAGCCGAGAAATTGTGAGTAATACCATTAGCATCACAATATACTCCAAATTGCACTTCATTATCAAATTCCCGACCATGATCCGTCCTAATAGAAACTATTGTACATCCTAGTTGATTTTGGACTTTCTTACTAAAGATTTCAAATTCCTCAAAGGCTTGTGTCTTATTCTTAAGAAATCTAGTCCAAGTATACCTAGAGTAGTCATCAACTATTACTAAGGTGTAGAGATTTCCTCCGTAGCTCCGTACGGCGGATGGACCGAATAAGTCCATGTGAAGTAGTTCTAGGCATCTAGAGGTCGAGACCATATTATTAGCTTTGTGACTAGAATGTGCTTGTTTTCCAACTTTACAAGCGTCACAAAAGTTTGTGTCGAACTTAATCTTAGGTAGGTTTCTAACTAGTTCCTTAGATGCCAATGATTGTATAAGACGCATATTGGCATGACCTAGTCTCCTATGCCACAGGGCGGTATGATCATCTATAGTTGCTAGACAAATCTTATCTTCAGGCTTATTTCCTATCTTTATGACAAATAAGCCGTTTTTCCTAACTCCTCTGCCTATGGTTTTCCCATTCTTAATAATCTCACTACACTCTTTAGAGAATATGACTCTACACTTATTATCTACCATTTGACTAATGCTAAGTAAGTTAAAACCTAAGTTATCTACGTGCTCAACATTTCTAATAATAAGAGAGTCTTGAGTAATCGTACCTTTTCCTATAATGTTGCCCTTAAGTTTGCTACCGAAAGTGACATTACCTCCGTTGTATGCCTTGTATGATGAGAATAAACTTCGGTTTCCCGTCATGTGGTTAGTGCATCCACTATCCTTGACCCATTCGTCAGGCTCCAAGTCAATTCCCAAGCATATCTCATTAGAAGCATAAGCCATTAGACATGTTTCGTCCTTGGGCTTCTTTTCTTCATCATCACCGCTATCACTCCAGGAGCCTCCTATGAGAGCTCGTTGGTTTTTGACTTTCGGTGGCTTGGGACACTCTCCTATGAGGTGATTAGGATCACCGCATCTAAAGCATTTCCTATCACTTGTCCCTTTCTTTTCAGCATGGTTTTTTTGTGATGTCTTCTTCTCATCACGAGGTTGCCTAACGAACCTACCTCTTCTCCTAAAGAACTTTTTAAAGTCCCTAACCTCTAATGCATATTCCTCATCTTCACTATCGGAACTCGAACATTCCTCATCACTAGACTCCTTCTTGGCTTTCAACGCTAGAGATCTAACTCTCTCGCTTTTGCCTTTGACTATATCGGAGTCTTTATTAATTATCATCTCGTGAACTTTCAAGTTTCCTCTAAGTTCGTCGAGTGACAACATCGCCAAGTCGTTTGACTCTTCAATGGCGGTAACCTTTGCTCTCCATTTAAGATGTAGAGCCCTAAGGAACTTCCTAACATAATTCTTGCTAGAGTAACCTTCATCAAGAGCTTTAAGACTAGTAATAATAGTATTGAATCTAGCAAAAACATTATCTATAGATTCATCTTCCTTAATGGAAAATTGTTCATATTGTTGAACAAGAAGATCTATCTTGTTCTCTTTGACTTGGTTATTACCTTCGTGAGTGACTAACAAAGTTTTCCAAATATCTTTTGCCGTATTACACATAAAAATTATTTCAAATTCCTTTTTAGGCAAAGCATTATAAATCATCATTTTAGCCTTATTGTTTTTGGCTAATTTTCGTTTAAGTTCATCACTTTGTTTATCATAAGAAACTATTTCATCCTTTCTAGTTTCCAGATTCATTTGAATAGGTTGAAAGTCACCCTCGGTAATAACATGCCAAAGATCGATGTCTTTTGATTTCACATACGTTTCGAATCTTGTTTTCCAATAAATAAAACAATTGGTTTCGAAAAGTGGTGGTCTTTGCATAGATTGCCCTTCTTGATATTTGTCGGAATCCATTGATCGATTCAAGTTTTAAAATACAATATACTTTAAAAACTTGACTGACGTGGCTTCTGATACCAATTGTGGGAAACTAGAAGGGGGGGGGTTGAATAGTTTACCGGTTTAAAATTCTTTTAAAAATCTTTTTTTAAAAGTTGGCTATTGGAAAATTTGATTCGAACTCTATGTGTAATCAATGAACACCAATATGAACTACACACTAAGCTAACAAATTCAAAATAATGAAAGTAAAGAGTAGAGTTGGAAAGATCAAACCGAGACAAAGGATTTATAGTGGTTCGGCTACGAAGTTCTTCTTCGCCTTACTCCACTCCCCGAGTACCACACTCGAGAGTTTCAAGCACTATTTCAACAACCTCCCTTCAGGCGGAGAAAACCGTACACGTCGCTTATCCTATTACCGACACTAAGCTAAATGTCGAGTGCTAATCTTAGCTAGCACCAATCTACCAAGGTCCACGTGACCAATCACACAAGCCCTAATGGCTACAAGAGATCACCAAGATCTTAACACGATCACAATGATCAACTCTCACTTCACTCTACTAAATCTAACTACTCTAGATCCTTTGATCACTCACACACAAGCCCGATGGCTTTAAGAAATCTTCACTATCTCTTAAGATCACAATGATCTTCACTCACACTCTCACAAAAGAAAGATAATCTTGATGTATGCTAAGATACAATCAAGGATGTAACAAGTGTTACAAAACCTAACAACTACAACTCTTGTATCTTCTTGAATACCTTGAGTTCTTATCTTGCTAATGAAGAGGAATGATAACACCTTGTTTCAACTTGGACACTTGTGTTCTTCTCTTGATAATGAAGAGGAATGATAACACCTTGTATCAACTTGAATACTTGTGTTCTTCTCTTGCAAGTGAAGAGGAATGAAGAGGATCACTTGAAGGATGATTGGATCACTCTTGAACAAAAGAAAAACTAACCTAAATGATCTAAGAAAGAAAGTGTGAAGAAAGTATTCAACTCAGAAAGTTTTGTGTGTGTAAGGATGCCTAAAAACTGTGAAAGGGGTTGGTATTTATAGGCAAAGAAAATCTGAACGTTACAGAAAATTTTGTACGGACGGCTCCGTTAAATACCCCACGGCTCCATTAAATTTAACGGAACCGTGGAGCCGTCGTAGACTAGGACGCTCCAAATTTTATCTTTTCTGGTGAAAACTTATTTGGGGAAGGTTGGAGCTGATTTTGAGGGGAAAAATAGCTGTTATGATTTTCAAACTAATTTTTCCATTAAAACATTTCTTAATATTTCAAAAATAATTTGTCATGTGTATTTTTGAAAAAATGTTTTGTCCCATTTAAAATGTGAATTTTCAAAACATAAATTCACTTCTTTGATCACTAGTTCAAGTTGTAACTTTGTTCAAGAGGGATTTGCGTAGAAACGGGATTTTCCGATTAAAGACTTGTTTACGTTGATTTTAACGTATCGTGATTTCACATTTTGTCATCCTCAAAACGTGAAGTTATCGAAAGATATAAATAACGTTTTTAGAACATTATTTGCATCAACACGAGATATGGAATACTTGCAAGAAAAATATTAGAAGCACAAGCATACATAGCAAAATATGGAATATAAAAACAACAATCATGGCAGACAACAATCATGGCAAACAAATATTAAGAACATATAGCAAGACATTAATTAGTATGCTTGAAACATATAACAAGAAAAAGGTCCTAAATTGCCAAAGAGAGCTTTCGGACTTGCTTGCGACACGAAAGCTTGGAAAATAAGTATACAGTTATTTAGATGGTTGATGGTAGAGTGTTTGGAATGGAATTGGTTGAGTGAGGGTAAGGATGTTAGATTAATAGAGGTATATTTTTGGAGGTGGAGAGTTTGGAGCGGAAAGCATGTGAATAGTATTTAGTTATTTGATTGTGAGGGAAATGGAGCGGATGGAGTGGATCTAACGATGTTATATCAGTTTAGAGAAGGAATAGGATGAGGTCGAGTGAGTAGATATTTGATCCAAGAAATATCTTCACTCAATTGGAGATGTTGGATGAGATCTAGTAAGAAGATACTCAATACAAGTGAAATGTTTATTTAAGGCAATGATTTGTTTTTGGAGAATGACACAACAAGGACAATAGTTGACATAATTATCAACTTGATTCAAATTGTGAGGGTGAGGTGAGCAATTTGAGTAGGGTGAGGATGGAGGATGGAGGTTGGCCCTTGTTGCAAGGTACATAGCAAGGAGATCACTACGGTCATGGATTTGGTCATTTGGTGGAAGTGGAAGAAATTGGGGTGTGTAGTTGGAAGTAAAATTGGATGTTTGACCAATATGATGAGGGTTTTGAAAGGTTTCAATGAGGTTGGTTTAAGGTTGAGATGTGTAGTTTGGAACGAAGGTGGAGGTTGAGGTTATTTTGTGATGAAGGAGGACTAGAAGGGAGTTGATCCAATTGAGCAAGGTGTAAGGTAAGAAGAGCACAAAGCTCATAGGCTTCTTTAAGTTCTTCAATGAACTTCAAGTATTTGGAAGAAGGTACTGATGGTGGAGTGTGGTTGTTATGATGGATGAATGAACACTAATGATGGAAAAGGGCTATTTATAGTGTAAGAATGGTGTGGTTTAGGAAGGTAAATTTTGGAGGGTGGTTTAGAAAGGTGATGATGGTTGAGAATGGTTGTTATCTGGGATGGATGTTTGAACATGTAACATAGGAGTAACATGTGAGTTGGTAGGAGGTGGTAGTGATACTCTTGGTGGTGGAGACATTTGTGAACTTGGGTAATTATGAGTAGATGAGGATGGAGATATGGAAGAAGGGGATATTCTAAGAGTGGTGAGTATTTTGGATGGTACATTGGTAGGTTGAATAAGATGTGAGGTGTTGGGAATGAGATTAGAATAATTGTTTAGGGATTGATCATGCTCTTCATATGAATCATATGGAAGAGATGAATGGGTATTTTTGGGAGTAAAGATGGGTGATTGGTTATTATGATGAGGTTTGTGAAAGGGTTCATTGAAATGAGCTTGAGGATTGGGAGTATAGTTGGGAACAAATGTGGGTAGAGGTGTTGTTTGTTTATGAGGAATGGGAGTGTTTATGAGATGATGGAAGATTATGAGGAATGGGAGTGTTTATAGTGTGGGATTGATGGTATTAAGGAATGAATAGAATTTGTTGGATAGATTGGAATAAGATATGTTTGTGCATTTTGGGATGTGTAGGATGAAATGGGCAAAAAAAAAAATAGAAAAAGGGAACAGCACCTTCGACCATCAGATGGCCGGTCCCCTTAAACATTAAGGGGGCCACCTTATGATTTAAGGGGGCCGCCCATCTAGTGGTTTCTAGATTACTGGAAATGGGTTTTTGGCAGAAAATTGTAGAAAGGGTTATTTTTTTTTATTATTATTTTATTTATTTATTTATTTTTTTTGGTTTAGTTTCAAACAAGACCAACTCTTTGAGGCAATTAAGCATGTAATAGGTATATATGAAAAACATGTTAATTAAAGAGATTAAGAAAACAAGTAATTTCATCTAGCATGTAAACATACTCATCAAGCAAGTAATATATATGGACTAGGAAACAATAAACTACACGAAGTATTTTCTTAATTATATGTAAGTGGGAAGATTAATGAACTATTTGAGGGATCCTAATGTGTGCCTATGTGCAATAAATGGGAACTTAAGATAGCATGGACTTATAGACTTGTTACAAACAAAATCTTAATAGACAAGCCATGGTCCACTTGATTTGACTTAGTTCACTTATAAATGTCATGTACATAAATATAGATGACAAATATGAGATCACCATGCATGAAATTTTTTTTTTAGCATTATTCAACAATGTTTGAAAGTGGGTTTTTATGTAGATGTTAACGTTATTTGAATAGAATAGATTGGGTTTTATTTCAAAATGGGTTTTAATGAAGAATGGGTAAGAAAAAGAATTCCCAATCTTTGACTTTGATCGAAACAGAATTATGGACATAGATTAAGAAGAAAAATGAGATAGTAAAATGTGTTAATAGAAAAGTGAAATAGTCATTTAAAAGATCATTTTTCCAAAATGTGAAGTTTTTGTATATTTTTAAAGATACTAGATTTTTGACAACAAATACCATTAATCCTAGATTTTTTTTATTATTATTTTTTTAAATGGTTGTTAAAGATCTCATGCTCAAGGGAATTGGTTAAGGCTATTGTCACATGCTACCCTTTTCTACATATCATATGGTCATAAGGAAGTGATGACGAAATTCTATATGTTTGACGCGAGAGTGTTGAATGGAATATAACCTAACATCTATAGCTCCTTTGTTGTCGCACACTTATCTAACTTGATGCCATATTCTACGAGAGCTTGTTTCATCCATAGTTTTCTAACGCGAGAAATCTAATCTTACTTCTATGTTAATGATTAATCCACTTAACTCATTTCACTTCATCACCATGAGTTTTCTAATAGTGGACATAGAAGATTTCCATTTTAAATTTGAGAAGGCTAAATGAGTTCGACAGTGAATACTTCATTTAATACTTAGGGGGCTAACTAAAGGGTTTCTAGTTTATTAAATCATAAAACGGATATAACTAAAAGTGTGAATGCAATGTAACCTATCAAACTAAGCATATCATAAGGCAATGATTAATAAGACTATATGTATGAAGTAACTACTCATGAAATTTAAAGAGAGAACGTACCTTATGTCCAGCTTTTCTTCAAATACTTCAAGGTGATATATTGACTTATAGAAGTCAATCATAGATGAGTTTCCGAATTATTCAATGAGTGACGATTTAGCCACTTGGTCCCCATTGTCTCATTTGTCCAAAATTGTTTGAACCAAACATGGTTTGCATTTGCATGTGTGGTGAAAGTATTCCCCAAGGGTTGAAACTTGGTTGAAGTGAATAATTCCACATTGGGTGATTATTATTATTAGGAAAGTTTTGTCTACCTTGATATCTTCTAGGTTGAGGGGTTTTAGACCGAGGATAAGGATTATTTGGTCTATTTGGAGGTGGAGTTTTAGATCTTAATTTCGGTTTAGAAAATCCGGTTTTGGCTTTTAATGATGGTTTATAAAAACTTTTTACTTCCTCATCACTCGCAATAGGTATTTTTCTATCTTTTATAAGTATATACTTAGGTTTTGATTCTAATGGTTTTTGTTTACTAGATTGACATTCAAACTTTACATTTTTATTTTCACTAGTTGAAACATTATTTGAGTTGAATCCTAGACTGGTTTTATCTCCCGAAGTTCCTTGACCACTTATTATTTTCTTAAGTGAGTTACTACTATTTTTAAACTTGTCAAGTTTGGAAATTTCATCTTTAAGTTTTTCGTTTTCATTTTTGACCTCTAGACATGTTTTAAATTCTATAAAAACTTCTTTTCCTTTTTCTAAATGTTGTAGTTTAATTTTTAATTCGAGTACTTCGTGGACCTTTAAGTTGCCGATAAGTTCATCAAGCGATAGCGTCATCAAGTTCTTCGATTCTTCAATAGCCGTGACCTTCGCACGCCATTTTGGATGTAATGCCCTAAGAAATTTCCTTACACAATTTTTGCTAGAAAAAGTCTCATCAAGTGCTTTTAAACTTGTGATAATAGTGTTAAATTTAGCAAAAGCATTATCAATTGATTCCTCTTCGGGAATCGTAAATTGTTCATATTGATGAACAAGAAGATCTATTTTATTGTCTTTGACTTGACTATTACCTTGGTGAGTTATTAGTAAGGAGTTCTAAATTTCTTTTGCGGTTTCACACATAAAGATCCTTTCGTATTCTTTACTTGGTAACGCATTATAAATAACCATTTTTGCCTCATTATTTTTAGCTAGTTTCTTTTTTAAATCATCATTTTGTTTTTCAAAAGGTACAATTTCATCTCTTTTAGTTAAAGGATTATTTTGAATAGGGGGAAAATCACCATAGGTAATAACATGCCAAAGATCAAGATCTTTTGATTTCACATAAGTTTCGAATCTATTTTTCCAATAAAGAAAACCATCACTTTCAAATAGCGGTGGTCTTTGCATAGATTGCCCTTCTAAATATTTTTCCGATTCCATTGATCGATTCAAGTTATAAAATACAGTTTACTTTAAAAATCTTGTTTGACGTGGCTCTTGATACCAATTGTGGAAAACTAGAAGGGGGGGTTGAATTGTTTTACATCTTTTTAATTTTATTTTGAAAACTTTGTTTACTTTTAAAAACTTAGATTTGAATTTATGTGAACTCAACTCTTGAACAATATGAAAAAATATAGGTAAATCTAAATAAACAATGTACGTAATGTAATGAAATGAAATGAAAGATAGAGATGGAAAGATCTAACCGCGAGACAAAAGATTTATAGTGGTTCGGCTACAAGCACACCTTCCTTGCCCTACTCCGCTTCCCGAGCACCTAACTCGAGAGTTTTCTTCACTATGTCAACAAGCTCCCTTATGGCGGAGAAAACCTTACACAACTTTTTCTTAGACCGGTTTAACGCCACAAAGCTAGATGTCGGGTTCTAATCGTAGCTAGAACCAATCTCACAACTTCTACACAACTTCTTCACAACTTATTCACAACGGCTTCACGACTTCTTCACAACTGCTTCACAACTTCTTCACAACTTATTCACAACGGCTTCACGACTTCTTCACAACTTCTTCAAAACTTATTCACAACGGCTTCACGACTTCTTCACAACTTAGCACTACTTATGTACTCTTCTACTTCTTTACACCTTCACTACTTACACACCTTAATTTCTTCACAACTTCACTACTTACACACTAATCTAGCCTAAGCAATTATGCTCACACCTATCTAACAAATATACACAACTTATACAAAAATGAATGAATGATTATACAAACAACTTAGGTAGCAAGATGATACTAAGTTGCAATACTTCTTCTCTAGTTGTTGAAGGAGTATTCTTCTTTTGCACTTGAATGGTAGAAGCTTGGATCACTTGGAAACCAATGCTTAAGAGTATATGATCAAAGAATTTAGAAAAGATTTGGAAGGATAAGAAGAGATTTAGAACAGAAGGTTTGGGGTGCAAAAGGTGAGGAAAAAGTCCAGGGAAAGTCCAGTATTTATAGGCAAATCTGGACAGTTGGAGGAGCGGGGTGGTCCCCTTAAAATTAATGGGGCCGCCTTGTATATTTAAGGGGGCCGCCCATCTGACCGTTGCCCATATTTGTCTTTTTGTGGGGAAGGTTTTTTTGGAACATTTTTACCATTTTTGGTTGAAAATTTGAATTCATAATTTTATAAAAGATTAAACATTTTTATTTAATACCAAAAATGATTTTCTAAAAGATATAAAATGTTTTGGGTCATTTTATAAAAAATCTAGTGATTAAGAAAATGTTCCTTTGATCATATAGTGCATTAAGCATTTGTTCATTCATACCTTAAGTGATTAAGTTGTAGAAATGAATATTTCCAACTAAATACTTGTTTACTTAATAAGTTTATGTTTGATGCGTTTACATTTTGTGATCATCAAAACATAGAGATATGAATAAGTATTGATAATATTTTTAGGCATTATTTATATCAACACACGCCGAATACTTCACCTTCTGATGTGTTCCACAACTACTGATGTCGATCACTGACTCCATCTTTTCGATCAATCGGGTATACTCCAATGCACCTCTTTTACCGTCAAACTCCATTGGCTTGCGTGCTATAAATTCCTTATACGTGCATCCGTGGTTTCCCGAGTTGTTGATGTGATTGCCACCTACACCATTGGTGTCGTCATTTATGCTTTCGTGGTTTCCCGAGTTGTTGATGTGATTGCCGACTTGGGTGATAATAGTAGGTAGCAAGGTTTGAAGTTGTTGAGCGATGATGGCGGCAAAATCATGGTTTCCACCATCGTTGTTGTCATTGTTACTAATGCTACGTCCACCTCCTTGACCTCCACGTTCACTAGTCCTTCCATGGTTAGCGTTACGAGCTGATCTCCTTGATGCCATTGTCTCTCCATGGAAGGACATTTAGCGAACGTCATAGATGAGGGAAAAGCCGTTTACTGTCCAATCTACACTTAACGTTCTCACAAAAGCCCCGCTACTAGCTGTTATCCTAAAAGGGTCGATGCCGATTAACGTACGCATGGTTACATATGTCCACGTGGTTCGTGATGCACTTATAATTATGTTGGCCACCATAATTATACTTGCCTCCCTTCACACGTGTACATATCACCAAGCATACATATCTCGATGTTACTTAAATGGTGAAAGAGTAGGGTGATTATCTCTAAAAAATTCTCGAGTGAGCTCATCAAATTTCTGCGGCTGAGTGATAACCTTTATTTAACTTAATCCCATGTCTCATCAAACAAGAATTGCCACAAGATTAAGTTAAATAGCCAGTTATCACTGAGCTCCACACCTTTGATGACTCGACTAAATGCTGAGATTCCCCCATCGGTGCAGATACTATAACATTCAACAGAGCGCACATAAATGGGAAAAGCTCTACGTGTGCAAGGCGATAGGGATGAGAGTCTCAAGGTATATAGTAGTTATAGTCTAGGCTCCTAAATGCAACCTAGTTCTCTATAACCAAGTCTCTAATACCAATCTGTAACACCCCCAAATTACCGCAGAGGAAAAGTAGAGTCAAGGGGGTATTACTTCATAATATAGATCAAGGTATAGAAAACGACCTCTAAATGAGACGTTTTAAAATGTTACCATTCGAATTATTAAAATCAGAGTTTAAACAAGAAATCCAAAGTATAAAGTTACATAGATGTTTCGAATGGTAAAAGATAAATGATATGAGTCTCCAAGTATGCAATTGACTATAGAATCCATGCATCCACTATCGCCTTATAACCTGAGATAAACATGCTAAAATGTGTCAACCAACGGTTGGTGAGTTCATAGAGTTTAGTTTAACTGTAAAGCATTTGAATAAAGATTTCACGGCAAAGGCATTGTAAATCCACTCAGTCCCAAGCCCCGCCCATACAAGACTTGCAACCTGTGTGTTTACAACCCACTGCTAACATAGTATGAATAACAAAAGATTTCCACTACAAAGGCATTGTAAATCCACTCGGTCCCAAGTCCCGCCCATACAAGACTTGCAACCTGTGTGTTTACAACCCACTGCTAACATAGTATGAATAGAACAGATGTATAAAAGCATATCATATCATAAATGATTAGCGTACTTGCATACCAATGCAAAATGTGTTAGGTTATTTGCATACCAATGCAAACTGTGTTAGAGAATTTGCATACCAATGCAAAATGTAGTAGAGTGCTTGCATACCAATGCAAACTGTATTAGAGTATTTGCATACCAATTCAAAAAGTATTAGAGTACTTGCATACCAATGGAAAATGTTATAGAGTACTTTCATACCTATGCAAAATGTATTTAATAATAAGTAAAGTAATTTAAGCACGTATCTCCCCCATGAAGTTTATCAAAACATATAAAAGTAGGGGCTATGACTTCTCATAGTAATGTGTAAAGAGTTTAGTTTACTTGTGAAAATAAGACTAAGTATTTAAGCATGTATCTCCCCCAAAGAGTATAAAACAAGCATTAAAAGAGTAGGGGCTACGACTCACCTTAGCTGTAAAGGTCAAAGTAAAGTTATGTCAATAGTATCACGGGAATGACTCCAACACATGACCTGAATAATAGGGAAGTTTGAGATTTCGATGGTTTAAGATTGACTTGATGTGAATAATGATTGTGAAAGAATATCGGATAACGAATCGCTTCGTGATGAAAATGATTTGATATGCTTAAAGTTTAGAAATAATATTATACATAATATTATCATATTTTTATGTTTATTGATTCAATAATAACGTCTCCTCAAAAGTTGGTAGATGATAAGTTATGCTTGTTCGTTAAGAGTTACGTTTTATAAATCTAAACGTAACGTTACTTACAATAATCGTAGGAATTGAAAAATGGATTTTAGGAATACAAATACATAAATCACTTTATGAATTTGTATATAGAATCTAGTTATTGTTTGGTCCTTGTCGTTTCATGAAATTTACACATTTAACCCTAACGGTGAAATATTTGCACCGTTAGTCCTTCGTCAGAAAATAATTACATTTTATGTTCAAAAGGGTCAAATATGACATTTTAAGACTTGTAGTTACTGTTTTGACCTTTTGTACCCACAATTTACAGAAATGACAGTTCAGAACTAAATTTTCCAAAATTTGCACTTTTGCCCCCTAATAGTAAAATGCGTTACATTTTTAGTCCAAAATGTACCAAACTTATACAATAAAATTTATGAATTAATATAAAGCCCATTAAGCGTTTTTGATCCGAGGGCTTTAAATAGAGTTTGGGCCTTGTTTTTGGCTATTTTTATTGGTCTGAAAATATACTCAAAGTGCTTATATTAAGTGCTTATCAGGTTTGCTTATTGGGCTTTTAAAAAGCCCAACTCGATATACTTCTTTAGTATAAAACTATCTCGACATAGATAAGGTTTAGGGAAATTAAAGGGCTTTTAGTAGTTAATGATGAGAGCTTAGGATCACAGCTTGTTTAGTGAGCTTATGAAGAAACAGGCTGAGTAATAAAAAGGATGGGTAGCATGTATGAATCCGATTTCACAAAGCCATTTCTTAGTCGATAAAACATATAGTTCAATAATATAAGAATGACATATATAATGTGTTAAATGAAATATGCGATTCGATATAATTAGAATGAGTTCGATATGTAATAAAACAAGTAAGTAAGTTTCGAGTAGAGATAAAACACGAGTTCTTAGCCATCCATAAAGGAGGTCATTGCATAAAACGTAAAAATAAATGAAACAAAAGCGTAATTAAAGCATAAAATGAAATATAGATCGAATGAACTATGGAACAATGCATGAGGTGAATATAATCGAATAGAATGAATTGTACAGGGTTTAGAAAGACTTACTACACTTAAAAGTGGAGTGTATACTTTCGAATGATATATAAAATCGATCAAGAGGTACTTCCTTCGTTAGAACAATTGGCAAGTGATCGAATGAGAGAGTAAACGACTAGAACTTGGCTCGAATGGATGGGAGATTGCCTCTGGTCTTCTTAGGAACTCGGCAAAAGGGAGAAGTATACTTGGGAGAATTTGCTGAGAAAATGTTTGTGCATGAATGGTGTTCAAGTTCATACGTATATATTGGCACATGCATGTACTCGTATAATCTTAAATTATAGGCAAGTGGTATTTGAGATATTATTCTCTGTTTGTCTTTAAGATAGGATAAGGATTTGGGAGTTACAATTTAGATAGCATTGAGTATAATATGTGCATGAATATGGCTAGTTTATGTATTATTTTATGTAAGCAAGTGGAACTAGTAGGATAAAATGAGATTTTGGGATTCCTCACAGAATTAGAGATCGAATATTGTGGGTATTAATAGGGAAGGTTCGGTTTTAGTATCAAGTGGGGTGTACAATATTATATATATATGTTATTCCATACTCCATAGGTCCATATGATTTCTAAATGTGACTAAATGCATCAGAAGGTGAGAAAAGACAAGTGACAAGGTTAAGAACTCATATTCGACTTAAAATGAATAAAAGAAATTGGTGAAATTTAGTTTGAATCGATTTGGGTTTAACATGGTGTGAGTTGTACATGTCTCGAGTAGTATATACTTTGGGTCTCGTTAGGCAACAAAACATTCGAACTAAGCCATGAAAATTGTCGTTCCTGATTTGTAGATGTATAGAGAATCGAAATGTGTAAAATAATGTGTAGCTCGTGTGTGAAAATTAGATTTAAAAGAGGCCAAGTGAATGAGTTGTGTCGAATTGTATAAAAGGAAAAATTGAAACTTATTAATATTGGGTTGGGCCATGAATAGTAATTGGATCCGTTTAGTGTATAATGAGTATGTTTGATTCCATCGTGGTCCGCGTGTGAGCTCATTCTAATGTTTTGTATATCACGTAACAATGTTTGGATAGAAATGTAATAAACAAAAATTTCAAATTTGCCCGTAAAAATGGTCAAGTGAACAGTAATGATGTGTTAATACTAGATTAACGTATACTATTGACTAGGGAATTTTACGGATTGTTACATTATCTACTCATATATTATTTCATGACCTGTTTTGTACCATCCCGTGATTAGTTGTGGTCAAAAACTTTGAATCTGTGGTCAAAACCATGGTCGGAAAATGTTGTCGGAAATTGGTCGGAAGACTGGACGGAAAATGCTTCAACAATTACTCGGTATTTCCTTGCTTGTATAAGCTCGTGAACTACTTCGACTAAAGGAAAATATTCTAACTTGTTTAAGTTAGATAGATATTATCAAAATTCCCTAAGGGTTTATCGAAATTAACCAAGGGTTTATCGAAATTACCCAAGGGTTTATCGAAATTAGGGTCTATCGAAATTACCCAAGGTTTTATCGCAATTGGACTTGTCGCAATTGGACAAGTCATACTTATCGCAGTTTGACCAGTTATCGTAATTGCTCCAATAACCTGTTATCGGAATTGATATCGAAGTTGTGACGAAAAATAAACACGATGAAGAAGACAATTGACCATAACCTAAATACAACAACAATGAACCTCAGTTTTTACTCCACTTGTTACCATAACCTAAATACAAAAACAATCAAGAAGGATTCAAGATCTCAGTTATTTGTTCCGTTGTTACCAATCTTTAAAAGTCTCATCCATGTGAACAAGATTACATCATAGATCTATCATCACCCAAGACCTAACATCAACACCAATCCTACATCTAATAGACACAACCATTAACCCTCACCATTCACTCCCCAACTCACAATCAATATCTTAATCCAAGCAAGACTCGAAGTACAAAAGAAAATTATCACAAGATCTCAGAATGGTTCAATATCGTTTACAAACTGTTAATGATTTTTTAATTATTGAACCACACTTATCACCGATCTAATAACAAACAAAGACTACAAAAAGATCTCAGTTTCTTTTAATTTTCGTGTAAGCACAATAACTTCAGATCTTTAAAGATCATAACACGAAATGATATCACAGCATAGATCGATTTAAAGGCCTAAACCTCTTTATTAATATTCGAAATATCAAAGAATGAACAACAACAAGACTGTTTTATTCATTCTTTGTTTCATTCAAGCAAATCGGAAGAACAACATGAATGAGAGCAACATATGTCGAACCTACCTTGATCCTTTAAAGGATCTTGAAGACATAAAAATTCATAGGTTCGTGATGCTCGGTCTTTACAGCAACAAGAGAACAACAATGATGAATATCAGTGAGTGATCATTGATCAAAATGTGATGAGATTAGTCTAGAGTTGACTGGGTTTGTTGTGATTTGTCTGCGTGATTGATAAGCAGATAAGTGTGTGTTGCTAGGGTTTAAAGAGGGGGGCGGATGTGTTAAGCTTTTAGGATTATCAGATGAAAGTAATTAGGGTTAGTATCCTTTTAAATAACCAAAAGTTTAGGGATTTGTTTAGATTTGGAATTTTGGATCAGGTAATTTGCTTTAAACCGGGTATTAAGATTGGAGATGGACTGGGTTTTGGGTTGTGGTGATGGGCCTAGAAGAAGTTTGGGACGAAAAGATACATAACCGGGCTTATAGGAATTGTGTTGGATTGGATTAAAATGTGAACCATTTACATCTAAGTTGTGTTGGATTCAATTTTTTTTGGGTTGCAATATTTATCAATCAAAATTAACACCGGCTGAAATGTGATGATACTTATTTATATATTTTAATACATTGTGTTCATTTATTTTGGAATAATATTTGGCGAAAAAGAGTGGTATTCTGGTTGTTACAAATTTTCATGGGGATACATTTTGACAAGATCGGGAAAACCATTATCAAAGTTCACTTAAACCGTTAAAACACTAGTTTTGGGTATTTAACCACAAGATGTGACTATGGTGTTAATTCATTATTATTTATTTGAGGTTGAAGTGGAATTTAACAGGCGCGTGTACTTAGTATCTGAAGATATCAGGGTTGGTTGGATGCATGATTCTTCGAGATCCTTGTTCGAGCTTTTAACCGTTAAAATGATTAAGACTTGAGTTGTCTAGTTATACCTGATGTAAGGAGTTACGTTGTAGTGCTCAAGTGTCACAAAAAGTTGTGGATAATTCGAGAGAAGTTCATATACAATTAAGGATGGTTGGATAGGTATATGATTCTACCTTTATTGAAATTCTAAGTATTGGTTCTTAGTCAGACATTAGTGCAAGTTTAAGTCACAAGTTCAGGTTATTTTACTTCAGTCTCAAGTTCGTAATATTTGGTTTTCTCCATCAGTAGTCTTTACAAAGAGCCGACAAAATGATAATGGGGTTGGTAAAGAGTTAGCTGAGAGGAGCATAAAAGAGTAGAAATGTTATCAGCAGTAGATTCTCACGGGATAATTTTAAGCTGAACAGAGATTTATGGTACTTCACACTTGTTCGGTTAATTGGACATATGGGGTTACGCTGCCTCCGTTTTCCATCGTAAACATAGTGTGTATGCTTCCGATTCCGCAAAGACATCGTGGGGGGAAGAGAGTGGATGTTATTTGTACTTTTTTCAACTTCTTTATGAAAACACTCTTTTTCCATGAGTATCTGCAATTAGGGGGAAGAAATGTGCACATCGGGGACGTACAACAGGTTCACGTGATCGAGCTTACAATGTTATGATTACCGAAGAGACATCCGCAGAGATGATCAGTTGTTCAGTTTTGTGACTTTGGTGTAATCCTTTCTACTTTAGCAGGTTGTTTTATGTTAAGTAGCCTACATATGTGAGAAGATCTTGCTGATTTCTTGCATGTTACCCCCGAAAGGAGTTTCCGCACTGAGTATAATTGTGATTAAGTGACTAGTTAGATTTGCTTGGTGTAGTTTATGGTGATATCTACAAATTCTGGTGCATACTTAAAACTTCAAAAGTTAGAAGACTTATTAACTACATCAAAGTTTCGAATCTGCTGAAGATGGTTGTCAATTTGGGGGGAAGCTGATTCAGAAACTTCACCAAAAAGAAGTGTATGGAGAAGCTGCTAAAGACATGCAGCATGAATTGGGGGGAAGTTAATCCAGTTCATGCATATTACATGATTTTCCTACAAGTGAAGAAAAGTTCTCAAGGCGAGGTACAAGATGAAGACAAAGATCATCAATTGCAGTCATCCTTAACATTTGAAGTACTTTTGAAGACTTTATTTTAATTATATTTGTACTTGTAGGAAATGTTGTAAGTAATCCCTTATGTCGCCCCATTGGGGGAAGATTGTTAGGAATGCTCCTAACACGTAAATGGAACAACATTTACGGGATTACATTAGTTATCTTGTAAGGCATATACTATAACACCCCCATTTTCGTAATGCAGCGGAATACAACATGGGGTGCCATTTATTAGTCACATCGTACAAGTAATAGTAAACGAACTCAAAATAGAGACATTTATAATAAATTTTTACATTCGATAATATCAGAGTCTAACGAAACAAGGTCCCAAAAGTTTTACACGACACAAGTGTTCAAAAACAACCTAAGTTTAAACATAACATAAGTTTTTAAATTTTCACCGAATGTAAATTTTAAAGCATAGTCCGTTCTTGTTGATATCCATATCCTTGCGCCGCCCATCCAAGCATTAAACATCTACGGACCTGAGATAAAACATGCTAAAAAGTCAACATAAAGTTGAGTGAATTCATAGAGTTTAATAAGTAATAAGTTGAATACAAGCATTATTCATAAATTAACATGTAACGAATACAAGTCGGGAAATAAGATTATAGCATCGAGCTCATGTAACCGAACCTTGACTTAAATTTAATAATGCCCCTTAAGAGGTAAGTTTGCCAATTTACCAAGAAATTCTCAATATTATGCTATCCGTTTCAATACGAGCACTACTCATCCGGACAGGCTTGTCAAGCCAAATATGCATATTCATAATACTAGCGTTTCTCACGGAATTAACAGCTCATGAAATTAGGGACTTGAATGGTAAAAGATTACTCAATAACTATAATTATGTAATCGGGACAAGCATACCAAAAAAAAAAAAACCTACTTGTATTCAGTTTGTAAAACTAGCATGTATCCCCCTCGTGAGGTTTATAAAACATTAAAATGAGTAAAGGCGAGGCTATGAACTCACCGATAGCAAAGTGAACGATCAAAGTGAAGAATAAACCGCAAGAATCCTACGAGCAACCTAGATATATATATATATACGCGTGGCTTAGTTTCTAGAAATAATGATGCATTTATTTATATATGCTATATAAGTTATAATCTCAATTATGCTTGGTACATAATGTCTAAATAATTATCAAGATTTAATTTGGCATTTTAGAAATGATTACATACGTGAAATATATATTTTCTTACCAAATTTTAAGTTTTAAGTCTATTTTTGTCCCTAAGTCCAAAATAAGTCATAAAGGTTCAATTAAGGTCTAAGGGTTCAATTTTAGTCAAAGGGTTCAATTTTTAGTCAAAAAGTTCAGATTAAGTCTAAAGGTTCAAAATATATTAGGTGGTTCAAAAATAAAACTTAAGGGTTTAATTACATAAGTTATTAATCTTTTCATACTTTTTAATCACAAAGCTAATGGAATTTTTATAAACTTGTTCACTTTCAAAAGTTCATTACTCCCAAACCGTAAGTCGAAAAATTATGTTCTTTATATCCATAGTTTCCTTTAAGTCCCTAGTTTACTGCAAAAATAAGTTTACGTCTTTCCTAAAGACAAATGTGACTGAGTTTTTACGTCTTACCAAATCGGCCATAATTTGAAATCTACAGGTCTTATGAAGGTGAGGTCAATTGGAGGTGATAGCTCTATTTGCCTAGTACATGCTACATATTTAGTTTTCAAAATGTTATGTCATAAAACTTGATTTTTCCCCGAATCCCAACAGTATTCAAAATTTGACCCTTTTTACCATAAAATTCATAATTTAATCATCGGGTGTCGTCACGGGATGCACCACCCGGGAAAATGATCACAAGACATAGATCTACAACTACATATTTTTAGTTTTGGTCCAAAGTCTACTGATCAATACAGTTAATTCCATTTTTGCCCCTGAACAGAAAGTTATTTTGGATGACAAGTCCTTTTAGGGTTTTCTAGTGATCTAGCCTATGTACCAAGTATGTAACACCCCAACCAAGCATAATAAACTTATATATCATATAAAATACATCAATATACAATAAACTTGCAGGATTAAAAATGAAATGAGGATGATTGGTTTCCTTACAAAAGTAGAAGAACAAGAAATATCAAGAACAAGGACACTAGACCTTGATTAACCCAACAATACTTGCACCTTTTCTTTTACCCAAATCAACCCAATCTTTTAACCATCAAAATACTTTTAAAATCCTTGAAATCACAGCCTCTTGACACCTTGAAAACCTTTAAGTAAACTCTTGAACACAAAGTCTTTAAAGAGGAAAAAGAATCAACAACAAACTAGTATCAAAGGACCTTCAATCTTGCATAAATCTTGCATAAATCTTGGACTAGAAAAATCAAAACCCCAAGGGTATTTGTGTGATCTTGGCCACGGCAAACAAGGAGGAGGAGAGAAGATTTTTGGGAGATTTGCATGTAAAAATGATGGCTTGGTGGGATAATGGGAAGATATCAACTCTTGGAAGAGTGCCCTAAACACTTGCCTCACTTTGGACAAGTGTTGGGGTGAGTGGGACATGACAAAAAAGAGGGGAGGGCAAGTCAATGCAGAATTTTTAGTTTAATAATAGTATTGAGTGTATTGTGTAGTGTATTTTTCTCCCGGTAATTAAACGTAGGGTTTTTAAGAAGCGTAACGTAATACCGGGTAGTGTAAAAATCTAAAAACTTTCAAAAATATTAAAACTTGTTTTCATAATATATTTTAGTAATTTAGGTGAGTGGTGAGTTCATCGGAGGATTTTAAATGTGGTTAGAACATAAAAACATAGGTTTAGATCGCGTAAGACGTAAAAGGTGCAAGGTTTACGTAAAAATGGAAAAAGTAAAAAGTGACTTTTAAAAT